>JAIWNF010000011.1:0-600000 GCA_025093555.1 Circinella umbellata | reverse complement strand
AGCTATTACAAGAACAACAATAGCAACAACAGTACAACCACCTGCAACTTCGTCTGACTCAGATAATGATTGGCATGTCCTCAGCTCCGCCTCTCGAAGAACCTCTTCTTCAACAAACACAACAGCAGCAAATATAACTCCAGTTGAACTACGTCGTGATTCAGCTTCATCTACTCTTGAACCCTCTGATACCTCTTCCTCAATACGTCAAAGTTCTGACACAGAATCATTTTCTGACATTGACACCCTCACCTCATCCATTCGTAACATTAATGAATTTACAACACTTCCTGCTCATGACGGGACGGGTACTTTTGTGCTAGACGAAGAGCCTGGTTATTTTTCTGAAGGTACTAATCGTTCACAAGATGACACTGACTCACCAACTGCATTTGCTCGAGTTGTTCAACGAATGCTGGACACTGACAGCCGAAGAGAATCTAACACTGAGCAGCATCAGCAACAAGAACAACAAATACCTTGGCATGCACAACCTAATGACTTTATCCCAGAATCAGAAAGTATGCCAAATATATTACTTCCTCATGGTGGTATTACCATACCGTCATTCGCTATCAATACAAATACAACAGAAGCCACATCATCAACAAAGGATAACGATGAAAAGATAACAGCGACAGATAAAGAAAAAGAAGTGGAACAAGAGCAAAAGAGCAATAGTGAAGTGTTTCCACTGCCTTCTTTCAGACCTACTGTAGCAGGTTTCCCTATACAAGATATTCAAAGCCAAAGTGATACATCAGCGAGTCATAATACAAATCTTAGTAATGATGTAAAATTCACAAGAAGACGACGGCGTAATCTTGATAGGTATGATATATTGTTTCTTGTTTGATATTGCAAAATATATGTCGGAGGCGCAAGGCTTTTTTTTTGTGTTTGGGGGGAGGGTTGACGGGAAACGGGAGTTGTTCTTGCTCGTGGCAAGGGGAAATCTTATCACTACCAACATAGCACAGATAGAGAAGAACGAAAGGGAATACATTTTTTTTCATTGTTGCTCAACCAATATTCTAACTTATGCATACAAAAAAAAACCCATATTTGTTGTTTAGTATTCCAAGTCATCACCCGGCCATCCCCGGCACAATAACATCAGCAGCTGTACTATCGGCCATTTGGGACCAAATTCGCCGTATAACATCCAATTTACTAGAAAATGATGCAAATACATCTGAAACATTCACAAATTTAGTATCTGAAGCAGCATTTGAAGGTTGTATGCCTTTTGGATCACACTTGCATATGGATTTTGGAGGGTCTTTTTTATCATCACATCCTAGTAGTAGAAAAAGCATCGAAACATGGTATGGTGCCTAATACGAAACAACGAATGAATAATATTACAGTTTCACAAGTCATCTGACGAACTTACCCGCCCTAAAAACTCATCCCCAAATTCCTCCCCCATCCCATTTATTATATATGTATTCCAAACCTTGTATAAATTAATAATAATAAAAAAGCACCAGTGAAAAGAAGGGCTTTTTACTTACGCACAAGTCATTTTAAAATTCTCTCTTTTTTTTTTCTTGCGCATAAATTTATTATAGTAGTATACAAGCATTCTTTTCCCTGTTGTATATCAGTTTTTTTTCTTAATTTTTCTTTTACTCCTGTTTGATATAGATGAGCCCCGGTCTCCTTTTTCTTATAAATGGTTTTACGCTTTCACCCCCTTACTTTTTTGTTGTTGATCATCATTTATAGACAATCTGGTATAGAAAATGATAGGTTACGTCTTTGTCTAATTATTCTGCATTAGTGTTTATGCAAATATTAGAACAATTTTATATTCCTAAAAATTGTTCCAACATGTGGCTATCACGCTTAGTGATTGTTTTTTGTGATCACTTAAAATTACACCATTCTTTAGTTTAAATTATTGCCTTTCAATGCAAAAATAACTAAAAAAAGAAATTCATACTACCGAGCGTAAGAGAGAGCAAGAAGTAACATAGTTAAATAGATTATCACGCCTACACAATCATGTACAGGAATATTTATCCAAGATGAACAAAGAATCAAATAAACTTTTATTAAGTTCTATTTTGTTGTCATGGATACCCAATACGATTCTGAATTCTTCCTTGAAGACCCCCTTGTTCTTTTCATTATGTTATTATGATAAAGATTACCATGGTATTATAAAATGCTAGAATACAGTCATGTACCACTCATCTGAACAATTCATTGTACACATATATGTCAGCCATTACGTTGTTACAGATACAGCCCTTTCTGGAAAATAAAAGAAAAAATAAATAAATTCAAAGCCAACATCTCCATTTAATACAAAACCATGTGTCTTTTTCTTCTTGAATGATATGCAATATGAGAACGTGTAATTTATAAAAAAAATCTTTTAAAACAGAATGTATATATAGTATAATATAATAAGAATAAAAATGCAAATAGGGTACAATTAACTAAGCCATCGTAACGAAAAGCAAAAGTTCTTTTTTTAAGAAAAGTGAATGTTTGCGTGATTAAATGCAAGTAATAACCTAAAAAAAGTAAAGAAAAAAAATGATGAGTTTTTTTTATATTTATTAAGATAATTTAAAATGTTCCAGTAACAATAGTAATTATAAACTTACTTCAAAAAGTCATCCATATCACATTTTGCCGCACGGACATCAGCCATGCCTACTGAATCCAAAATACTCAAAATTGTGGATTTAATATCAAAGTTATCTTCCATCATCTATAAAAAAATATTTTATCAGTTATTATTTCTAGATATATTATCCACTTTCCTTCAATTCATCCATATGCATTCATTATGTATAATCCTTACCAAATCATTTGAAGAACAATAAGTCCGATAATTTTGCTCCAACATCTGTAAAACGCCAGTTTGTTTAAAATTTGCAGACAAGATTTTATGTTTACGAGTGAAGAGAATACGTAAAAGACCGTCAAATTCTTTGGGATCGACAGGTGGGGGTGGGTTCTTTGGTTCGAGACGAACAACGGATGATTCTACTTGAGGAGGTGGTCGGAAATTGTTCTTTCCTACTTTCATAATGTGATCGACTTTGGCATATAATTGTACATTTACTGATAACCGACAGTAGAGTTCATCTCCGGGTTTGGCGACTAATCGAAGAGCAAATTCACGTTGGAACATGAGAATAGCACATCTATAATAATAATTCATATAGCATAAAACATATGAATAATAATTCTTTTCATCGATCCATAAACATTTTTTTTTGTAACTGGTCTTTTCTTTACCGGAATAAAGGTCTATGTTCGAGTAATTTGAAGACAAGTGGTGAAGAAATTTGATAAGGTGTGTTACTAATACAAACGTCAAAATAAGGTAATTGAACCTTCATAAAATCACCAATCATAATATGAAGTCGTCGTTGATCATCACTATAAAATACAGTGTATGAATTGCGTAAGTCATATTTGTATATATGTATATATATATGCCAAAATATTATTTTTCTCCACAGTATTCAACTTACGTTCCATGTACACGTTTCTGTAATTCGGCAGCCATCCGAGGATCCATTTCCACAGCCACAACTTTCTTTGCTTGAGCCAATATCCGTACTGTCAAATTACCAGTACCGGGACCAACTTCCAAAACTGTATCTGAACCAATCAAATTTGCCTATATACACAAGTTATATATGAAAAAGTTTATAAAATGTAAGTTGTCAACGATTTCAAGAGACTGAATAGCTTTCATAATAAAAACAAGCTTGTCAAGAACAAATAGACAAATTATATATATATAGATCTATATTTTTTTTTCTTGATCGTACCTTGTCTACAATTCCTTGTGCTACTAAAGGATTTTTCAAAATGTGTTGACCAAGATCTTTGTTAAACAATGGACCAAAGGCTCTTTGATCAGGTTTATTTTCATTTTGCTTTTTTGTTTGTCTTGCTGTTAATTTTGGCATTTTATTTCTCTTTTATGTAATGGAAAATGGAGTAGTCCGAATCAAGCAGAAAAAAACAATCGAGCAAAAAAAAAATAAAAGAAGCGGAGTTTTCTGCGTCAAATTATAAATTTGCCGTTTGAAGAAACTGGTTGCGAGCTCTTCTCTTTCTGTTTTTTTTTTCATCACAATATGACACCATCAACTATGGATTGTTTCTCATCCAACAATAAAAAGCGTAAAAATGACGATGTTGTAGAATTGGTAAATTTATTTTAATTTTTTGTTATTCTCGCTTCTGCTTACTAATTCTTATTATATTTTTATTGTTGCTAGGATACTCCAACAAACACTACTGCATACTTTAACAATAACAATCGGCCAGTTATTGCACCCATTGGAACAAAACGACAACATAATCTGTCAACACAATTGGATAATCAACAAGAAGAAACACCAACATTTAAAGAATCCTATTTTATGCCCAATCAACAACCACAATTGCCACCACGATCAACAACACCACCATTAAGTATGACTCTTTCACACTCTAATTCAAATGGTGGCTACGCAACATCAGTTGTCAAGTCGGCAAATGAGCACTCAAGTACTGTATGTTCAGGAATGACACCAGTATATAGACCAGCAGCTGAAAGATGGGGCTCATCTTTTCTTTGATCAAATAATTTTTTTTGACAGTTTCTTTATTTTCATTTTTTGTTCTGATTTGTTTGTTTGTTCGTTCTTTTTATCATTATAATTATCATCATTATCAGTCATGTTTCATACGCAATGAATTGTCATTGTTGTTGTTGTCATCATCACTATCAAAAATTCTTCTTTCTTTCATAACATTATTATTGCATTGTCTTTTGAAATAAATTTTACGCTTTTGACTTCGGCGCCTCATATTTCAAACAATCTATATCGATATCATTATATTATCTTATACTTTCTACTGTAATTGACGAGTGGGTTTATCCAGAGTAATGCGATTTTCACTATAATTTAAGCCTTGTGATGGTTGCTCAGCATTGTTGTTGGCGCCATTAGCGCGATGATCTGGATCACATGAAGGATCGGCTAACTGTACTTCCCCCTTAAAAGTATGTTTTTGCTGAATCAAACTCAAAAAATTTTAAAGGTGCTGGTATAAAAGAATAATTAGTCTTGGTAATTGGGCAGCATAATCCAAAAGGGGTTGGTCTGTTTTGCTATTGTTGAAGCCGTCAGCTATTTTTGCGGCGCTTAAATTGAAATTTAATGTAAAATATCGAAAGCACTGCAACCGTTGCATTGCCGTCACTCTGATCATTTTTAAAAAAGTATTACGTTTTATCGTACGGACAAAAACCCTGACAATATTATTAGGGATTCATTCAACTTCGTCAAAAAAAATGTAGGGCGCTTGTTTTCGAGTCCCTTAATCAACTATGATACATACTAGAAAGCATTCTTTTCGTTACCCGAATACTATCAATTGTTACTCCTTTCAGAGAACTAAACTAATGCTACTTAATAAATAATGTAATATATGGAGTATACAATAAAAGAACATATTTTCGTTACTGAGAAATTTCTTAAAAAGCGTTTGATAATAAATTTTATGGCATCTTAAGTATCATAAACAAAAGAGTAAATAACCGCCTTTCGTAAACACTAATTCATAGTATATACTTCTAAAATGCTTTTTTGTGGGAAAATATGCATGACATCAATACGTACTCTATCGATCTGATCATAAAAAGTATAAATTTTTGCTTTGTTAAATTTTCGACGATGAGGTACGTAACAATAGCAATTTTTTTTATTTACATTTATTATGCATTAAATAGCCGTCATCGAAAACCCATCTTTCCTCGAAATTTATGTTGAAGTGACTATTAATGTCGCCGCATATTCCGATGGTTATCTAAATAACTCATATCGATATAATATTCTCGTAATACTTGTTGTAGTTCAGAAACTTGTCGCTCCAATTGATGGATTCGATTAATTATAGCAGGATTCTCTCCATTATTTGGGTCTTGCGATGGTTGCTCATCATTGCTGTTGGCACAGCTGCTACTATCATCACTACGACAGTCACGATCCCATGATGATGAATCAGTTAACTGCACATTTCTATTATTTCCAGTTGAAGTATGGCTTTGCTGAATTGTACCCGAGTCCGTCGGGATATTTGTAGAAGTGCTGATATATATAATATCTAGTTTTGGTGGTTGGGCAAAATCATCCAAAAGAAATCGGTCGGTTCTGTTGCCGTTTAAGTCATCGTCATTCAATCGGCTATTTTTGCGCCGCTTCTTGCGGATTACCTCTACTGTATACAGTACTATAATTGGAATTTGATGGAATACTCCAAAAGGTGATAGTCGGAGCGTTCCGAAAAGTAAAATGTAGAGTGTCAAAAACGCACCATAGGCACCACCAGCTAATGCAATTGCTGCAAGTATTGTATGTTGTCGTTGTTCTGACTAAATTTCTTAGCAGGCATTATATTAAGTATTTCGAATAAGAAAGGCCTGACAATATAATATTAACTTTTTTGAGAATAGGTAGATTACGTACCTTTATATCTATGCTGAAATTGGCCATTTGAACGGCGAACACCCCATGATAATCCTAATATTGAATTATTAAAAGCATCAGTTTTTAAAAATACTCTTTTTGTTGAGCTGTTCATGTAATAATTGAAGGCTGTAAAATGTGGGGAGGAGCATCTCCTTACACCTCTAGTAATATTTTCATTCTCTTGCAAAGGCCATTCAAGTTGGGTGACTTCATCCACTGTTGGAAAATCAATATAATTATGTGCCTATATATGAATAAATATATATTGTAAGATTATATATATATACATATATATATTACCCTTACGTGTCTTCATCTTTTAAAACAGAAAAGCCTAGCCGTACAAAGCCTAGCAATGATAATGGATCTCTTGGTAAAATAGCACGATATAAACTGGAAGTGAAATATAATATTGTGGTGAAGTTTTGTGAACTAGATGCTTGACCACCATTAACAATTAGATCTTTTTCTAGATAGTTCTAATTATACAGGCAGTAAGAGGGGTACAATCATAACTGAATAAATAAACAAAAAAAAAAAGCTGGAGCTCTGTTTGACTAAACTATAAACTCAATTACCGGAAGATCGTTTGGTGGGTTCCATCTGCTGAATCCTTCAGTATATAATTCCAATGTGATAGACGGAACAGCAATAGATGCAAGTGAAGAGTTTAATATCGAATCGATTTTCCAATAAATATCAATACGTCGTATATCGCTTGTTGTGGGTTCGAACTCTTCTACAACGCCATATTTAAAGGTATCGCCAGAATCGAACAAGTAACACCTTGATGGAGTGTCACTTGGTGCTTCTCCCACGGTAATATAATCATAACAGTTGGGTATAGTTGACATGCTCCAATCCATATGCACCAAATCACAACGTACTATTGTCATTGAACTATTTCCTGAACACATTTCGATCTGGGGTAAAGGATAACTCTCTTTTAATTCTTTTCGAGCTGATAGTAATAATGGTACGTCATTTATGACCTTTTTTTTGTGTTTTTATACAAAAGACGCGATAAAACACTGCCCGCCATTAGTGATAAAATAACATTGCGAAGCAGTTAAGGATATACTTGAACAACAAGAAAAGTGTATATTACGTACCTGAATTATCAAATAGATGCAATAAACTAAAAATAAAGCACCAAAGATTGTGGAAGACGATGCTCGAAAATAAGCAAACGCCGTTGATTCTAAAGGCTGCTCTCCCCATAAAACAAAGCAGAAAAATAGTTGATGTGAATGTGAAATAGTATATTTTTTATGAAACCAGAGTATCTATTTGTATAATGATCAAATAACGTTACCCTTCGTCGAAAAGCTTCAAGTATAAAGCGCATATTGTCAAGAAATAAAGGAAGAGGGAAGATTTGTAGTAGGTTATACACAAAAAAAAGTTCATATTTATACACAAAATAAAGTTTTGTTTCAAAAAGTTATCGCCACCTTGGCACTGTTGACTGCACGAACGTGACTGATTTGAGAGTTCGGGCCCTTGATTGCTATTCCTCCAACTCTATCTGTAGCCTAATTAAAACTTTTGAAATTTGTATATATGCCATGGTTGCTTTTTTATTATTGTACAAGTACTGTGGTGTATATACAATATTTATGTCGAGTTTTCTTCTATAAAAAATCAAACCAACAGTATACTACATAATAGATAGCTTTTGTTTAGCACTCCCATCATATTATAATAGTGATATTTTTTGTGTATTAAAACTTGGTTAGCTTTAATACAAAATATATCGCCTTAGCACCCATGCGAATAATACTCCATCCATTTTTTCCACCTTTCCTTAATTTTCGATTAGCTGAGAAGCACCTAAGTAACAAGTTTCCTTTGAAGCTTTACTCCGTATCATAGACATAAGTTTTTACTTATTGTGACGATCCATTCGTTAACAAAATCAGGCACCGTACAGTTACTCTCATATTTTGTGTACCATTTTTCAAAGACTGTTATAAAAGCTTAATGGTTTCTGCAATTCACAACCCGAATTTTACCAAGAGTAGATTACAATAACGTTATTCTTCTTTGCTTTTCATTTTTTTTTTTTTGGTAAACGTCAGTGCTAGTGTTCATGACTATGTTAGTGCATGTTTACAAAACAATTTTGAAAATTGACAATCAGCACAAGCGTATCGCGCGCTTGTAACTCATACATTATACATTAATTGGCATACTGTAGTATAATTCAAACATCACTACTATAAGATATATATATTAAGTATTGAAAATTCTTTATAATGACTCAATAAAATATTCAGAAACAAATGAATTATATAAAATTGATTAGAAACAGTTGAAAAAGAACTTATTTTTCTTTTTTTTTAATTTCTTCATTATTATTATTATCGTTACTATTACTATTATTATTATATTACTATTACTGTTATTATTATATTTTAATTATCGATGTTTGTTATTTTTATGTATTAAATCATCATCATCGTCATCATCATCAAAAAGCCACCCTCCTTCCACGTTATTAGATTGTTTATCATAATAAGATGTACGTTGTCGAGCTCGTCGTCGCATATTTCGTTGCTGATCTAAGTAATCCATATTAATATAATAGCCTCGTAATACTTCTTGTAATTCAAGTAAACGTTGCTCAAGCTGTGCTGCTTTTGCTGCCGTATCTCGTTGTTCACGTTGCATCTGTTCAAATGCCATCATAACATTGTCGACACGTTGAGGATCTTGTGGCATTGAAGTTAGACTATGCATACTTGAATTTGAAATTTGTTCAATATTACTACTGGGACCTTGGTAAAGCTGATGCTCCCATTGTTGGCCAGGTAATTGTGAACTTCCTTCCTCACTTCGTCCACCTGATGATGATGCTGTAGGTGCTAATGCTGGAGTAGGCAAAGAAAGCATCATATGCTGTTGTTCTTGTTGATGATGCTGGCTCAAAAGTGAATCTCTTTTAGAGTCTGATGTTGGAGAACTAACTGCGCGAGGATTATTAGGTTCAGTTTTCCCAGGTGATGGAAGATCCTCTAAAAGATGCTGGCTCGGTTGATGTCGACTGAAAATTCGTTTGAAAAAACCAGGTCTGGTATCGCTACTATTATCATTATTATCCAGCCTGCTGATTCTACGACGTTCTTTGATTTTTTGCACCCCTCGCTGTGTTAAAAAAGGTACTTGATGAGCTGCACCAAACCTAATAACATATATATATATATATAACGATTTTTTAAGCACTTTTGTTTATATCATAAACATTTCTCTACATATAGATAGATTATCAAGACTATTAACTGATTTATTAAACTTACGGTGCTATTCTAATCATGCCGAATAATAAAATGTAAAGGGTTGTCAGAACACCATAAGCACCACCCACCAATGCAACTGCTTGTAATAACGTATGCTGTCGTTGTTCGGTCTAATAAAAATAAGTGTATTAATATATTTACAGTATGGATTGGTTGGATGATCAATTTTCTTGATTTTTTTTACCTGTACTTCTAAGCTTGCTTTAGCCAATTGAATGTTGATAAGCCCATTGTAGTCCTATAAAATTGTATTTCAATTAGGAAATGTATGTTACACAGAGCATAATGAATAACTAAATATAAAAAATCACTCCTTACACCTCTTGTGATGTTTTCATTTTGTTGTAATGGCCAATCCAGTTGGGTCGCTTGAAGTGTGGGGATTTCAACGTAACTAGGGGTCTATTTTTTTTAGAAAAAAAATAAGTTAAAACATATATAATTCCCCTTTTTTTCTCTGTATCAGCACATATTTTCTCCGCTCTACATAAAAAAAATACATACAAAACCTAACAATGATAATGGATCTCTTGGTCGAATAGCACGATATAAATTGGGAGTGAAAAATATTGTTGTTGTGGTGTTTTGTGACGTAGACGATCGGGAGTTACCAAGAACCATATCTCTTGAAACTCGTGCCTAAAACATGATATGCATCATGGTATGATATGTAGCAGGAATTTTTCGATGAGTAAATAAGAAAGAAGGAACTTCACGTACTTCGTAAGTGACTGTTTACTACCTGCTGCGGAATCATTTCATCTTCTGAAGGTGGGTCCCATCTGCTGAATCCTTCAGTATATAATTCCATTGTGATAGATGGAACAGAAATAGATGCAAGTGAAGAGTTTAATATCGAATCGATTTTCCAATAAATATCAATACGTCGTATATCGCTTGTTGTGGGTTCGTAATCTTCTACAACGCCATATTTGAAGGTATCACCAGAATCGAACAAGTAACACCTTGATGGAGTATCGCTTGCTTCTCCCACAGCAATATAATCATAACAGCTGGGTATAGTTGTCACGCTCCAGTTCATGTGCATTAAATCACAACGTACTATTGTCATTGAACTATTTTCTGAACACATTTCGATCTGAGGTAAAGGATAACTACTATCCATATCCTCGCGTGATAATCGTAGTAACGGTATATCATATGTAATCTAATAAAGAATGAAATGATACAAAATTAGAAACGTGATATCACATAACAATATAAAAAATTATTATTACACAAAGATAGGAATGCATCGTATCTGGTATATAATTTACCTGGTTTATTAAATAGCCACAATAAACTACAAATAAAAGTCCAAATATTGCGGCCGAAACAACTCGGGTATACATGAATCGCTTTGATTCCAAAGGCTAAGAAAATAAAAATGGACTTTTAAATTACATTATTTTCTTTTTTGGCGTGTTTTTTCATGTATGGTTATTAATAATAATATAAACTTTACCCGTCGATGAAAAGATTCAAATATAAAATGCATTATGTCAAATCTTAATCGAAAGTAATAAGAAGTAAAAAAAAAAAAAAAAAAAAAAAGAAAAAAAAAAAAGTAAAAAGAGGTGTGAAAAGTTAACCACAATCGATTTTTTTTTATGAGGAAAAAAGGAAAAAAGTAACAGGTACCAAAGTAAGCACATACCGAAACAACCGGCTGAGCGTGCATTTAAAAATAAAAAAAAAACTTTAATCAGTCATGTGTGCTACAATAATAATTTGATGCTCGTAAGTGTCACACACATATACACCTCAAAAGTACCACTTAAAAAATAACCATTCTTGGTATGAAAAGTTCGAAATACCTTTTGTGATTAATGATAGCCATCAAAAAAAAAAAAAAAATGGGACAACATAACACAAATAATGTGTAATTTTGTCGGGGAAAGGGGAAATAAAATAATAAAGGTGATCTAGTTTCTTTCAAGTTTTTCACTTTTCTATAGTAATCTCATTTTGATGAAAAAGAAGAATAATATCAAAAATGGCTAGAAGCTTAAATGTTGTATTATTTTTGTGTGCTGTGCCAAGAATAAGGATATTAAACATAGTCATCATCTTCTTTATTTTGATCCTCAGCCAAAAATGAAAGGAAATTCAATCGTAACATCCCGTAGAACAGCAAATCTTTACAGTTATATTGATATATTGTGGCACGGTCTTTTATTTTATTTGACCCCCTTTTTATTTGACTCCCTTCTTTATTCGACCCCTCTTTTCGCTTGGATCAGTATATCTGTATCACTGTGTTTGTAACAAAAAAGAGAGCAAGAAAAAAAAGGTTTTTAATGATGGAACGATGACAAACTATCACACACAAAGGTTACAATTTACCTTAAGCTTTATTCGGTTTAGTTCAATTACGCTATGTTAATTGGTTTTCTTTCCACCTCTTGTCAACCTTTTGATGAATCCCTTTTTGAGTCATTTAGGTATGACAGACAACTATCTTGCTGTTAATAAGTCTTTTTCGCCAAGAATAAGAGGCTCTGTTGTATGTGTAAAAAAAGACACGAGTAGTTGATATGATTTGTTCGTAAGTAGCAACTGAAAAAACCTACCTTGATTGTCTACAAGGTTACATGTTAGATTAAAACATAGATGTCAATATACATGTACAGGATTTTTCCTGATGATTGGCGGTGTATTTTTCGTAATTCACAGGAGGTGGAGAATTACAATGGCGGTGTAATTTAAGATGTTGGCAGAATTATGAAGTTCATAATGGCGGTTGGGAACTGTAATTTTGTTCCCTTAAAAATAAATTTTCTTGAGCTTTCTGATTTATTGAACATTTTGTCTATATCGATACAGTGAGGCACAAACGAAAGATAGTGCCTGATCCATCCTAAACAGTCATCAGCGGTGACTTGGCTAGTGTATACAGATGGCGTTCCAATATGATGTATATACAAGAAGTTTTAACGTAAAGTATATACAAATATTATATTGGATAGGACAAAAAAATCTACAGCTAAGGGATACTCATAAGGTTATACAGGATTTTTCCTAATGATTGGCGGGGCTTTTTTTCCCATGATGGCGGGGCCTTTTTTTCATTTTGGCGTTGGGGGTCTTTTTTGATTGACGGTGTAATTTTCATGATTGGCAGAAGTAATTTTAGGCTGATGGCAGAATTACGAATTTCAGGGCGGTTGGGAACTGTGATTGTAATTCCTTATTAAAGGCATACTCTCTAACAAAACAGAAAGTAGTTTCTTTTTCTTTTTATGTTGTAAATTTTATAATTTATTAAAGAAACATATTTAAATATACAAAAAAAAAAATTAGAAGATAAAACAACTACAGCATTTCCGTCGATACAGCGAGGGACAAACGAAAGAGAGTATCTGATCCAATCCTGGCAATCTTGAGCAGTGACTTGATTAGCAGAGTTAATTATTATTGATAATAAAGTATCTTCCGATTTCTTGAAGTTGCGCTTCACATCGGCTTTCAGCTTAGACCAGAGTCCTTCTATGGGGTTTAAGAAGGATGAATGATAGGGAAGGTAGTGTATATGAAAGCCCTCTTTGTCAACAATATCCTTAACCTTTTGTGTTCTATGGATGAATGCATTGTCCATCACCAAATATCTTCCGGTCATTCCATTTTCCTTGAGAGCCTTCAATAGTGCCTCCAAAAATTCAATAAAATCACTACCGCGAAATTTAGATTTCTTTTGTGGTCTTATAAAACTCAGATTAACAACACCATCACCAGTGAAAGCACCAAAAATTGTGATGTTAACACTACGGCATTTGGAGCGATAGAAAGTAAGACAAGCTTCATCAATGAATACACTCTTGTAGTAGTCAATATTACCAGACTCGGACATGGTAACAGCTGATATGGACGGTGGAAGAGCGACCATCATCGATGAAAAGATATTGTCCTGTATTATTGAATATACAATTAATAAAAAATAAATGATACACTAGCCAACCTTCGTTATATACCTGTCCAATATTCTTTGTGTATCTCATCAGTGCCCGAGAAGATCCTATCTCACTGGGAGAGTCTTGACACTTGTTAGATATAATGTGTAAATTTTGAATTTGCGACATAATGATAATAAATTGAAAATGTGAATAAAAACGGGAGTATAGTTGAAGTAGAGAGGTGTTTGCTTTTATACTTTTATGATTACACTAGACTGGACAGCAATTTTTTTAAAGGCAGCTGAATCAAACATAGGATTGTTCGCCGTTAATCTTCTAATCACATCATGTTTTTTATATCCAATTCACAAGATGTATCAAGAAGAGAATATTAAAAAGTGGTTTTCTTTTTTTTGCGAAACTGCTATTAGCTTTTACTTATATTTTATTATGAAAGTCGGTTTTAATGCAAAAGTTGTTTAAAAAAAGGTGTGTAAATATAAATCAAGTAGGGACATTTGATACAAGCTTATATGAGATACAATAGACAATTTAAACGAATATAGATGTCTTCATTATTGTAACCAGTAATCCACAAGCGGCTTCCAGAAGATGAAAGGCCCGGCCAATTTCATTCCACTCAGCTAAAACTCGACAAACAGCTCTTCTTGACACATTGAACCTTACAGCAACGACATCCTTTGATTCCTGTGCTTGAAAATACATTTGGGCTATTTGCTCTTTTGTATCCACAGACAGCTTGACCCGTTGTCGGCGGTGAAATTCATCATAGAGTTCCCATGCTTCTAAATCATATACAAGAGACCGGTTGTGATGAAGCAATAATCCATATCCAAAAGGATCTTCTTGAACACAGTCTATAAGCAAAATTCATTGTTAAAAAAGAGAAAAACATCGATTTGGGTAGAACATACCTTTGATTTGTAGAGCTGCAATAATAAAATGTATGCGGGAGTATAAGTATGGCATTTATTTTTTTTAAAAAAAAAGGAAGAAAGAAGTTGTCTTGGCCATGTGCAAATCCTGCTTTTATATATTTATATGATCCGAGCCAAATTGTGCTACAAACTCCACTCGTCAACATATTATCATCCATCCACAATTTAAACAAGTCCCACTCGCCCATATATTATATATATTATCACTTATCCACAATTAAAACAAATTAATCTAGCCATTATTTTTTAAAGAACTTTATTTGTAAAGACAGGTAAACCTAACGCTATTCTTCGTTCTTTTTCGCGTCGCGTGTAGGACCCCACCGAAGATTTAGAAATGTTGGTGACAGTAGACACTTCACGAACTGTCACTCGTATAGGGCTATCGAAATACACCCATATGACTAACTCTCTCTCCTGCTGTGTTGTGTATCTTCTTTTTGGCACAACATCAGCCTGGAGAGGGGCCATACACCTCAGAAACTCTTGACTTTGGATCAAATGGTCTAAATATAAGCATTTCTTTTTCATAAGTAATTATACAGCCAAAAAATATATACTATTATTTCATAATCATAAATTGTATGAACTTACCAAAAACCATTGGATCCAATGTGCCTTGAGACATTTGATATAGCGTGTCAGGATTTAGCAAATCTGGATTTTCAAATCCCATCCCAAAAGGAAGCAGGGTTTGTTGAAGTTTGAAAATTGACTTGTGTGTAGTTCATGATAAAGATGTACAAAATGTAGTAAGACGCGAGTCCGTGTTGTTTAAATAACTTTTCGGGATATTAATTGCAGTATTATACATACAGTACCTAGTTAAAAAAATTTTTTTTTTAATGGAAGATATATTGACCAGTAGCAATAAGGGGTGCACTAAAATTTTGGGTAGCAAATCTTCCTAATTTGGGGTTTTTAGGTACTTGGCCTCTGAAAATTTGGGTACTTCGCCACCGAAGGAGCCAAAACTACCCAAACTACTAAAAGTGCCTGAAGAAAAAGGTATTTTTTTATTTTCTTTTTAGATTTTTGTTTA
Organism: Circinella umbellata; assembly: GCA_025093555.1. NCBI lineage: Eukaryota > Fungi > Mucoromycota > Mucoromycetes > Mucorales > Lichtheimiaceae > Circinella > Circinella umbellata. The sequence goes on along the minus strand of JAIWNF010000011.1, from coordinate 584,310 downwards.
TTTTTGAGTACTACGATATACCTCATTCAACTTACTAATACCCCATACTCCAATCAATATTATCAGCTATGAAATTTCATATAAAAAACAATAGCAATTAATAACAAAAAAAAAGAGTAAGGCCCAAAAGGACTCAAACATCGACTTCCTTATTTTTTTTATAAATATACAAGATTAAATTTTTATTATGATAGTCACACGTATAATTAATAAATCAGAGGGGTGTGCCAACGGAAGAGCAAAAAATACAAGTGAAACAAAAGAGAGAGGAAGTAATAGAGTAGAAGACAATGTAAATCAAATAGTAAAAGGATAATAATGCTAAAGCAGCAAACATCGACTTCCTCCATTCTACTTGACTAGAAAAATTGACTGCTTTACTTCTATTACTAAAAATGGAAGTACCCAAAAATCATGGCACCTACTATGTATATACCAACCACAATGCATCACATCATTATTAGCAGCATCTATACATTGTTCCATACAAAGTACAAAATTTTTTTTATTATTATTTACAGGTACCACAGCAATCTTGTTGGAAATACCCATGGACTTAAAAAATCTTGTTTATATACAGCAGAAAGTGATTTCATCCTGCTCTTTGCAAGCGAAGGTGGAATGGAATAAGGATTATATAAGGAGTTCCAACGTAGAATACAGTATAATCGCCTTCCGCTATAACCTTATGAGTAACTCTTGGTTATAATTTTTTTGTCCTATCCAATATAATATTTGTATATACTTTACGTTAAAACTTCTTGTATATACATCATATTGGAACGCCATCTGTATACACTAACCAAGTCACCGCTGATGACTGTTTAGGATGGATCAGGCACTATCTTTCGTTTGTGCCTCACTGTATCGATATAGAGAAAATGTTCAATAAATCAGAAAGCTCAAGAAAATTTATTTTTAAGGGAACAAAATTACAGTTCCCAACCGCCATTATGAACTTCATAATTCTGCCAACATCTTAAATTACACCGCCATTGTAATTTTCCACCTCCTGTCAATTACGAAAAATACACCGCCAATCATCAGGAAAAATCCTGTATAAACAGTAGCGTCACACATAGGTACCAAAAGCGATTTATCTGCCGATAGTAACGTGTTACAGTGTGCTGCTACAACGAGTAAATTTGTTTTTACAATAAACAAAAAATAAGAGCTAGAAGGTCAAGAAAGATCCTGATAGATGAGTGTGAAAAACGAAGAATATTTGCATTGACATTTAGTTGTGAACCCAATATTGGGTCACATTTGTATATTCGCTATTGATGTAAATATATATTAATCCTATGCAACTAGAAGAGACCCTATTTTTAATACGTAAATTTTATATAACTAATAACAACAATTTTTTTAACGTCACCACGTGTCTTTAAAAATACAGAAGATATACAGTATATATGTTTATGATGGCTGAACTATGAATTTTACAGATTATTAAATTATGAAACAAAAAGCCAGATTGTTACGTTGACAATCATTACACTATGATTTTATGATATGAGTCTAAACATTTCGATCGTTTTGTATAAAATTTCCCAACATGGCAATAGTACACTTTCAATCCACTCCCATATACTGTGATGGTGGATATAAGACACAATTATCATTATGGGCTTGTCAATCGACGATATATGATATTGAGTCATATTTGCATGAATTCTGGTCATCAACAAAAAATAAATTAAGAATTTTTACCTAGAATAATAACTTGGTAAAAGAAATGCGCACATATGATTCAAAAAAGGTCTGACAAAATCTATGTTTGAGTTGTAAGGTCGGGACCACTTATTATTAATTAAAACTTTGTTCCAAGACTTTCGCCCTCCTTCTTAACCCTTTTTCTTATATTAGCCTCAGCCACGTCAACAATAATATGACGGTATTTTATCTAATGTTTTTTATTGATACTTTATCAAAATACTATTAAAAAAAGTATCAGGAGATACAATAATATGTTTACGTACTGTCATATCATTACGTAGGCGACTTTTTTTCTATATATATTTATTCTGTCTGTTTTATTTATATTTACTCAGCCTCGTCTTCCAGTCTACCGGATATTTTCATTGGATCGTTCTTCTTGGCAACAATGAATAAATAAATAGAAGAGTGTATGGTTGCTGCGTAATCATGAGTCTATTTAAATATATCTTTAGTTTTTGGTGGAGCTAGTATCTTCAGAATAATCAACTTGGGTCGACTCCTTCTACGTTTCTAAATAGCTTGTACGTAATTTTTTTTAAACTTTGATCCGCCTCATCGTATTAAGTTGTATCTGAAAATCAATAAAAGCAAAAAATGTGTGTGTGTGTGTACAGGATGTATCTATTATCGTTACGATAGGAATGATTATCTTAGTATGTAACAATTGTACAAGGATCCAGCATATTGGCACTTACTATTAATAAATAAAGTAATAGTGTGGCGTTTCTAAATTATTATATTTTTTTAATAACATCAGAACATCCATCTGTGATTATATGTTTAGAATGTAAAGCGCCACTTTTTGTTTAGCACCAGTGTTTACACAGTAACAGGGTTTCCAAGAAAGACAAAAAAGCTGTCGCAAAACAAAAAAAGAGACCGATTTCCAATAAAAATACGGGGGACTAATATATCAACATCTACTTCTTTTTAGTGAACTACAGTATATATATATGAAGATACGTATTATGCTAATTTATATATACATGTATAGAAAATATAAGCATATAACATCAAACATCTATTAACTGTTTTATCGATCAATAGATCAGAATTACTGTATATTGAGACAAGCTTTCGATAAATATTGTAATTGTTGGTTAAGTGAAATGATGTACATCTAAATTTTTTTAAAGTATTACGTATATTAGTAGTAATCAATATTTCTATCCGAAATAGTTGTTGTTAATAAATGTGTATATATATATATTAACTTTTCAATTGCTTTAGATTATGACTTTTGAAAAAACCTTAAAAAAAGGCATATTAAAAATTCAATTTCTTTATTAATATATTGACTTTAACTTCTATTTCTTATTATAATATATATCGATTATTGCGTCATGTGAACGTCAGCCAGTAATGTTATTCTTATATAGCATTTGCGTTATAGAAACAGATCAATCCAGATAATATTCTCAGCATTGTACTTTTTCTTTTTCTGCAGACTCAATAATAAATGCCCCTACTTATTATTGCTTTTCAACTCTTGAAATAAAAATTATATGTGTTCAAGTGTAAGGCATTGCTATAGATAAATCATTCGATTAATTGATTGAATATTTGTTAAAATATGTACATAAAATAAGGAATATGTATAAGTTCATTATACTAAAATTATGCAAAAAAAAAGCAAAAAATCAATTAGTTAAGAGAAGTGAGTGAATAAATGAATGATTTTTTGATTTTACCGACCTTTAAATAGATAAACACAAAAGATATAAAATAATAAGGTGATATTCATCAGAGTGGCGTGAATAATTATTGTATAATAATAAATTAGGTAACTTTTTGCTTGGCTTGTCGTGCTCTTTTTCGAGCGTAATATTGCCTTCGATAAGCATCAAAACCTTGTTGAATCTCGAGAGGTATTCTGCGGTAGAAACTTAATACACCAGATTCACCACGCCTATTGAACTGTAAATTAAACGATCGAAGTGCACGGTTACAATGTGGTATAAATCTATTCATTAAATGAAAATATTTAGTTATTTAATGTCTAATCCAATCCAAATACATTTTCATCCAGCACTATATAAATACTTACTCTCCGGCAAATACAATCTTTTCTGAATATATTCCTGATCGATAAATAAATACCAAACTTCCTGCAGCCACCAGTAAAGCTGTTGTATTTAATAAATGTATAATAAAATCCTAACCCCCCCCTAGTTAGCTATTAAAAAAACATTATGCCGACAAATAATACTATAAGAAAAACCACTAACTTTGCTAGGAGCAAGAAAAACAACATAGAAAAAATAAACTAGTAATATTATAATCCCTGTCAACAACGCTATTCATATATATATATATATATAACAGGCAAAAACAATGATAAATAGTATGCACATGTATAAAATTGACATTGATTAGCTTATTGTAAAACTTGCATCCATGTCAATGGTAATAATTATAAATATAATACCTTCGTATTTTCGTTTCCTTCGCTGCAAACGAGTCATGTTGCCTCGCAATCGTTCTTCAAAAATAACTAAATCTCTATATGTTGCTTGGTCAGCATGTAATGCCTGTCGACTTGTGGATTGCATGCTTTCGTTTTTCTTCCGGATTCGGTTGGAAAAGAAATAAGAAATAGAGAGGGAAAAAAGTGTTACAGTTGTGTGAGTGCTGGAGAGGAGAAGTTCTTTCAGCCAATCGAAAACTCCGGCTTTCTTTGTTTATCCTCACCATTAAATCATAACAATCTCTTGTTTACTATATAACTTTGATATTCTATATAAGGATATTCAATATATGATATTAACAGGGATTCTTTGCCTAAATTTACTTTTTTACCAGGAAATGTAATTTGTGCCTCTTCAGGTACGTGAAAGGAAAACATAACCGAATATGAACAAAACCTTATTATTAACTAGTACATTTGTAATAATGGCATAATAAGACAAGTTATAACGAATGAGTAGATAGACAGTTAAGGTGGTTATTGTTTAAATTAAAAGAAATAGCCGCCTAAACGCATAAGCCAAGATATTAGAACAAGTGAAGAAAAAATATCATGAAAATCAAGTTAATAACATGTGCAAAACAGGCAAATAGACTTGCTGAGATATAATAATTGAGTCACTTAATGACAATAACAATACAACAATTAGGTACTATGTTACTAGTAATGCTTGTACTACAAATTATAATTCCATCATAATAATAATAGTAATAGATTCTAATTTATTACATATGAATACTTGTAAGCGTTATCTTTTGAATTGACATATGTGGTCATAGAGTATAACTATTTTATTATTATCATTATTATTAATTGAAAAGGAACGAGAGAGAAGCTCATATTTTATTAGGGTAAAGAAAAAACAAATGTATTTGTACCATATCAGTCTTTTGCCTAGAAATCAGTAACTCTGCCACCAAAACTCCAATCACCATGTCTTAAAGGCTCTTGCTTAGGTCCATTGACCTCACCCGTTTTAGGATTGACATTTCCTTCAAATTCAGCTGGCACTTGAGGAATTGCATCGTCATGGAGACTTCCTTCTGATTGTGAATCTGCTTCTTGTTTCTTTCTGATCAAATCCAACATTTCCTGCTGTTGTTTTCTATTACCCAGTGGAATCGGGCCGGGTTTGTTGAACGATGTATAAGTACGGATAATAGTATGTCGAAGCATATGAAAATTAGAATAGTTTGTTTAAATGAAAGAGCGCAAAAATAAAAAGAAAATGAGAGCGCAAATAAAAAGAGTATGTGTGACAGGCGGAAGGGAGCCTTCCTAAAGTGTGTGATGAAACATGCACGAGCATTTTTTTTATATTCGGACACGCTTTGATTAGCTCTATTAAACTATTAATACAATATTATATATATATTTTTCACTCCTTTGTTTTCTTTCAAGTTTTCAACACTTTTTTTTATAAATATATACTTTCGGTGAATAATGACAACATTACACCGTAGACCTGTAAAGGTTGTTACGGATAGTGAAGACGATCAAACCGATATTCGACATCGTAGTGATTTCCACATTACAAGTCGAAGAGTATCTACAGTTGCTGAAGAAAAGAAAGAAGAAGATAAAAAGAAACGCCTTAGTTACCAAGGTTTCCGACATACGATACCCATTCATACTCTTAGTAAAGCTTCTGTACTTTCTAAAGAAGCACCTCCCGAGAACTATAGTGGTTTCATTCGCCTTGGAAGTAAGTTTTGTATTTTTGACACTAAATCTTTCGAGATCTCCTCACTCCGTAATCTCTTTATTACTATTTATTATTATTATTATTATTGCCTTCTACGATATCAACTAATGTTTTCTGTCTCTTTTTTTTGACGGGTAAAATTTTATAAGTGCTTGTACTTGGTGCTAGCAACATTCGACTTGTCATTGAAAACTGGATGAAGTATGGACTACTTATTCGATTCCCACATAGTTACATTCCATACCAAGATTATGGTTTATTTTTACTCGCATGGTTAAGTGTACCTACTTGTTTGGCGATAACGTTGCTGGTCGAATTCGGTATGGCAAAGTTAGCCGTAAAAGCTCGGAACGCGAAACCTGATTTTCGGAAAAAGGTGGCAATCCTGGAACGTGTGGCATCAGCAGCTCATGTTACCCACCTGACTTTTCTCATCTCATACCCTTCATACATCGTTTACACCAAAATTTATCATCCATTAGGTATGTATACATGTATAAGATACTTTTTTATTTGGTTTTTTTTTTGCGGTTATGGTGTGTTTGTGTGCGTGATGTTTTTTTCCCATCTCAACATTATTAAAAAAACTGGTTAAAATTTGTTGTTTGTTGGGTATGCATAATGGATGTTAATTATATTAAAAGTAAGCATCTTTTTATTAATCGCAATTAAAAAATAATAGTTGGCTCTGCTGTTGTCATTATTTCACTTATTACATTCCTCAAACTTATCTCATATGTTCTTGTCAATCGAGAAATACGTCAACTTTATATTACTGGGAAAACAGATGAATATCATGATGAAAATGCAAGGTATCCCAACAATATCCACCTTGGTAACTTGATGTACTTTTTCTTCGCACCTACTCTTTGTTATCAACCTTCTTATCCACGATCTCCGGTGTTCCGAAAAACATTTTTCTTAAAACGACTTGGAGAATTAATCGTTTGTCTTGTCATGATGTATGTCTTGACAGAACAATATGCAAAGCCTACGTTGGCCAATTCACTCCAAGCACTTGAGGAGAACGATTTGGTTGTCATTGTGGAACGTGTTTTAAAATTATCGACAACAGCTGTAGTCATTTGGCTCCTCATGTTTTATGCATTGTTTCACGCGTTTCTGAATATTTTGGCAGAAGTGCTCCGATTCGGTGATAGAACGTTTTATCTTGCTTGGTGGAACTCTGGTAACTTGGCAACTTATTGGCGTCTTTGGAACAGACCAGTTTATCTCTTTTTTAAACGCCACGTATATATTCCAAGTGTTCAACGCGGTATATCACCTGCTATTTGTCAATTACTGGTCTTTTTGGCATCCGCAGTTCTTCATGAAGTCTTAGTGGGTATTCCTACTCATGCTATTACTGGATTTGCTTTCTGGGGTATGTTTGGTCAAATACCTTTGATTGCACTTACAAGAGCTTTGGAAAAATGGCGTGGAAAAGATAGTGCTTTGGGAAATACAATCTTCTGGTAAGTAAAAATAAAAGTTGTGGAAACGGATTCGGAACAGAGAGAGGGGGAGAGAGAGTATGTGAGAGACAACTTTTCAATTGAATATTACAGAGTGAGCTAATTTGATGATTTTTTTTATATAGGATTACCTTTTGTGTTGTTGGTCAGCCAACAATCGCATTATTATATTACTATCAGTGGACAGCAACTCATAAAGGGATGACACCCCCTTAGTACGAGAGAGAATGTTTGTTCTGGTATTTTTTTCTTCCATAATAATAAAAAAGTACATATGCATATATATAGTTGTATTAGTATCCAGGAAAATGGATTTCTTATATTGAAATGGAAGACATTAATGAATTCCTCGTGATAAAAGAAAAAAGTTCAATTAACCCCACTCACAAGCATGTGGGTACTTTTTATGTGGCGGGGATCAATGGGGTAATATGTTGTTCATTCGGCTAAATTAGCGGATTTAATCGTCTTCTGCATGATGCAGGAACCAACTTGAATTGAAAACACAGAGAAGAAAAAGGGGATAGATGAGAATGAAAAATACAAGTAATGTCAACCGACTTGGTCAAAAGTTGATTTCACTTCAAATATCCAGGATGGACTTTCGCGAACAACTTTTCAAGATTATAATAATAAAAAGAAAAAGTGGGGTGAAAGGAATTATTCTGTTCGCACGAGCGTGAGAGATTACTCATAACAGATGACAATGAAGGAGATACCGTCTACTACTGTATGTTGTATAAATGTATATACCATTACTGACTTGTAAATCCCAAACTTACACTTCTCTAAAAAAAAAAAAAGCAGCTTTTTCGCTTTTTCGCTTTTTGTTCACTTTATTTTTTGATACGAAAAAAAAAACATTTCATATTATGGCACCGACGAGCAAACAACTTCAGCAATCCACACGTGATTTACAAACCGCTAGACAGAAGTCATCGTTTCCTATTGACCAGTTAACAAATTATTTGTATGGGGGTCCAGAAAACTTAAAAAAAGTTGATAAGTATAGAACAATCATTGCTAATGAACCTGCATTCACAAAGAAGAAGGCAGCATTCCAAAGCCGCCAAGAGGTAAAAATTGAGATCTTGCAAACTCATCAAGAAAATGGCATGCTTTATTTTTTTATGAAAACGCTGACAGGCTTTTCTTTTTTTTTTGTTGATGACCATAGCAACTCCATTCTTCCATTCATGCTGCTAGACGATTTATCGAAATCGCTGAAGAGCAAAACTTCTCAACTCAAGAGTTTTTGGAACTTTTTGCTCTTTCAGGAATATCTACACCGGTAAGATAAAAGAAAGATGCAGTGTTACGTTTGTGGAAAAAATTGTATAAAAAACTGATCTGATCTGACGTGATGTATTTATTTATGATAACAATAGCTTGCTTTGAATTACGGAGGTACGTATTATCATTAATTCGTCAAAACAAAGGAACTTTGTATAAAAGGTTTACATACTAAATATTTTTATCAATGATAATGTAGCATTCTGGCCCGTTATTGAATCCCAAGGTACTGATGAACAAGCAAAGAAATGGTTGGATGCTGCTAAGCGACATGCTATTGTTGGTTGTTATGCACAAACCGAATTGAGGTAATGTTTATTTGTTTTTTGGGGTTTGTAAGGTAGGATCATGCAAGGCAAACAATATTGACTAACCTTATCTTGTTACTTTAGTCATGGTTCCAACGTTGTTGGGTTACAAACTACAGCTACTTTTGACGAAGCAACTGATGAGTTTGTTATCAATAGTCCTGATATCACTGTAAGCTTCTTGTTATATATTACTGTACATAAAATGACATTTATATTTTCTGTGTAACTCTTGACCTTTTTTAAACTGAATTTATTAGGCCGCTAAATGGTGGATTGGAGGTTTAGGTGTTGCTGCAACACATGCTGTTTTGCAAGTATGTTTTAATCACTATATATATGTTAAATGATCAACAAGAATACTGATTCGATCTAACCTTTCTTCTCTTTGATGTTATACTATAGGCGCAATTAATTTCCAAAAGCAAAAATTATGGTCCTCATATTTTCATTGTCCCAATCCGCTCTCCTCGTAAGTTTTATCACTATATATCTAATAGTAATTTGAAATATATGTACTAAAATATGTACATTATACGTATAGTGGACTATAAGCCAATTAAGGGCGTTACTGTTGGCGATATCGGTCCAAAGGCTTATGGTGGGTTTGCAACGGTAGACAATGGCTGTAAGTTTTATTATACCAAACACAAATGGGGGAAACATCTTATATTATTTTCGTCGTGAAATGAAAAATCAAAGGCTCATTTGTAAAAATTTTGTAGATGCACTATTTGATAATGTACGTATCCCTCGCGATTATATGTTGATGAGATTCGCCAAGGTCTCCAAAACAGGTGAATACCAACCTCCTGTTCATTCTAAATTATCTTACGGAAGTATGGTCAAACTACGTGTCAGTATTCTTTCTGATGCTGGATGGAGACTTGCCAAATCATCTACCATTGCTGTTCGCTACTGTACTTCCCGTCGTCAGTTCAACCCAGATCAAGATGGCCTTGAGTCTCAAGTTATCAGCTATTCTTCCGTTCGTCATCGCTTGTACCCTTTGGTTGCCACTGCCTATGCGTTGATCTTGTCTGGTATCGATTTGAACAAAACCTTTAATGTCATGACCGAGCAACTCTCACGAGAAGATGCCACTTTACTTCCAGAAATGCACGTCAACAGTTGTGCTTTCAAGGTTTGGGGTGCTCGTCGATCCAGTGAAGGTATTGAAGAATGTAGAAAAGCTATGGGTGGTCACGGTTATTCGATCTTTAGTGGTGTTTCCGAACATTTTGCCACCTTTGTTCCTGCCAATACCTATGAAGGTGATAATTTTATGCTTTGCCAACAAGTTGGACGTGCGATGTTAAAACAACTCGATAATTTGCTCAAAGGAAAGCCTTATAATTTGAAAACAGCCACTTACTTGGATGTACTCATTTCAAACCCTACTATTACTGTTGATGCTAATTCGATTTGTGATCCTGAAGTTCAACTCGCTCTCTTTGGAAAACGAGCTGCTCATTTGGTAGCTAACTTGGGTCGTCAAGTTAAAGCTGGTCGACCTTGGGGTGATGTGAATATGGAATGTTGGGAAATCTGCTTGGCACATGCTGAATTTCTTTTACTTAAACAATTCCATGATACTGTTCGTGATCTTCAAAAGTCTCAACCAATTTTGGTCCCTGTTGTTCAAAAGTTGGCTAACGTGGTAAATTTTCTTTCTTTATTTTACTATCATTTTTTTTTTGGTTTGTTGCAGGATATACATACATGAAAGAGAAAGGCGGAAATATAACCCACGATACATTTTTTATCATGATTATACGTAGTTTGCCTTCTCGATTCTTACAGGCACCGGACTTGCTACATTCTTGACTAGTCAGTCCATTAATGTGGCTGATGTTGACATTATTCAAGAAGCATATCGTAACTCCTTGAATGAAATCGTTGATGATGCTATTGGTCTTACTGATGCATTTGGATTCACTGATGATGAACTTAATACCGCTCTTGGCAAGAAAGATGGCAATCCCTATGGTGAACTTTGGGAAGCTGCTCAATCAAATCCTCTCAATAGTGACGAAGGACGTGAGGAACTTGGAGTATGTATTTTTTTTATGGATCATTTCATTCGCATAAATACTAACATAGCCTTCTTTGATTTTTTTTCTTAATTTTTCACTAGAAACTAATGAAGACTATTCTTCATCGTGGTGACAATCTTGCTTATATCACGGCTGCTAAATTGTAATTTTAATAGTATCTATATAATTATTATCATATTATTTTTATCCATAATACATCTTAATTTATTTTTCCTTTCGAATTGAACCAACAAGAAAAAAAATGTAAAACTAGCTTTAGATTTATTTTATTTTGGTTTTCATATTTATGCTATTTCTATTATACACCACTTTCTTTTATTCTCCCATTATTTATATAGAGGGAAAAAAATAAGCTCGCTTTTTATTAAAGTATGTACTACTATATAACTTTCAATAGTATTTGTCTATATCTGTGCTATTTATATACTATATTGGGTATGGAATCGTTATGATACACGTATGTTACATTGTTTACATAAATAGATTATGGTTCTCTATCCACTTGTTTAAGAAATTTAGCTGTATAATTACAATTCGATTGCATATAAGGTCATATAATAGACTGTCATTCATCTTCCACTATAATTACACTCTCCTCCATCCAAACCGAAGAATTTCAATATGATTATGCTATTAATACGGTTATATTACAGTTTTGCTATATTATTTTCATTCGATAAAGACAGCTGATCAACAGATAAGATGTAAAAGCAGGGAGGATAAATGTACATAGTATCCATTAGTAGACTAATAAAGTCATTTTATATTTTGTATTTTTTTTACTCGTAATCCGGTTCGCTTGCAGGCTTTAACGCGGGATCAATTCCAATCGATTTCATTTTGACAGCAATTTCAAAAAGATAGTCATAGCATTCACTCATTGTTTTTGCCTTTTCCCAATTTTCTATATCATGATCAAAACATGAGTAATTAATTTTTGATGATACAGCAAGCGGCAGTCAAACAAAAGAAAATTCAATCATCAATTTACCTCCCCATACATAGACACCATGTCGACGAACGAGAACAGCATTTGTTTCGGGATACTTTTCCATAGCCTATAAAGAAGACAACAAACACAGTGATTAATACGAGGAAATACATATACTTGCGCATATTATCTTTTCTCTGTACAGTAGTAAATGAAGTCAATTGTATTTACCAATGCCATGCGTTCAGTTAAATCTTCTTCTTCAGGAGTATTTTCAACAATAGGGACAACCAACTTGTCAAAGTATCGAAGATTTGTCTTGGATGTACCTCGACGAATGCCCTTGATCATTTCTTGATGTGAAATTTCAAAAGTTTCTCCAGGATAAAGTAAGGTTGCCATGACAGCATTTTGAGAATGGGTATGGATACAAGCACCTGCTTCACGCATAGTATACGCGTTATAAAAGAGAGGTGTACATGCTGAAGGCTTGTAAACTTCGGGTTTACGAAGTAAACTACGATCGGCCAAAGTCATTACAAATAAATGATGAGGTTCAATACGTTCTTTTTGTACACCGGAAGGAGCAATATATACATGTTCTCTACATTGTCAAAATAAAATAAATTCAAGAAGAAAGAATCGTTTATTTGTTATCAGTTTCTGTTTACACAATTTCATATAAGATATCATTTGTTTGCTTACCCATTGCGAATGCTAATGCCACCACCAGTTCCAGTCACCCAACCAAGAGTGTAAAAGAGCCGACAAAGCTCAGGAATAAGATTTGCGGGGTGATAAGGATCTTCAGATCGAATCAATTCGTTATTTTTGTTGTCCATTTGAAAAGCTGGTTGTTTAAATGTAAACAGAAAAAGCTCGAGAAATAAATTTCTCAAATGGCGCAATCCATATTTGGTATGTTGAGTTCGGGACTTGTTCCGATTGAAGTATTAGGCCCAAATGTCCACTCTTGGTGAAATCACCTATCTATCAGAACAATACCTTTTATATAAGTTTCGTGAAAAATATTATAGTAAACCGATTTAACAATATTGCTCAAAGTATAAATAATTTACAGTAGACCGGATAAATTTGATATAAGACTATTACATATGTAATATAGACAATCAAAACTCTGGAATTTTCATAACGGAAATAGATAAATGTTTATTCTTTTATATATATATGTGAAAAGTATGGTAAATAATTAGAAGAAAATAAGCAACAGAACAACTGAATCGAAAAAGTTACAAAAACGCTATTGCAAAAATAAGAAGAAGTGAAATTTTGTGTTTTAACAAACGTAGGAGGATATACCACAGACGCGGCACCAATAATCACAATTACCTGAACAGCATCCGCCAGAAACACAAGATCGAGGGAAACATTGATTCACTGTAAAAATAAATTCAGATATCAATTCCTATGAGCTCACTATATACACAACGAAGATATATTATTATTCTTGTTTCACACTACTTATATAATAGTCTACTACAACTATTGCTATGAGTGTTCTGATTAAAGAAAAATAAATAAATGAAAATTTACATCCAGCGGTGATAATCACCTTGGTAACTTTGCTGGTATGAATCATCGACGGACGAAGATGTACCATGAGCAATAGTAATGAGTTTAACTTCCAAAGGCTTAACAGTTGAGCAGAAGAAGAAAGCCTCATTTTTCAATATAGGGTTAAAAAAATCGAGTTTAGAGAAAGAGGAATAAAATGCTTTGACCATCTACTAGTAGGATAATAATTTCTGTTTTTTAGCTGTTTATCGGCCATCTACAGACGACAAATACTATGCATAAAGTTCATTAAGACTTTTACTAACTGAGGGTCTTTGTATACCACCAAATGCTATGTACGTATGTACAATTACATTTTACCTTATCGCTAATAAGTAATACATATATTATATATTTAGGTTAGGGTATTATTTCGTCTATCATTTTTATTAAGTACTGCTATTCAAATCAGCTGAAATTTGTTTACAATATATACTCATAAAAAATAACGAGATGTACTACGTAGGCGGCTTATATGATATGTACAAATCTAATCTGTTTTTTTCGCTTTAGTATAAATAGTACGTATGTTTGTGTTGTATAGTTATGCATTCGATTAAAAAAGATAGCTATTATTTATTTTATCATGATTCCGTAGGCGGTATTATGTGTCTGCTCAATATTTTTACGTATTTATATCACTCTTACACTAATAAATTGTAACATGTTCTTTCTACGTACTTTCTAATTATCCTATATTAAGTATTTATTATAAAGGAGAAAAGTGAATAACAAAGTATGAGTAACAAAAGCTTTAATTCAACCGAGAAAAATAAAACATTTTATTTATATTATCTTGTTATCTTATTCATAGCTGTAATAGAATATATGTAAATCATCAGTACGTAATGCAGCTCCTGCGCGAATGCTCAGTCAAAAAAATATGCCACCAGCTTACGTATTACCTCATAGAAAGCAAGTAATGCACAGAGTAAAATAAAAATACTTTTATAGTTGCATAGTTCTATGACATAACTACTTGTTATAATACGATCAACAATAGGAATACATTGATATATCGGTTAGTAGCCACAATACTTAATAATCATTATTATTATCAATATTTCATCAAGCCAGTGTCCTCTTACTTTATGTTTCAATAGTAACTGTATGTACTACGTAGTACTACTGCTTATATTTGTTTTATTTCTAGTTTAATAAATTAATAATTAAGCATATTCTTATGAAAACCTTTTTTTAATGACAAACTTTACTTTTTCTTAAATTCCTTTGTTGCTATATATTATATAACTGCTGTTTTATGAGAAAATATTTTCTCTGTTATTCAAGTATGTAGTAATATTTTTTTTGTTCATATGGTACTAGACATATATATGTAAGAATCTTTATCAACATAGCATTTTATAAGTTTAATGATGGCTACGTATTTGAGATGATAAATATAAATAAAAAGAATCAATAGAGCTGTATGTTCTATTTTTCTTTAGTCTATCATAAATTGAATGGTAGATTATGATACGTATTAAAAATCCTCCACTATTATTTTTATTTTACAGTTAGAGTCCACATAAAGTTTTTATTTACATTATGAGAAACATGTACTCATATATAAGAAAGACTCCAAACATGTACGTACTTTATATATAAATATCAATACCGTAATTATAAGAAACATAATATGTATGTATTGTTATTTTTTGTGAACATACTCAATAAGCTTTCGACAGCTATTTTAGTTCCAAATAGCTGATCCTCCAATTTTTACCAAATAAAAAAAGATAAGAAACGCCATGATACTGCTGCGATTACTACATATAACCACAATTAAGCAAAATAAAGTAAAAATAATTGGTGATTCACGTCATCCTGAAAATGTTTTTCAAAACAATTATAAAGTATACGACCTATATCACAAACTATATACGTTATGAGGACACGAGGAAAAAGGTATGTTTAACAATACATACTATCTTTTGTGTTATTTATCTCTACAAAATTATCTATCAGTATCATCAATTTATTTAAGTTATTTTTATGACTATTGTGTATATCGTAGATAAAAATTATAACTCACTGTCAATCAATAATCAAAATTTAATATATGAGATTGTGTTTTTATAGTATATAGTAATTAGTTGTGTTATTTATTATAAAATGCTATTATTACAATAATAATCCCATTTTTATGAGAGGTAAATACTCGAGTAATTAAGTAAGTAAGTGTGTGTGTGTGTGTGTGTGTGAGAGTGAGAGAGAGAGGGATGGAGAGAAACAGTCATCATTATGAAAACTGTGTAGCTCTTATTTAATTATTGTGGTGTTTTTATATATTAGATAGGGGTTGTAGTACTATTTATTGGTGTAGTAGTATGAAATAAAATTGTTTTGAAGATTTCCATTATTATATTATTATTTTAAATAACAAGTTACATCTTCATTCCATATAAAATGATTGCTTAGTAGATCATGAAATAAAGCAAAGTAATTGGTAAAATACGTATAAGATCTGAAAAACGAAACAATTTTTTCAGTAAATATATTAAAGCCAAGAATAATGATCTTTATCTTGAAATCAGCCCACGTTTCAAAGTCGATTTTTCAAGACCCCGAAGGGGCCGAGAGATTAGGGAGGGAGCTTTCTTTACCTTTGAAGAACTTGTTGGAAACATTCATCCTCCTATATATAGGGTTATAAATAAGCTCAGCATTAGAAGCAAAAGAATAAATATTAAAAGATCTACTTCAATCTGAACGATCAGCGGATCCTAGCAACTTGATAAACAGAACCCAACTACTTCTGTATTTTTCCCAATTTTCGAGCGAGAGAGATGACATTTTTGATTTCATCACTTCTAGCTCAGGTACAGGTCGTCCATCTAATACTAATATCTTATTGTTTAAGAAAATAATATAGAATATATATTTTTATTATATATATAATTTGCTAAAAAAATATCTACGTATGTATACAACAGCATTAAAAGAAAGTTTAATAATAAATAATTCGTAGTCGTTATCGTCAGTTCAAGTATAATAGTTATGCAAACAAAGTAATGTTATTGTTATCAACAAGTTGTTGGGAAAAATATAAGCGTAAAAATTACTCAATAGAAAGAAAAATGCAGTTATAATATGTTAGTTTGTGGTGTATCAAGAACATTCTTGACTCCACTCTTGTTTATATTTAATTCAATCGGGTTTATAATATTATGCAAAGACATGAAGGCGTCCTTTTTTTAAGAAACAACGGTTTTGTTTGTTACGCAAGTCCCCTTTTTTTAAAAAAGTTGAGGGCCAATAACGACAACAACAATAAATAATCATTTTATGAAAAAAAAAAGTTATTTCAATAGATGAAAATTGCTCTACCCAATATGATCAACCGACATGCAGTTTTTAATAATCATCAAAAATTAACGTACCTTTAGTGGTTATTTATATGCCTGATTTCGTCTCCTTTAAATCTTGGCTTTAATCTATAGGCATTAAGATTTTTTCTTAACGCACTATAATTAGACAGTAAGCTGTAATAATATCTGCTTAAATAATATTACCGTAGAAACAAGAGATTAAGCTAATCATATAAAAATCAAAAAGAAGATCTCAATATCAAATGATGCCATATCTTGAATATCAATATTTCATTAAAGATAATACAAGACATTATAGAAAAAAAAAAGAAAAGGGCTTCATCCATGTGATACTATGTTTGCGAAAAAAAAAAGCTTCTATTTATCGTCGTGCAAACAACTTATTATTATTATTATTTATTATGAAACAACACCCGAAACTATCTTTCTATTGATACTAAAGTACTTCACTTTTTTTTACCCCCTGCTGTGTTTGATCCAGTAAACAATCATAACACCATGTCCCATTTCTATGCATAAAGAAAGTTCCAACGTGGAAAAGAAAAGATATTTTTTTCTTTTCGAAAATATAAATTTATTAATAAACATTAACGAGTAAATTAGTTAGTAATAGTTTGTTAATTTTTCTTGAGGTTAATAACGATGCCTTAAAGCCAAGAAAAATACAATTTATGAAATAAGAAAATAATAATAGAGTATCACACTATATCGCTTATATTGGTCTTCTATGTCTGATTATTATTATTAAATTGTTGCATAGATACCGTACTAAGTTTACCGCCACAACACAACATACCTTTCAATTTATTAAACACGAGACAAATCTTCTACCCGAAAGTTCTATATAACACTGTCTTTAAGTATTTGTAAACAACTGTTTTTCATTGTTTATTATCCTTTCTTTCATTTCTTTCTTTTCATTATCTTTCTTTTATTTTTATTCATCCTCTTTTTTTTTGTTCTCTCTCTCTCTTCTTCATATTTTTTATTTCAATTCTCAAAAATTGATCTTTTAACTACCATGAATAACGAAAATGCACCACTTTTAGGCCATACTTCGGGACATGTATCCCATGGAAAGCCAACCCACATTTCATCTTTTAGAGCACTTGTTCTGTCATCTAAATTCAATGTCACCTGTATATTTATCCCTATCGCTCTTTTCTTTTCATATTCTGGTGCTTCTGCAACTTGGGTATTCACACTTAATTTCATCGCTATCATGCCTTTGGCAAAGCTCCTTGGTTTTGGTACGAGACTCTTATAATTTTTCATTATTATCAAATCCAATTTTAAAAATTATTACGTATTTCGTTTTATTAATAATGGTTATTTTGTTGAATAGCAACTGAGGAATTGGCACTTATGTCTGGATCTACAGTGGGTGCTTTACTAAACGCCACCTTTGGAAATGTTGTTGAACTTATTCTTGGTGTCATTGCTCTTAAAGATGGATTAATTCGCGTAGTTCAAGGTTTGTGTTACATTTCATGTTGCCGAATATCCAAAAGGAAAGGGGAGGCGGAATGAGGTGTTGAAGTAGTACTACTTCAAAAGTTGCTATTGTTTTCCCGCCACACACACACACACACACATACATGTCTAATATATTACATTATATTTTTAGCTTCTGTCATGGGCTCAATCTTGTCTAATATCTTATTGGTAAGGCCTGTCTCTTCTTTTCTTTCTCAATTACTACGTCAGTCAATCTAATTATAATTATAATAATCGTACGTTTATTTATGTTTTCAGGTTCTTGGATTTTCTTTCTTACTCGGAGGTGTTAGCCGTATTGATCAGCAGTTTAGCATGACAGGTGAGATATACTTTTATTTTATTATTGCTATTGCCACATACCTTACATAGATATATATAAGCGGATGTATATGCAAGAGATACCCATGACTATAAAGAGATTTTAATTTCATCACAGGGTATAATAATAATACTAATTTAATATATGATTATGTATTATCCTAATTGTTTTATAAAAGCTGCTCAAACGTCATCTTCGTTATTGGCCCTCACCACTCTTTCACTTCTTGTCCCTGCTGCTTTCAGTGCAACTGCTGATACTGCTGAAGAAGCTGAAATTGGAATTTTGAACTTAAGTCACGGAACGGCATTAGTGTTGTTAGTTGTCTATGGACTTTCTCTTTTATTCCAGGTAAGTTTTTTTTTCGTCTATAAAAGGAAGGCCCTTTGATTCACATGGCAAAAAGGAAACGTGTATTTAACTAAAAGTTGTTGTTATGCATTATATAATTTAGCTCAAAACTCATCGTGCTTTGGTAAGGAATCAAAAAAAGATTTTAATGCTTTTTTGTTTATTTAGTCGCAGAAGCCCCCCACCTAATCGATCGTATATACTAAAAAATGCGCCCTATAATATTTTCTTTTTTTTCGTTAATCTAGTATGATGCTGGTGATGAAGATGACGATGATGAAGAACCTCAAACTACTATCGGTTTCTCTGTTTTTTCGTAAGTTTTTATATAATTGTATGACTAATGGGATATAATGGTGATTTTTGTGTGAAACGAAGATAAAAAAAAAGTTGGAACAAGGAAAAATGATAGTAGAAACTGATAAAAGCATGTGCTATTTGTTTCAGCTTGGTAGTCATTGCAGGTCTTGTTGCCATCCATGCAGATTTCCTTGTCGGAGCGTAAGTGAAATAAATAAATAGAGTTTATTTTTAATGCCACGTTTTTTCTGTACTAACGTCACTTTGCATATTAATCATAATAGTATTGAGGGTGTTGTTGAATCATGGGAAGTTAATGAAACTTTTGTCGGTGTCATTCTTCTTCCAATCATTGGAAAGTAAGTAATCGAATTTAATTTTTCTGGATAATAATGGTTGGCGGATTGGGAGACTAATTGTAACTTTATTAACATCAATATAATAACTATTAATAATCAGTGCTGCCGAACATGTCAGTTCAGTTACATTTGCTATGAAGAATAAGATGAACTTAAGTATCAATATTGCTGTTTCATCTTCTCTTCAAATTGGGTTGTTTGTCACTCCTGTTCTTGTTATTGCTGGCTGGATCTTTGGTCAACCCATGAGCCTTTTCTTTGAAGATTTCGAAACCGTTGTATTATTTTCAAGTGTACTGATTGTTAACTATTTAATTCAAGATGGTCGTTCTAATTGGCTAGAAGGAACTTTACTTTTAGTGAGTATTAGTTTTTTATTTTATGACAATGGATAATTATAATGAAGGTTTATCAGAGAAACTTATAACAAATATATTCTTTAATTGAATAATAATAGGCATCGTATACAATTATTGCTATGGCATTCTGGTTCCATCCAGCAACTACAATCAGTGGATAAAGAAGTACATGTGTATAACACATATTTATAATTTTTTTTTTTTCGGGAGGGTGTGTGTCTACTTTTTTTTAAGAAAAAAAAGACGCTTTTTGTAACTGTAAATTTTCTGCTCCATTTTCACTTTTTTTCTGTTATTTTTTTTTACGTATGCTATTATCATCTTTTCATTTACAAACTTGTTGAAATTATATAAATATATCATTATATATACATACACACACACATTATTTTTTTTTCCTATAAATAAAATATACATATATATATTTGGCTTTTGCTTTGTAAAAAAAGGAGCTGTTTTTATTTTTTGACTGAATAAGAATCATTTACGATAATGAATCGTAGGGTAGTTTTTTTTATGAAAATGAATGTTGTTTTCTTAATCGTTTTGATTCCTTTTCTTTGAATCTGGTGTTTTTCCTGAAAAGAAAAGAAAATGTAAAAGAACCAGAAATACAATAAAGGAGTTAGATCGGTAGCCTTATTATCAACTTCGGAGGAATATTGCAAAAAAAAAAAAAGTTTATTTTCTTTGGTATAGCAATAACCTTATAAAATAATATGTGGTAATAATATTATTTCGACTTTCATTCAGGAGAAGCTTTCTATATAGGGTAACACTTCTTAAGAAGTATTTCTAATATGGGTATGTAATAATTAATGATAGGCCTTCTCTTATGGATCACAATGTATGGAGGTTATCAATTCAGGAATGAATGCTGTGCTGTGCAACGAACAGACTTCTATTTTTATTAATTTTATTTTAGTTCCATGTACTTATGCTATATTACAAAAGCATATGATAAAGTTTAATGGTGATACTTTTGTTTGCAGCAAGCAAACATATATTATATGTTCCTGTTTTATATTTAAACTCGTTCTCTTGATAGATACGTAGTAAAATAGCCACCTTTATCATGATAATTCGAAGAATATTGTTATGATTCTTTTCTTTAAGTATAGAATACATTTAGAAGAATATGTGATTTGCTAGAGTATGTTTCTTCATGTTAATTTACTACTAAGCCCCAACCACCCCCTTCTTGATCTAAAATCCTCAAAAAAAGTAGTAAAGAATCGATAATGATCCTGATGATCTGATAATAACCCAATAAGTTTTAACACAGATAAAACTTCTTTTATGAGTTCATCAGTTTTGAGAAACGGAGAAAAAAAAATAATGATCTTATTCTAATAAGCTTGGTAGCATAACGAAATAGTATGAATTTACAAGAGTTAAATATATGGTTAGTTCGCCGAGTTTCCGCCCCAAAGACATATTTTACAGTATCGATAGTGATTTTACCTATCGCTTCATCTTCTTAATGTTTACACGTTAGAATTAGTGCTTAATCATAAAATAAAGTATAGTACGTACAGTCAATAGTTTTTCATATCATTAGCTGTTTTTTTTTGTCTGTTAAACAATAGAGTTTACCTACGCGTACTCGTTGCAAAAAGAAAAAGAAAAGAAATAAAAACAATAAGCATAGGCATTAAAAGATGATGGCAATAAACGATTCCTCTAAGCAAAACAGCTACAACTCTACAGAAAAACCTAGTAAAAAAGAAAAGGTCGCATTTTGGCTGGGTCAGATGACGACATTAGAATAAATTGATGCAGATGACCCCCTTTTCTACTGTACCTCGGTGTAACAAAAGTGTAGAAAAGATGAAGCTGCATATAATACTTATTTTTGTAGAATAATAAAATGAACGATACGCTATAGTATATATTATTATATCGAGATGGTGCGATTAAGGAGAGTGGAAAAGGGTTTTTTTTTTCTCGAGGGGAAACAAAACTTACATGGATAATGATATGATATTACTTAAAGCCTGCAAGAAAATTTTGTTTTCTGTTTTAGTTCATGAGATCGCATCCATACACATTGACCTTTTCTCTTTTTGTGTCACTCTACCCACTGCAATTGTCCCTATAACTAAACAACGCACACACACACACACACACACAATGTTATTCTGGTGGTGCTGTGAGTTTCCTTCTTTTATTATTCTTCTCGCTTTATATTAGTTTCGCTTTTCTTTTTGCTTTTTTTCTCTCTTTCACTTTTTCTTTCTTTCTCACCCACTTCTTTCTTGAGTCTTTTATTTTTGACCTTTTTTTAATATTATTTTTATTGATCAAAAAAGTTTAACATTCATTTCATAAAAAAAAGTTTTTTTTTGCAAGGTCGAGAATACCGTCAGACATTATTAAAATGGAGAATAGCAATGGTCGTGGTTGGAATAATAACGATCGTGCTCGTTTATCGTCTAGTAATGAACGACAACAACGAGAACAACAAAACGAACAACAGAGACGTATGGATATTGATCGCGACGACGCTGAAGCTGGATCAATTTTAATCCCTGTGGCTAGTTATTCCTCTCACTACCGTCACACTTCTACTCAAGAAACAATAAGACCTTCTTCGGTAAAGAGATTATAAATCAAACCTTTATCTCTTTCTTTCTGGTTTTCTCTCTCTCTTTTTTATTGTAAATTTTAATATTTCTTTATATGTTGCTATGGTTTCTTGTGTTCCACTTTTACTATTATGCTAGGCTCGTTCAATGTCAATTCACAACTTACTTGGTAAAAAAAAAACTGCCTTTTTATTATTGTTTCATCTATTGTTTTTTTTAATTATTCTCATCATTATTATTCTTTTACTATTTCAAAATGCTTAGATACAAAACCTGATTTACGTATATCAACATCATGTCAACAAAAGGTATATTACTTACATAATCCTGTACAGTATATGATGAATAATGTAAAATATTGAATGTAGTATTCTAAATCTTTGTCATGGCAACAATAAAAAAAAATAGCAAAATACTTCAGGTAGAGGCTATGAATCCCCAACCATGACGGAATATCGCCATAGTGAAATGAATACGCGTGCCTCAGAAAGATCTACACCAAAAGCTACTAGTGCCATGTAAGAAATTATTTATAATCAAAACAAAAAATATCTTAACATGTAAAACGTTTCTTATCCTTTTTCTTTTTATGTAAACAGCGGACAAGAACCAGTACATGCAGCTTTTAACTCAAACGATAAAACGACATATTCGCAGGTATATATAATAAGATGATTAGCAACAGCAAAAAAAAAATGTTAAAGTTCTCTCAAAAAAATAGACTGCAGAACGTTTTACGAAACATAGTCTAGTAATGGGATCTTACCAAAATCAGCCTATGCCTGATCTCGGAAATTATAATCCAAAGCAACTTCCAAGGATAAAACGAAATGCTCTTCATGCATATATCAGTTACATGATCTATACTGATTTGAGCCATCATCAAGTAATAGAATGTTTCTTTTTTGTCTCTATTCTCATTTCATAGTTTAGTGATTATTAAATTTAAATTATCACGTATAGAATTCTTTACAATCGAAACTTGCCACTTCAAGAAGTACAGCTACTGGTTTTAAAGTGGTAGCGAATAATAATAATAATAATAATAATAATAATAATAATTCATCAGATCGTTCAACATCAGCTTATCGATTTCCCGACACGACTTTTCGAAAGGTAAATACGTATTCATTCAACTATATATTAGAAACACAATAGCTTATTCCTTCTTTTTCATTACTACTCTATATAATATAAGATGGGCAACATGTTATCTGAAGGTAGCGACCGTTCAGGTTATAATAACACATCTCATCGACCCCACATTGTACCAAACCCAACAGGTTCCATGCCGCTTTTATTAGATCAACAATTGAAACGTGATAATTACAATAACCATCTTGAAGATATTGCAAATCAAGTTCCACAAGAGCATAATAATAATAATAATAATACAATTCTTCATAAACCTTTAACAGCTTATCTACATCCCGCAAGAACATTTACACCATCTGAACAAATTCGAGAATCTGAAGGTTTTAGACCACGATCATCAGCATCAATGCCAATTTTACCTAGTATGCCACCCAGTCCTAATCCTCATCATCATCATAGAAGGAAATTTTAGTCCCTCCTTCTAAAGAAAAACACAAGTTATTATCAAATGGTTCTTTCTTTAAGAAAAAGCAAAAAAAAAAAAAAAACTTATATTGTATATATCTTTTCTGGCAATGAAGCCACTTTGTTTTTATTATTTACATTGGAATGTCTTTTTTTTTAAATATATTTTTCGTTATCGCTGTTATGGGTTGTCATGGTTGTTACTGTTGTGTGAATGTATGTGTTTGTGTGCTAAGTATATATGTGTATATATATTTTGTGTGTATAAAATAATAATAATGGTTGGGGGATTGATAAAGTTTCTTTTTTTATCACAATGGAGGACGTGGGTAATGGCAGAATTGATCTTTAATTCTTGTAACCTAAGAATAATAATAAATATAATATGAATTAATCACTGATATTTATGCCGTCGTTGTCATGAAAATTTTTCTATGTGTGATTTTTCTTTTTACCTCAATGATTCCTTCAGTTGATGTATTAATGCGATATTGATGTCCTTCCACATTGTGTACTGTATGACTTTCAATGACGCTTCCTTTGAAGTATCGTTTTCTGTGAGTATCCCAAATAGCTTCACTTCGTTGCCATTCAAAATCAAAAGGTGGGACACCAACAAGGTCTACTACAGCCTGAACCATATCACCTATGAAATGATACAAAAAAAATGAAATTATTGAGAAAGAGTTCCCCATTCATCGATTGAATTAAGTTGGATTAAATGATTTGATTTGATTTGATTTGCTTTTTTTTTACCTTCTTGAATATTCTCAATAATTTCCTTGCCACCACTGACAAATGAAGATGGAATTTCATGAATAATCTTGGTCATATCCTTAGGGAAAGAGCGACACTTATTTCGTTGATCTCCCACAGAAACAATAGTGAGATTGCCAGGTTTATCTGCGAGCATAGTAAGCCTAGAAGTTTGTGCCTTGATCTTTTCGTTACGATCATTGAATCGATATGCTATAAAATAAAATAAAAATTCAATTAAGTCGACGGTTATAATGACACTTATATTCATTCATTTACATGAACAAATCAGCAAACCAACAAAAAAAAATTATGCGTACAAATAGTAAAAGGTCCAACACCCGATAAACTATATTCAAGAGTATCGCCAACACAATGCTCAGCACATGATTCAGCAGGTACGATGGTAGCAATATCTTGTGCTTCAATGGATAATACAGAATCAGGTCCACTTGCTTGATCAGAACATCCATTACCATCTCTTACATCCAAAAGTTGCAAATCATAATGTCCTGGTGTTGCTACTTCATCATTCAATTCCAACTTGAACTTATTTGAATTAATGTCATCCAATTGAATTGTTTTTCCATAAAGTTCTGATTTATGCTTCAAACCAAGTCGGATAGAGAATGGTGCTTGACCCTTCAATTCCAACCAAATAGCACCAATATCATCTGAGTTAAATGTATCACCTACACATACTGTGCGTGCATATCTTGACTTGGATTGGAATTTTACAGAGGGAGTAGGGTGAACAATTTGTTCCAAAACTAAAGGAGGTGATAATTTGAATGGATCAGAGTACCGTTGATCGGCAATCTTGTTAAAGGTATACTTGTATTTGCCACTTTCTTGTGTCTGTAACCCAATCCAATTCTTGGTTAAACCTGAACGGATTTCATTAGAACCAAGGGATACGGAACTACGATGCCCAGTAGGGATACGGGATTGATCATAAGAGCAATAGTAAGGTCCATGGCCTAAAATTGTACATGTCATTATTAGCATATACACATAACATAGATACCACGAAGAACGAGAAATAAAAGAAAAAAAAACAAATAGATCCACATTTTATTGTTTTGTCTGTAATGTTGCTTACCAATAAATTGTATATCAACGGCATCATTAACGCCTTCACAGACAGCTCTTCGTTCATAAACGCCATCAGCTCGTTCTGTAACCAAATCTTCCACAATGGTCAATCGGGGTTTATCAATCCAGCGAACAGAATAAGTAGGAGGTAAGGCATCACCTGTACATACCATATCCTCTACATCAAGCAATTCATAGGTTCCCACTTCCTTGACTTTAATTTGTTCATTTGGATCACGAAGTACAATGCTCTTTGGTTTCTTTTTCTCATTGTCAATGTTACGGTAGGACACCTTCCATGGTCCTTCACCGGTGAGTCGTAGAGGTAAATTGGCAGATTCTCCTTCAGCAATTAAAATTGTAGCATCGTTTCCATCCCCTGTATAGAAGAAAGCAGTAGGTCTATCACGTCGCACATCAATAATAACATCGCGAGCTTCCAAATCCTTTTCACACTCGTTTACATCACGAATCTATATTTTTGAGGAGAATGAGTGAGTGTTTCTTCTCCATATCATAAAGTATCGAAATAAAATAATGTAAAAATGATGTTCTTTTTACCTTGACAAGTGAGACAACATGGTGACCGGGACTTTCTAAACGAGGAACCTTGATAGTATGCTTATTACCTTCCACAACATCAGTATACATTTGTTTGGCAAATGTCCAAGTCAATACAAAAGGTCCACTTCCGCTTAATGTAACATCCAAGTCAATTTCTTCTCCAATACATGTACGAATTGAATCCAACTTGTTTTTCTTGCCAGTAAACTTGGCATCAGGCTGAGGATGAACAATCTGTTTGATTGATTGTACACCTGTCTTGCGATTTTTGTAGTTACGATCATCCAATGAGGTGAATTCATACGTATATTCACTATTAAATAAACGATAGTAACAAATTATTATTATAAGATATTCGTTTCAATAAATATCCCATAAATCTCTTTTTGATTTCATTCTTTTTTATTAAATAACTTACCCACTAGATTGAGGAAGATAGCTGAACAAATAACGAGCTCGATCAATACGTTCTCTCTTCTTCTCAACCACAGATTTTCGCTTTCCATTATGTTTGACGACCTGATATTCGAGTGTATAAGGTGGTGTACCTGATTCCATCCAAAGAAGTAAACAAATAACAAAAAAATGTTAATATAATTTACGAGGCATTCACATGGTACATTTACACATGTAAATGGAGTTCAATTATTTCAAATAAACAGTACCTTCAAATTCAACAGCGAAACGCATTCCAACTTCACTATCGTCGGCACATTCGGAAGCAATAGGTGTTGCATCAACTTGCACTGCAGGTGGAGAAGGTTGGACGACTTGACATGTCGATGGGAACAAAATATCACCTTTACAGAATTTATCAGTAACACGCAATAACTTGTATTCACCAGGAGCATATGCCTTTAATGATGATTGCGTATTACTAATTGTTGTTGTTAGTTGCTTAATGGCTCGATCACCATTATTATTTTCAGAAACGAATTGATAATCCAATTGCCAAGGATTTGAGCCTTCCAAAGTGAGTGGTAAATCCGTTGAATCATCGCCCATAAGAAGATTGACAGGTTCTGTAGCTGAGCATTGGAATTGAACCTTGGGATGATTATGGACAACAAACCTATTCTTGACTGGATCAGGAATATCTACTACGTTACCAGCACCATCAATGACACGTGTAATATAATAAACATAGTCACCGGCTTCTCCAAATGATAAATCCATATTCATGGCAAGATTTTCGGTCATAGCCCAATCATAATTATTGTTTTGATGAAATCCAGGTGTGAAGAATGCTTGATCGGCACTAGCTAACCCTTCAGTTAATCGAGTCAAAGGAGAGATGAAATTCTCGGGCTGAATACGATCTAATTTAAGAGATGATAAGCGTTTGTTGACATGACGATTGTATTCAACTTTGAGAGGTGCGACACCAGTAACTTGAAGTTCAAGTGATTCTTTATCACCACTACAATAATCTGTTGTTTTGATTGGTTTGAATTGTGCTGTAGGACATACAAAAACATAGGCTTGATTGCTGTAACGTCGAACATCCTTGCCATCTTTGGTGATAATATTTTCCAGCTTGTAAGCACCTGGATGTCGTACATTAATGAAATAATACTCTAGTCCTTTATGTCCATATCCTATTTCAGTTGTACGTTGAATATCTCTTCCAGAATAATCAGAAACGCTGTAACTTTTTGTGTCGAAATCATATCGTGAAAGACTGATCTTGCGAGGAATGGTGTTATTTAATACGACTGGTATATATACGTTCTTTGTACCGATTTCATGACCTGGTATGCAATAAAATTCGTTATCTGGGTTCAATTTGGCAGTACTAATAGTAGTAAGAATAAGAACACAGAAAAAAACATGGAGGTCAGTGAAATAAATAAATATATAAAAAAAATGCTCGTCAAATATGTATATAAATGATGATATATATACGCATAAGTGTTTAACTAACCCATAAGGTAAAATATGCACGGTATGTCGACCCATGATATGAGAAGAATCTTGAACAACGTCCTTGACACTAATCATTTTTCCTCTTGATGCGCCAATTTGTTGACCCAAACCGTCCCCTAGTAAATATAAAATAATAATGATAATTACGGTGTTATTCTTCTCGTTCTCAAATACAGGTTATACCTATTGTGTCTCTTTCTCCTTTATCCACTTAAAAATATACAAACCAATGAACCAAAAGCTAGTGAGTGCAGCCTAAATGTAAAACAACCCAATTAATAAATGAATAGTAATTTTAGCATTTGTTAACTTTATAATCATTATTTAACATTCTTATTATAATCAATATCTAACTTACAAGTGGAATACGAAAAACTAATAGATCGAGGAGAAACAATACTAGACCAAAGAATATAGTTTTATTAAAGGTGAATTGTAACCAAGGGATCTGTACAATCCACAGAGCAATCAAATATAAACAGTCAATAAACAACCATTTTAAAAATGAATAAGTATGCTGTTCTGGGTGAAGGGCCGAGTTGATAGTAATAGCTTCAAATAACTTGAAACCTTGCAATGCAATCAAGATCGACATTGCGTAAAGTCGCTGTGTGGGGAATTCAATACTTGTAGACGGAATCAATGCTCTTTGATGAGCAGCGAGTGTCGCTGAGGAAGCATTTGGATTCCCTCCTTGTGGTCTTTGGGAAGCCTGCATCTGCGCGCGATTCCGTCAAATAAATTTAGAAGAAGAAAAAAAAAGCGAAACGAAAACGAAAATTAAGCAGAAAGGGGAGAAACAAAAAAAATACGCGTTGAATTCCATAAAAAGTTGACCTCTTGTTCAATTTATAAAATTTTCAGTCACACTCTCTTTCTCTCAGCTACTTTTAAATCTGTAAAGTTGCAGTTACAAGTCTTCCACTACTACTACTACTGTACTTTTTTTGTTATATTAATAGTATAAAATTGTGCCTTAAAAGTGAGATTATCATTTTTTTTGTACCTTAAAAAATAACAAATATATGTGATATATGTAATAACGTATGCTTTTTACTTAAAAAAATAATAATGACATGACAACCGATATTACATATTACCTCGTAAATAATATAAATAATTATCTTTGATTCATAGTGGTCAAGGTGGTTCCGATAAAAAAAGACAAATATACCTGTTTCGAATAGATGATTTAATATTTGAAGTTAATACAAGTGCACAATATATATATTTACGTACATCAACATATTTATTTTATTTTTACAAGCGGAACAACCATATGTCTATTACGATATCAATCAACGTCAAAGTATATAAAAAAAGAGCTACTACCAAATGCAAGGATGTCAATAATTAAATAGGTAAGGGGATTTCAATGATTAAAAATAGGTGAACCTTCTTTTCCAGGCGCTCTTTTTTTTGAATTTCGTGGATTAAAAAGTGCCTTTTCTTTCTTCTCTCTCTTTTACCCTTTAATTGTATAAAAAACCATGCAGTATCGAAGGGTGAGTTTCTTTACTATAAATTGTCAATAATGAAATTGAAACGTTATTAATGAACATGTATAATTATATTTATCTTTTTGATATTAGTTACCAACTGACGAAAATAACGTTGAAGATCCATTACGTCCACCTGATTATGAACCAACTAATAATAATAACTCTCATTTCAATTCACAACAAGAACAGCACCAACTAATCAACAATAACGATAAAGATAATAATAATAATATAACGACTTTCTCACCACCACCTTCTTTTCGTTCAACATCCCCAGTACAAAGTCAACAACGAGTAGATTTAGAAGAAACTTTTGATGAATCTATTGATGACTCTACTGCAGAATCGCAACGTTTATTAAGCCCATGGCAACAAGAAGAAAATACATTCATATCTATACCCAACAATCCCTCAGCTTCTTCTTCTTCTTCTTCTTCTTCAAATGCTGCAGCTACTTCACAGCCGGCAACATTACCTGTACCAACTGATGGTGTATTCTCCAATATGTCTGCGAAACCAGAATCAGAAAGAGATAAACTTGACGAGACTCCTCCTGTAAGCAAAATATAACGAGATCTATTTTTTGGAGGGAGGGGCTATTTACAGTTATTTTTAGTTAATTGATTAAAACATAATTTGTTATTTATAAATATTAGGCTTATGATGAAGCAGTAGCAGATGCTACTCCACCTTATTGGCATACTGCTATTTATGCTCCTACATCTTTAGGTGATCTTATTTTGATTGAAGGTTTACCAGCGGGGAACATTTTGCATTTTGCATGGAACTTAATAAGTAGGTGAAAAAGAATAAGTCTGGAACATTAAATCTGATCTAATGAAGATAATAAAAAATATTTAACCCTTTTTTTTCTTTATCAGTATCTGCAAGTTTCCAATTTATTGGATTCATGTTAACATATTTATTTCATACAACACATGCAGGAAAGGTAAATATAATAATCACTTTTATATGGGTGTGAGAGAAAATGAACTCATTATAATTATATATACTCTTTTTTAGAATGGATCTCGTGCAGGATTGGGTGTTACTTTTATACAATTCGGCTTTTATGTTCGAAGTCGTAAGTATTACTATTACTATAATCGAAATATATACACTATCAATTTATTCTTTTAATTAATAACCTGTTATTTTTTGTTTATCTATTATACTAGATGATGATGGAGAAGGCGGTTCATCAGGGAACAATGAAGGTGATAATATAGATATTATAGCATATATTTTAATGATCTTTGGATGGTTTATCATCATTCGTTCAGTTGCTGATTATATCAGAGTGAAGCGAATGGAAAGGATTATTGCAACACAACCATCTCAAGCAATTGAAGATATCGTATAGTACCCTGCAATAAAACTGTTGCTATTAATAATCCACTACCAAGAACTTCTCCTCTTTACTTAAGAAAAATATATATCTTAGTAGCCCTTCCTCCCATAACCTTCTTATTACATTTCTTTAATATATATACTTTCAATTATAAGTTGTAACATGACACCCTTTTTTTCATCTTCATCAATATCATCACTACCAATATACCATTTTTATCAACTGCAACAACGACAACAACCTCAAAATATACACTCATTATCTCTCACCCGCTCGTTCGTCCTCTCTCTTAATATGAATGAAATAAATATACATACAAAGTTATTGAATGTAATATGTTGAAAATATATTAGATGTAATTGAATACTGAGAACAGCAATTATATATTTTGTACATATCATTCCTCTCAACGCGCTCCAAACACCTTTGTTTCTTTTCTTTACTTCATTCAATACGTATCTGTACCCATTATTATTACTTTTATGCATATTTGGTATAAAAATACCATTTATCATAGTGCTTAAAGAACAGTTTCTAATAAATCAAAAACTTTAACAAGTAATTTTTCATGAATGGATTAATGTACGTATTCAAAAACGTAATAAAATCGTTGTTACTTGGTCAAATATTTTAACGTTGTAATGGTCAGTGTTGAGGCACGAAACTTTGTTGTTATGATAATCTTTAATAGCTTATTTTGTTGGCTGGCAACAAGGAATATGCAAAAAAATAGGCACGCAAAAAATCAAGACATGTCTATTCACACACCCTCACAAGAAAAATACTGGACACCCCACCTGGTATTGGAATATGAAAAGAGCTCACTACATCACATTGTTAGTTAAGAATCGAAAAACCAAATACAAACACAAGAATACTCATAATCAAACTTCTGGGTGAGTGTCAAAGGCACACCCTTATTTTCTAGTCAATTTTCTAGTCCGTTTTTCTAGTCATCTTTTTTTTTATCAAGTATACCATGACTTCGATTTCAACTTCTGATGATGAAATGAAAGTTACTTTCGAAAACTGTTCAAGCTTTGGAAAACAGTTTACAAAAAAAGGCTTTCGAAATCACCAATACCAACATCATAATAAGTCATATAGTTTTCATTACACCGACTCAAAAGGTAAAAAACATGAAACAAAATCAGTCTGCTGCAAGTAAATTGTCTTATATCATCAATAACTTGCTTTTTTATTAGGAACCACGAAATGCATAAGCATTAATAGAGTAAACAATGTCTCAGCCTGCAAGCTTTACGATAAAAAATATAAATTAGCTGACACATTTAGAAAACACTTGTTTGGTGCGGCGTGTAATAGTAAGAGTAGTAAGTTGAGAGTACATACAAACACATTCAAAAATGAATACGAATTGTGATTATCATAGATACCATAACCTTAGAAAAAGGTACCTATCATTGTTAAGCGAGTATGCACCATAATAACTCGGCCAATTTTTTCAGTTCCCTGTCAAGGTCTTTGTTTCCAATTACTTTAGAAGAATTGTCTTTTGTTGACTTTTTTTCAATATTAAAAAATAACTGGTGTATTTTTCCTTCTGGTTTGCATTGTCTTCTCGAAGTGCAACTATACTTCGGTCTAAGCTTGCTTCGATATCATTCTTCCATACTTGACTTGCAGTGTGTTTAAATAACTTGGAAGCAGTTGTAGCATCAGAATCTCTATCTTGATTTCTTGAACTATCTGCCAATGTCCAAATTGTCAGTGGTCTCATTTGTGTATTTTAATGTAAATCGATAACGCAAGTAAGTTGATGGTCGATCAAATTTAGATCGCACTTGGCGTAATTGTGAAAATTCATCGAGTGGATATAATAGTTTCTGTTTATCGGTTGATGAAGTTGTTTCTTGCATTAAACGTTTTGCTTCTTGAAGCTTAGGCTTCTCCACAAAAATACGTGCGTCTCTAGTAGGGATACATCTATTAGAGCTTGATACACCAATGATTGCTTGTCACTGTTGTCAAGGCGGATTGAAGAAGTGAATAAAACATTCATAGTTTTAGTCCTCAAAACTACTGTTTTCGAATTGTCATCATCAATTAAGTTCATTTCGATATTTTCATACCTGGTATCAATACTCCGGAGAGATGATTCCAGAGTATTTTCTTTGTTAACGGAAACTGTTTTTTCGTAATGCTCATCCGAAGAGAGTAGTCTGGAATAAAGCTTCCCTCCAAGGATGAGCAAAGCTTTTTTTTTCTCTGTAATTATCATTACTTCCAGCAACCTGGCATACCCTTCAATCATTCGTAATTTCAACGTTCAACTGTAGTTCAGCCACAGGGCAATCTCCTGACCAACTTCTACGTAGATTGATTTTGCCAGTATACGTCTATACTGACTATCGAGAATAGTGCTGCGGATCATCTTTTATCAGAGTCCTTTATATTGCCCCCATTTTAACTTGACCATTACCTTCCACCTCCAAGTTTGAGGCCATGGTAAGAGTGTGAAGTATATAACCGAAAAGAACTTGTAGATAAAACAGAATAGTTTTATAAAAAAGAAAAGGTAAAATGTGAGTGGGAGAAAAAAAAAAGATAAACATTTTATCCACCGCTGACTTAAAAAAAGGGGGCTTACCTTTGCATAAATAGTATTGAACTATTGATGAGGTTAAAATAAAAACAACATCTTTATTTTGTGTCTGTTTTAGTAGCATAGTGATAATAAATTAACTTATCCAGGATATTGACAAATTTAAATCAAATATATGGTGTTATAACGTTTTTTCCAATTTGTAATAATAGCCGTGCTACGGCATTGTATGACAGAGACCGTCCACCCGGAACCATATTTTTTTTCTTTTTATCCAGGTTGGTGTGCCCGAGAGGAAAGAAGCGCTGACCAGTCTTACTTGGTAAGCATTATATCTTTGTAACTTTTATATAATATCATTATCAAATAAATGTATAAGAAGGCAATCTTTCTCATTAAAAAATATTCTCATTTTTTTTACATATGTCAAGGTATTGGTCTCGGGGGTTCCTTTCAAGTCGCTTATGGTAAGTTAATATATATAGTGGGGGCGATTGTGAATTTTGACTACTACTACTACTACTACTACTACTAATAGTAGTATGATTATGTGTTTAAAACACTTTATTTATCAACTTGCTGTCATTTTTTTACTCTTTTTCTTATACATATGATAGCATTTTGATTAGATCCCGTTAGGTTAGAAAATTTTGACTTGTGATATATATTTAATATAGTTACGGTGATTATATCTGAATGATGGAATTATACATGTCATCATTATTCAATGTCACGACCAATTAATTTACCAAGGTTCCATATCCCACATCCCCCCACTATTTTGTTTTGGTTTTGCACTGATAGAGAGAAATTGCTTGGTTGTATTGAAACTACATCCATACCCATAAATTATCGCTGACACATTAAAAAAGTATTATATTTGTTCCTCGTAACTCTTTTCTCTAGAAAAACGCAAGAACTGTATGTATATTTATAGATCAACGAAGATAAAATTTGATTTTATTTGAGACGGACTAAAATAATAATAGAAGAGTGATATGTTGTTATGCGATCACGCGACATAAAGAATCTTTTTTTTTTGGTACTTTTTAATAAGTCAAAAATCACTCGAAACATACATTAATGAAGAAAACGAACATAATGAAAACGAATAATACTATTATTAATAAATCGCGACGATGGTGGACTAAATATGTCGCAATATTCTGGATGAAACTTGCCCTTTTTTAATGTTTTTTTGGAGAAGAGCTTTCAAGCGTTGATCTATTCTTCCTTATCAGTAAAAACATTTATTAAAGCTGTTCAAAAAAAAATTATATATAATACTATTAATGTCTTCGGAATTTAATTAGCTTTTTTTATTAACATAAATATATTTAAGTTGCAAAACATACGCAAAAGGTTGTTTAGATTAATTGTTCTTATTAGTTCGCATTATTGTTTTGTTCTCATGGGTGAGGTACGTACGTACAGAAACTTGGTAAATGTTTCTCTTTTTCTGTAAATACGTATTACACTATATGTATTGGACAATCAATAGCAACAGCCCTTCCCTCTATATGACATAGTTTTTCTTATTATGCTTCTCACTATATATTCTTTCTTTTTCGTTGTTCTTGCATTAATATATATAATACTCAGAGATAGAAATGTAGTATCAATACTTTAAGTTTTCCTTGTTGAAAAGTTTAATCATTTATTATTTATATAAGAACGACCAGCACAGTAATAAATGGTACGTATACAAACGTCAGCAAAACATTATATAAAGTTCAGCTTAACTAGGATGGTCAAGTAGTACCCGATAACTCGTTTATTATTATTATTAACTATTTTTTCAGCACATGTAAAATTCAAATAAATACTGTAATTTCTCTCGCTCGTTCTCTAGAATTATATAATGAGTATCTGCATAATCATGTACTACACTAAGAAACGAGTGAACACATTGATAACTGGACTTATTAATATGCAAAAAGTAGAATTCAGCATTTGAGGTTTATTACCACACCAAATCGTTTTGCTTTTTTTTTATTAAGAATAATGATAAATTAAGCTACATTATCAGCCTTTTATTATTATATTTTTTTATTTGATATAAGGAGGTAAAAGGGAGGCATTTATGTCATTATGCGTATATAGAAAGAACATTAGGGTCTTAATAGTAAATAATGGTATAGTATAGCATGGTAACAAATTTATCGATTTGCTAATTGAACAAATTACAACTCTCTTCTTTTGTTTCAAATTATGTACCATTATTAGTTATCGTTGAGATATAAATATATAAACTTTTCTTTTAAAGAATATGTAATACGTAAGAAAAATAACCATTTTCAGTCGAAAAGTCAAACAATCGTAAAAAAAAAGAAAAACTCAAGCCAGAGTTGATTCCATGCTATATATAACCAATGTTATATCGATCTTGACAGATATTAAACCATAATATAATTTTATGATACCCCTTCCTCTTTTGGTGCATTTTATGGCTGATTATATATTACGATAATATAACACATACATACATTCAACGCTTTTTATTACTTGTACGATTTACGAAATTGTTATAATGCAATATACGTAATAAAAATGTTTCATCCCTATAAGCTAATATAGTCTAACAAAAAAAAACATTTTTTAATAGCGTGGTCTTTTATTATTATAATAAATAAACAGCATCAAAAGATCTTCAGTGATTGATACGTACGTAGTAATAATAACAATACTAATTTAATAGAAATCTCTGTATACTTTTACCCCTTAAAAAAAGAACCCATGATATATTTATTTCAGCACAGATCACCCATCTACTATGATTATTATAATCTATTTAGTATATAAAGTTATTATAAATAGGAGCAGGAACAGAAAAAATAAGGGGCGGGGGTAACGGGAAGAACGACGATTATGGGAAAGTTTACATTTTATCTCAAAATGACCCGCGCCTTTTTTTTTTCTTTACAATAAATGACTTGTAACATCGAAGTCAATCACATAATATATATATATATATATATCATTACTTAAGGCTTCAAGTATTATTTCCCGCGAAACGTCATAATTATAATAAATATATTACACATAAATGATAATCGGGAAAATATGTTAAACGGATTATAAAATACAAGAGGGTGTACACGTGTTCTACTTAAAGCTTGTGTTATGATATAAAATTAAACATTTATTGGTAAAAGATAATGATAATGAAA
This sequence comes from Circinella umbellata, assembly GCA_025093555.1. Classification (NCBI taxonomy): domain Eukaryota; kingdom Fungi; phylum Mucoromycota; class Mucoromycetes; order Mucorales; family Lichtheimiaceae; genus Circinella; species Circinella umbellata. The sequence continues at coordinate 547,179 of JAIWNF010000011.1, read as the reverse complement.
ATGGGATGAGAATGTTACATAGTATATAACAACAGTAATTGATAAAGAAAAATGGTAATGATAATGATAATAATAATAATAAAAAGATTCGGTGTTAGTATTTATTTTTCTTTGGGATATTTTATTGTTTGTTGTTTTAAGTAAAAACAAAAAAAAAAGAGGGGTAGGAGAGGGAGAGAAAAGATTGTGTATAAATGTATGATGAATTTCACTAAGGAGGTAGATAGAGAGAGAGAAACGATGCGCTATTATTTTTCAGAGAGAAGTAGGGAAAAAGAAAAAAAAAAGAGAGAACAAATTGTTACAAATTAGTGATGAGTTTTTCGGTAAACTCGTAAGCCATCTTCTTCTTGACCCTTCTTGATACCCAAACCAATGGCTTCAGCATCAGGATCAAATGAAGTATAGAAGGCGTTAGTGAAAGGAGTACCAAGAATCCAATCACGTTCAGAGTCACCACGACGAATACGAGTACCACAACAATCACGTTCAGCATCGATTTCTCGAATCCAATACTTGGCAGGGAAATCAACAACATGATCTTCAATTGTAAGCTTCAACATGGGCAAATTCTTTGCTTCGGAACACTTGATACCATAAGTCTTGGTCTTTTCATAGTACTTCAAACCAAAAACTTCTTGGAAAATATCAGCTATTTATAATAATAATAATACTAATGTTAGTGAACTAATTATTATTAAATTTATGGCGCTAAAAATAACGCATTCTTTTCCCCCCCTTTTTTTTTTCTTCAAAAGAGAAAGGATAAAGTATATTGGTTTTTTTTTTCTGGTTCTCTTTCTTATTTTATTTACCTTGATCTGCTGGCATTTGAATGAATGGAGATGATGTACTGATGGCGGCGATGGCATTAGGCTTTTGCTTGATGTTTAAAATGTTATCAAAGTTGGCGTCCTTAATACAGACGTCCCAATTTTTGGCAGAGCCATCTTCAGTATCAGATAAAGGAATATATTCCATTTCACCTTGAATCAAGCTCTTGTCGACACCACCTAAAAATAAACATAAAAAATAAATAATTTTTAGTTAGTTTCAATTTGATGTTTTTTTTTAAAAATAATAATAATAAAAAAAATGAATGATAATTTACCAAGAACCAAGTAACCGACATGTTCTTCTTTATCATAAGTACGCTTAAAGAAACCAAATCCACCTGAGGTGACTTGACCTTGACCACTGTTATCAGCGGGTTGGGCAGGTTGAACAACAGATGAAGATTGTTGAGGTTGAGCACCAGAAGAAGATTGTGCAGGTTGGGGTGCAGCTGAACTAGAAGTAGCAGGGAGAGTTGAATTGGTATTGGTATTATTGTTGGTGCCGGTATTGGTGCCAGTGTTAGGATCGGTAGGTGTTTGTTGATTTTGTTGATTTTGATCGGGAGTAGTTGAGGTACCATCTTGGTTAAAACCATTGTTAGATGAAGAAGTAGTAACCATACCAAACTGTGCACTATCTAAACCAGAACCTTGTTGATAAGCGTTGGTAACAAAGGCAGAGGAAGGCATATCAGCACGCTTCATCAAACTACCCGAAGTAGCATGAAGCTTTCCAGTCATGTTGAAATCGACTTCACGACCAAGACCAAGATAACCATCAAAGCCATCGTCAAATCCACTCATACGGTAAGCACCACCAAATGGCATTTCAACGGAAAGACCATTGAATTCAACAGTATCAACGTAAAGTGAAGTATCAACGCAAGCATCACCATAATCGACCTTGAATTTTTGGCCAGTGGAGACAGCGCTCTCTGAACGACGAGCGTAATAAGTACAACGATCGAGACAATTTTCGCTCTTACATCGTGAACCACGGACCCATGAGAAACCAGTGGTGGTATCAAAGGCCATGGTGAATTCTTGAGGTGGGTTACCAATATTGATTTTACCAGCAAGAACACCGTTATCAAGTTGATCAGCGGCGGAAGTTACGACACCGTTACTACGGCGGTAAAGGGGAATTTTCAAAGGTTCTGCATCAGCAAGTGAGCTAAGTGCAAGCTGAGCGAGAGCTGCAAGACAGAAAAAGGTAGTACGCATCGTAGAAATTTAAATAAATATATAGAAAACAAAGGACGGTGCGATTATGTGTTGTTGTTGTTTTCGTTTAAAGGATTGTCGATGGGGGAAAAAAGACTTTTTTTTTTCGCGTGGACGTTGTAATAGGTTGCAAGTGAAAAAAAATTAATAAACGGTAGATGCAAACTAATGAAATAAATGGATTTTATTGTTATAATAATAACTAGAAAAGTCAGTAACAAGATGAGGTCCTTCCTTTTTTTTGTTTGTTTGTTCAATGTTTATTTTTTTTAAATTATATATTGATTAATACCTTTAAAATCTTCTGTTTCCTTTTTTTCTATTGCCGTACGTCAAGAGGAATCTATATGAGAAGGAAGAAGAGGAAAAAAAAAGTAGGAAAAGAAAGAAAAGGAGCGCTAGGGGGGAAGATGATGGAAAGAGAGAAGTCGAAAAAAAAAAAAAAGATGTGTGTTGCAAAAAGGAAAAGTTCAACCTCGGAGTGGGAGTTTAAAAATATGATCAAGAAGGGAACGCACTACAGGGGCCGACGCTATTGGGTAACCATAGAAATGAATGCAGGACAAGTAAATTACCTTGATCAAAAAAAGACCATTTACTATTTTTCGCAGCAAATAAAAAGAAAGATATATTCAAAAGTAACTATTAAAAAAAACCAACTAAGAATTAATAATAATAAAAAAAAAAATAAGGCTGGATTCCCTCATTATTTCTTTTTTCCTCTTCTTTTTAACAATAAGTACTTTTTATTTTTATTTTTGTAGCTATAATTGTTCTTTTTTCCGTTTAACTAAAAAAGATTCATCTCAATGTAAAAATCGCCTTTTGTAATTTAGTAACCGCCCTTTTAGGCCGATTTTCACCTTTTACGTTCGTTTTATTTGGCGCTTGTGTCTCCTTGTACCCAGTTTATTTTTTCAAAATTTTCTACTTTACATGCTTATTTAAAACAATCAAAATAATAAAGAATAAAAAATGACACGTGTGTAAATGTATATCCTACTTTTATTTAAGCATGTATAAGTACCTTTGAATTAATTGTTTACTAAAGAAATATTTATAAACAACTGTAGCATTGTTTTTCATTTTCGAACCATTAAAAAAAATTCTATTTGCTTTTTTTTTCCTTCCCATTCATGTAACACAGAATTAGTTATATTTCCAGAAATAGAAGGTTTGAAAATGGGCAAGCGCATGCGCTTAGAATAGAAACACAACGCTGTCTCTCTCTCTCTCTCTATTATTATTATTATTTTCAATTTAACAATCATAATGAGACTTTTTCTATTTTATTTTGATTAATGTTGGTTGAGGCTGGTGTATCCTTATTCATTGAAGATCGATGAGGGAAAACGTTACCCATAGAAATTAAAGAAAGGTTCTTTCTTTTATAAACCAAGAAAATATATATAAATTTAGGGATTTTTATTTTATTTTAATAATAGAAATAGATGAATATATAATACTCTTTTTTTTCTGTCTTCTTTATTTACACAAATTATATTATCGTTGCTATGGAAACATCTAAAAAAATGGATACCTCTTTTTTTTTTATTTAAACCTCAACAACAGCCATTCCATTTTGTATATAACATCATTGAGTTTAGCAATGGAACAAAAAAAAAAATAGATAAGAACTGTCAAAAAGGGCTGGACCTGGCGATTTTTCTTTTTTTGTAAAGAAAGCAAGTCTATGGGTCTGGACAAGCAGGGTTTAACGGTTTTTCTCCTTCTCTAAAACTTGTTCTTTTTTGTTCTCTCTCTCTATCCCTCTCTCCTCCCCCCCTCTCTCTCTTTCTTTTTTTTTCCGTGGCGCAAACCCAAAAATTGCTTATAAAAGTGATTTAGCATATTATGTATGCAAAAAAAAATAAAGTAAAATAAAGTCTAATCAAATTATACTTATTGAATGATCTTTTGTTACACAGGCCGCGAACTGTGCCACAGAGCACCTTTTTTTTTTAAGAGAGGTGGCATTTTTTTAAGTTACAACTTGTAAAGATGATCGTGCAACCTTTTATAAAATAGTTGAGTAAAAAGAAAAAGACAACATAGTAATTGATGGGGTTTTTTTTTCTCGAAATAAATATATTTTAAGAAAGAAAATGATTTGAATGATTTCTATTTTGCCGTTCTACCGAGAAAAATAAAAATAAAGTGATCCACATTTATAATTTGTAAATCGCTTTATTCTATCTTGTTTGTAATGTATATTTTATGAGCACGTTTTATTTTTCATACTCCTCTCTCATACCTTTTGATTCAAGTGTGGATGATAATAGAGTTTTGTTGATTGTTATATTTTCTTTTCCATCTAAAACAAATTTGAATAGTTCATGTAACCATGGAAATAAAAGAAAGATAAGAAAACCTGGATTTTTGCTGACGTTGTTGCTATACAAAGTTAGGCAATTAAAAGAAAAAGTTTGTTTAGACCTTTACCTTAACCTCCCCGCCAAACTAAACTTTTTTTCCCTTCTTTCTGTCCAAATGTGTTTGTCAAGTTAAAAAAGAAAGTCCGCTTGTAAACTTGTCTGAAAAATACATTCATGACGCGTATTCGCGTAATAATATCTTTTTGAATACATTATCAACACAACCAATATGTCCAACACGAGCGGCATAACTCAGGGTCAGTTTTTTGACAGCTTGATTTTAAAATCTTTATATAAGTTAAATTAAGCAACTTTTTTTAAAAAAAAGAATAGACGAAGCAGAAATATATGATCGTCAGATCCGTTTATGGGGTCTCGATGCACAACAAAGGTATAACAAATGAATTAGCAACAGAGTTCATTTATAAGAGTTATATATATATATAGATTTAACAGTGGTAATTTTAAATAGAATTCGAAATGCTCATGTTCTTATCGCTGGCATGCGTGCCTTAAGTGACGAAGTGTGTAAAAATATTGCACTTGCTGGTATTGGTTCAATAACTCTTCTTGACGATGGTATTGTTGAAGAACAAGATCTCGGTGCACAATTCTTTTTAAATGAAAATCATATTGGAAAGAACGTATGTATCTATATGTATGTGTTATATATGAAGAATCTAAAGAGATATATTCCAATAATGCGGAATTAACTGACAAAAATATATACATATTTATGCAATTATTCAAAGCGTGCAGAAGCATCAGTAACTGCAATTCAATTATTAAATCCTCGAGTCAATGTGATTGTTGATCAAGATAATATTGTTGATAAAACTGATGATTATTTTACACAATTTGATATAGTATGTCTCTTTAATAAAGAAGCTAACATTTTGGTAAAGTATTGTCATTATTATCAATTTAGAAAATAAAATTGCTTATGTAATGAAATGTTATAACTTTGAAATCTAATCAATGTTATTATTATTAGCAACGAGTAAACAACATTCGAAGAAATATGAATAAACCATTTTATGCTGCAAATACATTTGGATGGTTTGGTTATGTCTTTTGTGATTTAGTTAAACATAATTATATTGAGTAAGTAGAGTATTCTAAAGATAATATATTTAAGGTTATTAATAGATATATTCTTTTATCTGTTTTAGAGAACGAAAAAGTCTTCCAGATAAAAAATCAGGAGAAGAACCAAAAGTAAAACGAATTCAATGTGAAGAAGAATATATTAGTTTTGAACAATCATTAAAAAGTGACTGGTCAACAAAAGGGAAAAAAATAAAACGTTTATCACAACTTAGTTTTATAATTCATGGTAAGTTATTATGATGTATATTAAGCAGAAATAAAAAAAAAAACTAAATGATTTCTTTTCAACTTAGTATTATTTAAATATCAGCAAGAAAAAGGTTCTTTATCAGAAAATGATATTCCAGAAATACTTGAAAAAAAGAATAATTATCTTGAACAAATGGGTGTAAATGATATAAGTTTATTTAATGATGAATTATTAAAGTAAGTTCCTTTTTTCCCTAAAAAGAAAACATTGATTTATTAGCATCTATATAATGACATATTGAAAACAAAACAAAATATAGGGAAGCTATATCTTTACTTGATACCGAAATGGCACCTATTGCTGCAATTGTAGGGGGTGTTTTAGCACAAGAAATGATTAAAGTTCTTTCAGCTAAAGAATTACCAATTCAAAATTGGTTTTACTATAATGGTCTTGATGGTAAAGCACAAAAAAAAAAAGATCATGAGGAAAACATATACATATAACCATTGACTAATTCATTCTAAATAATTGGCGATTCATGGTGATGTTGGCGGGGGAATTTATTGTATTTAGGCTCGGGTATGATCCATCAAATATAAAACAAATTTGTAATAACAAAGAAGGGGATAAAGGAAGAGAATAGTAAGAATAAAAAATTATAAAAAGCAAGATAAAATAAACGGTGTTAACATAAACAAATAAAACAAATGTAAAAGGAAAAAGTAATAAACAAAAAAAAGCAATTCTATAAAATTTCTTGTAATGCTTCAACAGATAGTAAACCTTTATGAATGGCTTTCATTGCTGATAATGCATTTTCTTTATCAACTACACATGAAATATTGATTTCAGATGCGCCCTGCGATATGATTTCAATATTAACACCAGCAGATGCTAATGCAGTAAACATTTTACCAGCTGTACCAATTGTATTTTTCATATGTTTACCAACAAGTGATAAAATAGCCATATCATGTAAAACATCGACTGATCCCAACATTTCCAAATTGGCTATTGCTTTATCCAGATTAGCTTGTACCATATCCGATCCAAGAGCCATTGACACATGCACTTCAGATGTTGAAATTAAATCTACAACCACACCATATTCATCCAATGTAGCAAAAATTTTGGCCAAGAAACCATGACTCACGTTCTTTCGATTTGAATGAACGTTCAACACACAAATGTTATCCTTGATAGTAACAGCCGTAGGTAATTTTGTATGTAAAAGATCTAAATTGGTTGTATCCAATTCTTGAATTATCTTTTGATCTTCAGGATAAATGATAGTACCTGATCCTGCAGGGTTTTCTACATTTTTGATTCGAATAGGAATTTCGGCTCGGATCACTTGTTCCATAGTAAATGGATGAATGACTTCGGATCCATAATAAGTGAGTTCAGCTGCTTCTTCAGGTGTAATGTTAGCTAATAATCTTGCATCGGGTACTTTACGTGGATCAGCTGTAAATACACCATCCACTTCTTTCCAAATTTGTAATTCTTGAGCACCCAGTCCAACAGCAGCCAATGCAGCACATAAATCAGTATATCCACGTCCAATAGCTGTTAATAAACTACCTGGTACATTTCCAAAGAAACCTATACGTATTTGCATAAAATATTATTAATTCATCCTAACAAACTCTCATTGATATATACATTTATATAAACAGAATTTTCCCCTCCCTCCTCCCCCCCCTTTTTTTTTACTAATCCACCCCAGAGTTCTGTTTCCAAAGTTTTACCTGTCAAAACGGGTACTTTATTACCACATTGACGAACAATATCACCTAATCGTTGAGATAAATAATCATAAAATTCTTGATCCAATACTTCAAATTCACGATCAATAATATTGTTTAAACAAACAAGTTGACTATCAATTCCTTTATCTTGTAAAACAGCTGTGACAATACTACATGAAAGTAATTCACCAATACCAGCAATAATATCTCTTGATCTTGGAGAAATTTCTTCAATAATCTAAAATTTCATATCAATTCATAATGAGTCAAAAATTATATATTCTGAATGAAATGATCTCATCCTCTCCTAAAAATTACACTCTTCTATATTACCTCTGCAGCTTGAAGAAATGATCGAAGTTTCATACAATCTTTTTGAATTTGTGCTTCTAATTTTTCAAGAATTATTTGGTTTTTAACAAGTGCTTTAGCAGCGCTAAGATGGTCTGACAATAACTCTTTAACAATATCCAAATGTTTATTGGATCCTGGTGTTAATGCTTCTTCAGCTGCACGTAATAATCTATATGTTCATATTTTCGATATTGGGGTTTAATAATTTCATATATTATTTATTTTTTGACAGCTAGTTTTTTTTATCATTATTTTTGTTACTTACTGGTTAGTTGTTCCTTTTTCTTTAGTTTCCCCACTTCTTGCTGAACATACAATAACAACTCGATTGGTTTCCAAGTATGAACTATCAATGATGAAATTTATATAATGTAAATTCAGAGTTTTTTTTTTTTTTTTTTCTGTGTTCTAGAAATGTTCCAAATAGTAATATTAAAAAAAAAGAACAGAATAAACTTACGGAACGATATTAGTAGCAATAGTCTCTAAGAACTTGCCAACACTTGTTCCTCCATATTTTTGAACAACCCATGGCAAGTCGCTTGAATTCTGACGAAGTTGCTTTGGTGTCATATGCATTTGTTCAACCCCACAAAAACACAAAACAAGAACAAGAATAAGAACAAGAACAAGAAAAAAAAGAGAATTGTAACTTGACCCCTTTTGTTCTTTTTGTAGCTGTTAGTTAAAAATAAAGGATCTCCGCAAGACAAAAAATGACTCTTGTGATAGATGGTGTGAATTTGTAATAGCCAATCATATTTCGTGCAGTTGACAACAATCTAGTCATTGCTGCATATAATTTTGCGGTAAGACGATATCAAAAGAGTCTATTGAAAATAATAATAATAAAGTAGATATCGTAACTATATACATGATAGAAAGAATTACATGCTTGTTCATAATACTTTTCAATTCATTTAATTCACTATAGTTGATTGTTGCAAAGCCACCGAAACAACTCTCCTTTTCTTCTTTTTTTTTTACTTACTCGCCGCTTTATTTTTGGCTTTTTTTTTATGATTTTTTTGTTTCAAAAGTATCATGTTCTATAAACATAATATATTTAAATATACTATTTGTAATGGTCATTTCCTTAGTAATATACGTCGATGGAGTAGTTCAGAAGTTCCAATACGTCATTCAAAACGTATAAAAACAAAACAGGAACGACGTGAACATTTTAAAGAACATTGTCGTAAAGTGGAAGGTGAAACAGTTATATCTACTACTACTACTACTACTACTAGTAATATTACTCAGGAACCGAGATTACCAAAGAAAAAAGTGGCACTTTATTTAGGATTTAATGGTGCAGGATACCAGGGCATGCAATGGTAAATTGATTCATTAGTCAACTTTTACCACAAAAGAAAAGAAAATAACTGTTTTTTGTGGGGTGTGTTGGGTTATTAAAAAAAAAATAGGAACCCGACAGTGAATTCAATTGAACAAACTTTATTTGAAGCATTATGTAAAGCTGGTGCTATTTCTAATCTCAATTCATCAGATCCAAAAAAGGTAATTGTACCTTGTTTATAATAAAAGATAATCCAAGACATTTATATGTCGTTATGGAAACAATCATATACCCTCCTACTGATAATATATAATATTTATGTTTAGGTTCAATTGAATAGAGCAGCTCGAACAGATAAAGGGGTTCATGCTGTAGGAAATATTGTATCATTAAAAATGATTGTTCAAGATCCAAATATTGTTGAAAAAATCAATTCTTATTTACCAGAACAAATACGCGTTTGGGGTTAGATACAGATATATATATATATATATATATATTATACAATGATTTTTGTTTACAAGAAAGATTTGATTAATTTATTTGCTGAAATGTTGATTATGATATTCTGGTTTTTTTTTTATTATAGGCTATTCGCATGTCATGGGCTCATTCCATGCTAAAAATTCGTGCAACGCAAGAGAATACGAATATTGGTTACCTACATATGCATTGATGCCACCATCATCACCCAAACCGATGAAATCAAGACGCGAATTTCCATCTGATATTAGAATAGCTCCACCAGATAATGATAGAAATGCAGTTGCAGGATATATTGAACCAAGACCCTATGACGAGTTTACACTTAAAAATAATAATTATAGAATAGATTCAAAACGATATGAAAAATTCAAGGAAGCAATGGAAATGTTTAAAGGCACACACAACTTTCATAATTATACTATTGCTCGTGCTTATAAAGATCCGAGTGCCAATCGTCATATGATGAATATCCAAATCAATGAACCAAGTTTATCTCAAGGAATCGAATGGATAAGTGTCAAATTACGTGGTCAATCATTCATGTTGCACCAAATTCGAAAAATGATCTGTATGATCTTATCTTTTTTTTTTGTGGTTTACTGGATTTTTGTTATTGCAAAAAGAAAAATTAATGATCTTTATTTTTTATTTTTTTGGTAGCCATGGCAATGCTTGTTGCCCGTAGTGATTCTCCATTATCGATTATTGATAGATCATTTGAAGAAACTAAAATCAATATTCCTAAAGCACCAGCATTAGGTTTATTACTAGATCAACCATTATTTGATCATTATAACCAACGAGTTGAAAATAGATCAGATCGTGAACCAATTCGCTTTGATAAATTCAAGGTATACTATATATTTCGCTTTCTTCTTTTTTTTTTTTGCCCCTCCAATTCTGATCTTTTCAATTTTTAAAATAATCATTATCTCATCACATGATAGAACGAAATGAGTTTATTCAAACAACAATGGATTTATTCCAAGATTTTTGAAACGGATCAAATGGATCAAACGTAAGTTCCTGATAAAAAAAAGTCCATTATAGAGACATATATCCCTGATATATTTTAATTATTTATACATAGATTCGATAACTTTATGTTAATGATTGATTCACAAGTCGGACCAGCATTCAACTATATTAATGAAAAGGGTGTCATTCCTTCTGAATCAGTGATCTATTTGAAATAAAAAATTAAGGTTGTTACACCATTTTTTAGCTTACTTAATAAAAAAGACTCATGTGAATTTTGTTCTAATTTCTCGGAGATATTTTTTCCATGGGAAAAAAGAAAGAAATCCAAAAAAAGAAAAGGTTATATTATCCCATCCAATCTGTTTCTGCTGCTTTGTTGTGTTTTAAAGGGTTGGGTGTGGGAAGCCCAAACCTAATGAGGAATATTCAAAAGTGAAAGAAAAAAAAGGAGAATCCATATTTCGGATTTTAAGCTTTTTTTTTAAAACGGCTTTCTTCTTTCCTTTTTATTATTATTTTTACCCGGGTTCCTGTATATTTAATCTATAATGTCAAGATCATTAGCTGAAGATTCTATTTCATCCATTGACGATCTGTCTCATGCTGTTGCTGGTGTAGCTCATGTTGAAAAACCTTTTGAAGAAGGTCGTGTTACCATTCGTAAATTGAAGATCCTTCGTCAACCTATAGAAAAAGAAGTAAAGGAAGCAAATGCAAAATTGTACGTTTTTTTTTTGTTTATTATTATTTAATAGAGGAACGGTTAAGTATATAACGAGAAGTTGTTTACTGATATGTTGGAGGGAATATATGGATAAAAATAGAGAAATGTGGCAAAATGATCAAAAAAGTCTTGAAAGTTGGTCATTACAGTGGTTTATGCATTGGTTAACTGTAAGTAAAATTATTTCTCTTAAAAATCATATGGGATAATGACATTTATTCTATTTGCTAAATTATTTATAATACTTACAATATAGTGTGAAGTTGCAGCTGAAAGACAACGTTGTATTGAAGGGATCAAAAAATCTACAGTTCTTGTAGAAGGATCTGAAAAGAAACTTGCTGAAGCCAATGAAAGAATTCGTGAAATTGAAGAGCCTGTAAGCTTTTATAATAATAATAATAATCGTGTTATATATTGAGGGAAGACGAACAATAAAAGAGAAATGGAAAAACTAACAAGGCCTTATTATTATAATTTTATAGCATGAAAAGATTTCTGTTGATCATCGATCTTTACAAAATTATCGTGAAGAATTAACAGAACTGCTGGACAGTGTAAGTAGAAAAATATAAAATAAGTGCTCAAGATAAAATCCATCCACTCATTTATTACTATTATCAACTAGATTTTCAAACAGAGTGATTTCCCAACTGAAAAAGAATTAAGAGATCAAGTTGACACCAATAAAGCTATTATTCAAAAGGTATGTTGGTTATTATTATTTTTTAAAAAAAAGAAGGACAAAGAATATAAAAAGTTAATCTTTTTTAATTATTATATCAATAGATCACTGAAGCAGATGAAAAGCTTGAACAAGTCATTGAATTAATTAAAACTGCTGATATGTCTTTACTTGAATCTATTGTTGATCTTCGACAATCTAATGATAATAAAACACTTACTGAAGGTCAAGTCTTTTTCCCACAACCTGCTTTTGATGCTTTGAAATCAGCCCGAGAATTATACCCTGAACTTCCTGGTATTCCAGCTCCTATTGAGTAAGTTAAATTGTGTATTATATACGAAAAAAAATATTATATATATGTGTGTGTGTGTGTGTGTATGTGTGTGTGTGAAAGGGTAGTGAAGATAAACTAACTCATTAAAAAAATATTATAATAGATATAAAAAAGAAGCAGATGATACTGGAGTTTTTTATTCACCAATGCAAAGATACCTTTGGGATGTTCGACAGAGTTTAACTGATTTATTGAAATGGTGTGATGCAAGACTTTTGGAGAATATGGATATCAAAACCGAAGCAATTATTCAATATGGTTCAAAGGTGGATGAATGGAATCTTGAAAGAAGACGTCTTGTACGAGAAGTAATTTTAAGTGCTTAAATGATAAATTTTACCTCTTTCTTTTTTTGTTTTGCCAAAATGATGTCGCACGAAAAAAACTTAAAGTGTCGCACCTTTTTAAAAAAACAGTGTCGTATAGTTTTTTTAGAAAAGAGTGTCGCATCTTACAAAAAAAATAGTGTCGTACAAATCAATTTTTATAAAAATAAAAGAAATATATCGAGATACAACTAAGAGGATAGACTAACTACTACAGCTATTCTACATTGGTTTTTTCTGAAGATATTTAGTAAAATATACGGTATATGATTATAATGTGGATGAATATGTAGAGATAATGGTGAATTTGTGGTGTCAGGTATAAAATTATGGGTATAATGTACATTAACTGGACCATCACACTCGACCAACCAAAGAGAGGGAGCCAAACTAGTGTAAGAGCACATTGTGAGATGTTCCTAATAATAAAGACAAAAAAAAGTGAATGAACTATTATACATTCGTCATCATAAAGTATTTGTTATCAACTTCACCTAAGACAATAGGTCGGCCAAGTGTGTTGTATCATAGACCAAAGTATGCCCATGAGAATATGTCTGAATTTTGGATGTACCAACCCCTAGCAGCTTAAAAAAAGAAAACTGGAAGGGCAAGTCATGAACAGGAAAAGACGGAAATGTAGTAAGGAGACAGAAAGAATAATATTCAACTATCACAGACCACCAGCAGACTTCCACCAGGAAGAATGGAGATGCAAAATACACAGCGACTTAACCCGAAATCATGGGTCAAGAGTACAATAAAACCAAGAATACAGAGTCAACGCATGAGCAATATGGCAGAATGTAACCATCACACTCGACCAATCAAAGAGAGGGAGCCAGAAGAGCGTTGCAGCTTTAAAAAGAATAATGTCATGTAAATGGCAGGTACTAAAAGTCGTGCCATCCTGCGGTCGTGCCATCCCCCCATGACTGCGTTTATTTTATTCCACTGTACTTGGTCGTGCCATTGATACCCTGCCCTGCCGTGAAAGTTGTGTCTTTGCATAAATAATATTTTCCAATATATAATGACGTTGAAAAAGCCGGTGCTTTTGTTTTGTTTTAAATACTTTTCTTTTGGTACAGTAGTATAATGATAATAAATTAACTTATTCAACTTACTAAAAGCACATGATGAATTAAAAATAACATTAATTTATATAAATAGAGTATAAAACTATAACAAGAGTGAAATAAAATGATAAATAATGCAAAAGTTGATTAAATCTTTTTACTAAAGGAAAAATTTAAAAATAATATAAATGTTAGTAGTAAAAAACCATAAAATAAGTACAATAACTATTAAAAAAAAGATAAAAAAGACCAAATGTGTACCTATAAGATAAACTATTTCCCAAAAGTCATATTTGGAATTGTAATAATGTATAAGTCAAGTTGACATGCATATCATGTACTTCCATTAATCAAAAGTATTACTTACATTGGTAAAGAGGGTTTAAGTAAAAGATATTCATTATTAGTTACCTGATCAATAAGAATAATCTATCATCTATACACAAAGGTGATCCTATTATTATGAAGCTCGTATATCATAATATTAAGTGTCAATGGGCAGTTATTGAAAACGGTAGGATAGTAAGGCTTGACCGAAGACAGCGGAGTCAAATTATGGGGGGATGACACGACCGCAGGATGGCACGACTTTTGATTGCTGTCCTGAATAAAACAAAATTTGTCTGGACAATTCGATGCTGATGTTTGTTTTGCAGGTGCCTCATCTTTTTTTCGTTACCACATGAATTCGCCTAACGTATCAGATCCTGGAAAAGAATACTTTCTCAAGGTTGTGTCTAGGAAATGGAGTTTTCGTGAGGCTTTTACTCATTTTGACGATTATGATTTTAAAGATGGGGAACTATCAGTAGAAGTTGATCTATTAAATAGTCAAGAGAATTCCACTGAAACAGATGATAATAATAATTTTATAGATGAAGGTGCGGTTATTTATATCTGTTTTTTATTTCAATTATTTATTAAATCGTATTTTCACATTATAGAGCCTGTACCAACATTCGACAAGTTGTACATGTTCATCGGTCTTTTTATTATCTTGTTTCAAAGACAATACCTGTCGGAAGTCACTGCCGAGATACTAATGGCATTTATAAACGTAATCCTCTCCTACACTAATACCTCTTGTCCTAAATTACCAAAAAAGCTGTCGATCCTTCGTCAGCATATGGGTGTTGATGTTTTTGAAGAGGGTTTAAGACGATATGTTACCTGCAAAAAATGTCATAAAATATATACTCTTGATGTGCTACTTGCAAACCAACAAACGTTATGTCATCACACTGAATTTCCATATCATCCATCATCTGCTTGGTCTGCAAAGCTATGCAATGAACAGCTTTTCAAAAATGGATTGTGTAAAAGAAATCAGCAGTTAAAGGAATACCCTTACCATTCTGTCATTGAAGGATTACAGATAATGTTTCGACGATCCAATTTTTATAAGCAAATCAATGCATGGAGATATCAAGAGCAAACAAATGGTGTTTATTATGATACGACGGTGAAATATGGAGCGAGATAAAAGGTGACAATGGCGAAACATTTATTGATGATAAGCATTCGATCCAATTCGCATTAAATGTTGACTGGTAATACCTATATTTTCTTTTCAAATAAAAAAAATTGAAAATTAATGATGATGTATTTGAGTGTATACTAAGTTGGAGATAATGATAGGTTTTCCCCCTTCGAGAATGATCCTTCTTATAGTTGCGGTGCCATTTATTTGTCAATTTTAAATCTACCACGTTCACAAAGAAACTTACCAAGCAATATCCTATTAATCGGTAAGAAGGTTTTTTTCTATAGAATAAATATCATATCAGTCTTTATGCAACTGACCCATACTCAATATATATATCTTTTACATAGGGGACCGGCCAAGGTTATAGTAACTATACTATGGCCTGTTGGCACTAGTTGGTTAGATAGCCATGACATTATGGTGTAGCCAAATTAATTTTTATTAAATTAATTAATGCATGAATGTCTTGGCATGCAGCAACTTAACCAAGAATATATATCACCAAAGCTCTGTAAGTTTTAAGGATCTGATGATGGTGCTGTGATCAAGATTAACTAACTATTTAATCTATAACACTACTCATTAGGACAAAAAACGAAAAAACAAAGACAGCGACAGCGACAGCGACAGCGACAAAATGGAAGCCGGTAAAGTTATAATTTGAAAACGTAAATGCAAACTTTAGTCAAGTTACTAAAATACTTTTATATGTATTAGGTCCTAGTAATCCTATCACCTCACTCCTACTTAAAAAGACCAAAAAAAACTACAACTTCCATCTCCCTAACGTAACACCATCAATGTCAACTAACAAGCCAAGAATCAATGACGACGATACGAAAAAACTAAAAGATTATTTTGTGACGGTAATCAATCCCACTCTGGCGATGACATCTTAGAGTGTACTCGGCAAGAATATGAAGTGAACATGGAGGAACAGCGAGTTCTTCACTGCAGATTCCATTGGATTATGACAGCTGTTCATTTACTGTCTCACCATCCATCCAGCATGGTGGACAAATGGATGAAATGTTGCGTCGTCAACGTCAAATGTCTATCCTTGATAAAAATGCCCATAATAGACCAACGAAAGAGCTTATTGAAAATATCTGGCGATTCTATGCATATGGCGATGATGATGATGATGAATAACTACTTACTTACTATATAATATTGACAAATAAATTTATTACTGTTTTTCTTCCTCTTCCTCTTCTCGTTCTTCTTCTTCCTCCCCATTCCCCTCTTCTTCTTCGTCTTCGCCCTCTACATTCACCATTTCCTTTTGCTTCTTTTTCGGTGACTCCATTTCCTCCTTCAATTCATCCAGAATACGCTTTTGCATGATCCGATACGTAGTATTCTTGTTGTTGATCACTGAGACCATGCAAATTAACCTTCATGATCTCGTGCTGCGCCATAAGCATTTCGCTTTTTGCACTCATCAAAACGGCTTTGGCGCAATCACGGTCGATTTCTTGCTGGATTCTTATCGTTTCCAAAGCATGTGTATCAGCTGATTCTTTGTTGTTACCTCGGCGCTTTTCTTTGTTGTCTTTGGCTTTGTGTTTGCCAATAGGCCTTTTCGTGGTTTCATCCATAGCCTCTGCCTCCTTGTTTGGCTTAGGAGCCTGTGGCTTTCATTCGGGCTCTTCTTTCAGTATGTCCCACACATGCTTCAATCCGAAGTTTTTGCCACTATTGGCGGGACGGAAGTCAACATACTTTTAGCAGGCCCGTTCATACTATATGTCATTATTAGTTGTCCGCTAACTTTAGTTGCTGAAGTTTTTATATAGATGCAAAATTAGCTCACCATATCATTGTCGTTTTCACCATTATGTGGCAGGGCCATCACTATCGCATAATTCGCAGAGAAATATTGACACTTCGATGAAATAGAATTGAATCTTGATTTCAACGAAGTGGTATCCCGGGATTGCGGATTTTCAGTTTTCGTAATAAACGTGGATCTAATTAAAGACCACATGGTTTCATCACTCATGTCGTCTCCTACTTCTGGCCGGGTGGTGACGCCAAGATAAGCTTCAACAAGCCCAATGTCTTCGGTTTTGGTAAAATCTTTACCTGTAATCTTGCGTTGGCTGTTGGTACCAGAAACAATGGTAGGAGTAGTAGTTGGAGTAGTAGGCATGCTTTTTTTCGATGATGATGATGATGGTGTAGAGTGAGAGTTTTGAATTCAAACAGCTGTGAAATTTAACAGCTTTCAAGGAGAAAGTTAAATTTAACAGCTTGGTAACAGCACCGCTGCGTGGGGGTAACTGTTAAATTTACCATAACAGCGCGTGTAACAGCACCGCTGCGGCTGGTCTAACAAACAATTAATGCTTTGTCTTTCTAAAAGCCAGCGCAAACTTCTAGATGGTAGTGGGTTTAGTTGCAAGGACAAAGTTGAACGAGTGATGATGGAATGCTTAGGGTATGTACGTTAAAAAATTTCGGATATATAGATATCACACAAAGTCGGCGGTACTGTACTAACGCTTTTTCTTACTCACTCACACTTGTGTATATAGGGAAGAAGACGGAAAACATACCGAAAAAGATACTCTGAAATTGATGGAATATACTAGCAACTGTTTGAAGAACGAAATAAACCAATATCAATACGCATCTTGGACGACATTTGGACGACGACACATATTTTCTGTACAATCTATTGGAAATAAACTTACTTTATTATTAACCAGTCGTATGGGAATTGAAAAGTGGGGTTTTGTGGAGGTGCGGTCTGCAATTGTACCAAGAGATTGGGAAGATCGATACTACTTGAATCGTGTGATGGAACTGTTAATGAAATTGAAGGTAAGATTACAATCAACTCAAAGTTATTGCGTTCAAATAACAATTACTAACGATATACATGTATACACGACGATGACATATATAGGAAATGCTGCTTGAACAAGAAGAAGTGACTGTAGTTTTGAAGCAGCAACAATCAGGAAGATCCCCGGTAGATCCCAAGGATACAATCAAAGCAGTCAATCAATCAGGTCAAGCAATAAATGATTTGTAGTTTTATTTTATTGACACAAAGCAAAAACGTTTTTATCACAGTATAGCTATACCCTTTTTTATGATGTCACTAGTACCAAAAACATCTATCATTCTAGTTAACGTTTATGTTTTGTCCGTGTCTATCCTCACTGCCCTTACTCCAATGACAAGGATAACGGCATCTAAAAATATCTCACAATACGCCTTTACACCTTTTTCGTTAATTTTCTAGTCGGATACCTGATACCACACACTCACCATTATCTCTCCATATTCATTCACATTATAATCATATACCATATATTTTACTAAATGTCTTTAAAAAACACCAATGTAGTAGTGTAGTAGTTAGTCTATCCTCTTAGTTGTATCTCGATATATATCTTTCATTTTTATAAAAATTGATTTGTACGACACTATTTTTTTGTAAGATGCGACACTCTTTTCTAAAAAACTATACGACACTTTTTTTTTAAAGAAGTGCGACACTTTAAGTTTTTTTCCTGCGACATCATTTTGATCTGAAATAAAATTTGCTTTGTCTGAAATGAAAATGGCTTCGTCCGAAAGTTTTTTGAAGAAGTCCGAAAACCAAGTAAAAACACTATGTTTCGGCAATGACATAATTTTCTAACTACGTTTTACCCCGTCGCTAGGTTAAAAAAAAGCGTTGTCAAATGAAAATCATTGGTATTTCTGTATAAGATGATTGACAATCCATGGGATAATTTATCATAATGGAATAACAAAAAATATTTTTCATTTGTATCAAAATAATCAAAAACAATTCACTCATAAAAACAAAAAACATGATTGTTCATCATTCTAATGATATTGTGTCACATGCAAAGAGTCAGTGCCATGCCCTAATAAAAGCGGGGTAATGCCGGAATTCTTTTTCCGGTGCATTCCGTAAGAATTGAAATTACTTATCTTTTTTTTTTCTTTGTAAAATTTCTTTTAGAGCATTCACCCACCCTCCTCCTCAATGCCGTCGTCATCGTCAACATCGTTGTCATCAAGAAGTTCCCCAGCAACACCTCTTATCAAAGATAATCCTTCTAAAACAAGTGGTTATAATTCATTGAGTAATGACACTAATAATGAAAATGATAAATGGAATGTTGAAATTGATGTAAAAGGACAAATTGACACTGGTCCTACTGACGAGAATGGAAAGTTTTCTTGGTCTAAACTGCTTCATTATACAGGCCCTGGTAATAATAATAATAACTAAAAAAAATTCTAATTTATTTTTGAGATAACAAATATTTATTTATATATACACCTTAATTAGGATGGTTAATGTAAGTATAATGTACTGCGATAGTTGTTATGTGAATGAAATTGAAATGTTATAAAATATTGACTGATTATTATTATTTTCACATGTGTTGTTTGTGGGCTTAAATCAATATAACAAAATATTAAAGGAGTATTGCTTACTTGGATCCAGGTAACCTTGAAAGTGATTTACAAAGTGGAGCAGTTGCAGGATATAAATTACTCTGGCTATTATTTTGGGCTCATGCTGCAGGTAAATTTTATTATTTTACAAACTCAACTATCATTTTATATAATACAATAGAATTAACTCTCCTTTTTTTTTGTCAGGTCTTATAATTCAAATTTTATCTGCAAGATTGGGTGTAGTAACAGGAAAACATCTTGCACAATTAATTCGAGAAACATATAATCGACCACTATCTTTAGCTATTTGGTTATTTTCTCAGTTAGCTATTATTGGATCAGATATTCAAGAAATTATTGGTACAGCCATTGCACTTAAAATTATTTTTGGATTTTCATTATGGTTAGGTGTTTTGATTACTGCAACAGATACTTTTATATTCATGTTTTTACAACAATATGGTGTTAGAAAGATTGAAGTCTTTTTAATGGTACTTATTGGCGTAATGATTGCTTGTTTTTGGGTGGAGATGTTTTTATCCCATCCAAATATAAGTGCTCTTTTGGAAGGTATTATTATTCCACAAATACCAGAACAAGCTGTCATACAAGCTGTTGGATCAATAGGAGCTGTTATTATGCCGCATAATTTATATCTTCACAGGTAAATTAAAATTGTTATTATTATATAACAAACAAATAAACAACAAATAAATAATGTATAAATATCTTATAGTGCATTGGTCATGTCACGTAATTTAGGTGAAAAACCATCAAAAAACAAACTTAAAGAAGCCAATTTTTATTTTGCATTAGAATCAGCTATTGCACTTTTAACATCTTTTTTGATTAATATGGCTATTGTCGTCGTATTTGCTCAAGTATTTTATCAACCTGATCAAACAATCATCAATTTCCCTGGTCTTTATGATGCATCAGATGTACTTAGTAAAACACTTGGTTACTATGCAAGATATTTGTGGGCAGCGGGTCTGCTTGCTGCAGGGCAAAGTTCAACCATGACAGGGACACTTGCAGGTCAATATGTTGTGGAAGGTTTTTTTGGAGCCATATTTAAAAAACAATGGCATCGAGTGGCAATCACGCGTATTATTGCATTAGTACCTAGTATGTTTGTGGCTGTACTTGCTGTAGAACGATTCGATACCATGGGAGAATTTTTAAATGTTTTACAAAGGTAAAAATACAAAACAAATTTAATATTCATTTAATACTGTCGATCATTTAAAACTATGTACTTGCCAACCCCCAATTCAGCCCCACATAAAACCAACGAGTGTGTGTGTGTGTGTGTGTGTGTGTGTGTGTGTGTGTGTGTGTGTGTGTGTGTGTGTGTGTATACGTAAAAGGATGATTTCTCTTATTATATAACTCCCATAACTAGAAAAAAAACCTGTTCGTGAATCATTCTTTATTTAATCATTAATATATTTTTTTATAATATAACCTAGCTTATGCTTGCCGATCGTCATGGTTCCCATTCTAAAATTGACATCATCATCATTTATTATGACAAATGATTTCAAGAATAAATTAATTGGAAGGATTGTTTCATGGAGTATATCTTGGATCGTCATCGGTTTCAATATTTACTTATTCGGCATGTTTCTGGATGAAATGGAATGGCCTTTATGGATGGTTTTGCTAAGTGTTATTTATCTCATATTTGTTGCCTATCTAATGTATAATCCTTTAGAATTATCTATTGATAAACATAAAAAGGACAATGACAATGATACATTTTACCATGCATAATAACAAAATATAACCATGACACCCCCTATCCACTCCTCTTCATATTATTACCTTTCTTCTGTTTCTTTCCCTTTCTCTTGCTCTTTTTACAAAAGAATAGATACAAAAAAAAATAGTAAACCAAATATCCTACCATTTTATTCTCTTACATTACGGTTATATATATATTATATGTTCCATTCATATTACATAACAAAAAGAAAAGATCTACGTACATATATCTACATATAATATACTTTGTTGGTTCTATACAAAGCCTAATAATAATATAGCAAACTTTTTCTTTCTTAATACAAAGTTAGAAACACATGTACATATCATAAGAAAGTTTTACGTATTAGTTAATAGTGACTATATTTATTTAAAACTCATGTTTCATATAAATAATTGGTGTTGTACATTGTGATTAAATTAGTTCGTTGTTTATATATTTTGTTTTTCAAATAATAAAGTTACGTATTATTTTATGTAGTTGAGAGAATAACAAAGAGAGAAACCTTGATATTTGTTACGTCTCAATGAAAGCACATGTTGAAAATTAATCGGACGAATTATTATTAGAAACAGACACAAGTCATCAAGCAGAATAAAAAAAGAAACGTGAGAGAAACTACTTTTTATAGTATATAAACAAGGAAAATGGGGGAGGAGGGGAGGAGGGGAGGGGCAAAGAAGGAGTCTAATATATATATCAATAATGGATATAATGATGATTTTACTTAAGGAGAAAGTTTATACACTCAACAATAGATTTAATTTTCTTTTTTTATCTTGACAATTCGAAGCCTCATATAATTTATTTTTATTATTGTCCAAATTAACAGAATATAATACTATTTACATACATTTTAATACTTATTTCGTCGTCGTTAAGGGGATTCTTTTTTTTTTCTCATCATTCCTAAAAGGGAGAAAGAATCAAAAACCGAACTAGTAACTAGTTTATATATGTTAGGGGTTATTTATTATTGTTATTATTATTAAGTCTTAATGATTGTAAGTGAATCAATTATATGAATCAAAGTGCGCTCTAAAATATTGCACGATATACTGTTTCTTCTTTTTTCTGGCCAAGGAGTCTTTGTTGATGTACTTGTATGAATGTATATAAACCAGTTACCTCTCACTCAAAAAAAACCCCTCCCTTTCTTTTTTTATAATATTTTTTTTCTATCTTTTTATTACTTATTGTTACTTTAAAAAATGAGCAACGATTGTACCATTTGTCTTAAAAAGGTTTATATCACCGAGAAAATTGAAGCTAATGGTCGACGATATCACAAGTCGTGTTTCAAGGTACAATAGTAATATACATGTATATATAAATACGTACATATGTATAAATGTAAGTAATGCATGACTTATTCTAAATTCTGTAACTTTTATATATACATGTATAGTGTTCCGATAAAGGTTGTCGGTTGAATATAACCAATTTTCAATCCCATGATGGTCATCTTTTTTGTCAAAAACATGTACCAAGACTTCATGCAATTATAAGACGTAAGTATTTATATAATTGAATTTATCTATATTTTTTCCTATTCTTTTATTATAATTATTATTATTCAAAGCGAGGTTAGAGATTATAAATAAGTGTTTTTTATTTTTATTTTATTTTTATTTGGTTGATCGTAAATTATAATAGATGAAAAGGGGAGTTCTAAAATCCGGGATGTCAATGAATCTTATCCATTTGAAAAAGTGGGGGAAAAAGAAGGGGGAGAAATATTAAGCTGTACGTTTTTTATTTTATTTCTATAATATATATATATAGTCTTATATTATAATATGAATTTTTGGAACGATAAATAGAAAGATATAGTAATCGTTATAATAGATAATTCATATAAAACTAATAATATATATATATTTTTCTTAATTAATCTATAGAAGCAAATACTAGAAGTCGTAGTATTAAGCATAATCAAAGAACACATCATCGATATCAAAATGAAGAAGATGACGACACTATATAGAAAATCAAAAATTGAACCATTTTTTATAATTACTCTGGAATTTTATGCCCAAATCGCATATTTTTTTTATTTATTTTATTTTTATTTTTCTTTAATGTATAACTTGTTGCATCACCCAGCTCAAATGCCAATCAGCGGTTTTTCCGAACTTCTTTTGTTGTTTCCTTCTTGGGAACTTCCTGGAAAGCTTATAAAATAAAAACAATGCAATTTTTTTTTTTACCCAAGGGTCAGCTGCTTATATGTTTTTTTTTCTGTTGTGTGTGTGTGTGTGTGTGTGTCCATTTTTCTAAATAATTTCAAATTCTGAATAATATATAAATAAAGGAACTTTTTTTTTCTTCCTTTTTATCCTATCTTCTTTCTATATTTTCTACTTTTTTCACACACACACACACATATATATACAACAAACAAGATATAGAATAATAATTAATCAAATGACTGGTTCACCTAATGTAGTTTCTTTACTGTCATTAAAAGACAAAGTTGCCGTAGGTAAATTAATCGTCGACTTCAGAATTTTTATTTTATATAATTCAATTTTTTCTTATAGAAACCAATCATTTACTAAATAATAATTATATATATTTAAAAATAGTAACTGGTGGTGCAAGAGGCCTTGGATTTGAAATGATGTGTGCTCTTGCTGAATCAGGTGCACAAGTTGCCTGTATTGATTTATTAGCTGAAACAGGTGCTGAAGCTATCGCTCAAATTGAAAAAGAAAACAAGGTCAAAGGGAGTAGCTGGGGATGCGATGTTACCAACGAAGAAGAAGTAGCCATGGTTTTTAACCAAATTGCCGAACATCACGGCGGTATTGATATTCTGGTTACAGCTGCTGGTATTAACAAGACATGTCCAGTAGCTGATTATTCTGCTAAAGATTTTCGTAAGATCTTTGATGTCAATGTTACTGGTACCTTCTTATGTGCACAAGCAGCAGCTAAATACATGATGGACACAGATCGTCGAGGATCTATTATTACAATTGCTTCCATGTCAGCTCATATTACAAATCGACCTCAACCTCATGCTCCTTATAATGCTACTAAGGCTGCTGTATTACAACTGACAAAATCAATGGCTTGTGAATGGGCACCTCACGGTATTCGTTGTACTGCTATTTCACCTGGTTATTTTGACACAGAAATGAATCGTACCATTCTAGCACAACAAGGTGAAGAAGGTGTTAAGATGCGTCAAACTTGGGAAACAGAGACTCCTGTCGGTCGATTGGGTACCCCTCATGAATTAAAAGGTGTAGTTGTCTTTCTTGCTTCGGACGCTTCTAGTTTCTGTACAGGAACTGAAATTGTTGTTGATGGTGGTTATACCGCTTGGTAGTTGATCCTTTTAGCTCATGTGTACCAAGAAACTAAAAAAAAAAGAACATTCTTTTTCTTTTTTAATACCATAATCTTATTATCCTTTACTTCTTTTCTTCCCCCCAACTCAACATGTTCTCCGCGGAATCACCTAACTTCAGATTCTCTCTCTCTCAATATGCATGTGTTATAAACAATACATTATCTTCTTATCTTATCATACCCCGCTTATAACAACTCTCTTCTTCTTTTTCTCTGTGCATTATATACTTATTATACAAATAATAAACTTTTTTTCTTTCCCTTTCTCACACACAACATCTTTATATTCTATATAAACACTGTTTAATTATTATTATTATTATTTGTTATGAAACTGATGATCAATTATCTTTATATATACAAATGAAATCAATAACTTTTTCGTTCCACTAAATATTTATTTTTTTCCAAAGTGGGGCGGAGCAAAGGGAAAAAATAAATTTAGGATCAGGTTACCCAATGCTAAAAAGAACAAATGAAATTTGTTTGCTTGAAATTGGCCACTATTTATTTTTAATTATTTTTTTTGCAGAAAAATTCTCATGGTATAATTACTATACTATCCAGAACTCGCTCTCTCTCGCTCTCTCTCTCTCTTTTGTTAATCCAATGCTTTTTCTAAAATATTCATGGTATGTAAAATTGAACTCATAAATCTTGTAAAAACGTGATCATTTTGTCCAAAAATATCATCTTTTGTCCATTGAGTATCTCCAAAGATTGGTTTATCAATATTTTGTTTAAATTTTTCTTCGTATGGTTTATACAATAGCTAATGACGTAGAGATATATATTATTAATTAATCATCTTTTATAGATATAGATATAGACACTAAAAACTTACTTCAATATCGAAACCAACAAATCCTCTTCCAGTGGTAGCGGAATACTTGGCTTCTGAACCAGTCGTTTCAATTTCGGAAGGAACATTTTCAAAACGAGTCATTTTAAGGACAACATCTTTACTAACATTAAAAAGTGATACTTGTTTGTGATAGATTTCTTTTACTTTTAATAATCTTCCTTCACCCACATTTTGGTAGGCTAAAGCATTCGTTTTACCATCAGACGATGGTCTATAATAAAAAGAATAACATGATAAGTCTTATTGTTTATTTTGTATCTTATTATTTTCTTACCTTAATGCAACACGTCGGATAAAAGGTTTAAAAGGTGATACTTCTTTTCTTCCAATTTCATTGACTTGCAAAGACATTTGAAAGTCAAATTTCCTATATTGATAGATAACAAAAGTTTCAGTAAAATATATATAATGAAATATTGTTGATAAAACTTACGAATCTAATGAAACCCAATCTATTTCAGTCAAAGTATGTTTATTAAGATCTACTTTAAAGAAATTGGCCCATGAAGCTTCTGTATAAAGAACAGCGGGTTTCATGGGTTCACTTGCTTTGGATCGTCCATCAACATGAATTTCAAAGAAACTGGAGGATTTTACCGAAGGACCAAAGGCTTGTTCAACAGCTCTCCAAACAGTCTGTGCAATATCTCCTCGTGTTATAGTACTAAATAATAGATTCATCAATATAGAATAATATATATCATTTTTTTTGGCTCTTTAACTATTGATATTTATCTTACACATTATTAAAAGTAGGTTGAATCCTAAGCTCTTTCATACAAACGTCTTTAATGTCAGTATAATTCCAAATTTTACTCTTTCCAACTTCTTTTGGAATATTTCTCCATAAAACCTTGCCCAATCTTATATAATAGTTGAAAAGGTATTATTTGATTAATTTAATAATAACAATAAAGACTTCTAGAATATACTTACTTTGCTTTCAGTGTAACTTCACCTCGGAATTGACGAGCCGTTTCTAGACTAAATTTTTATGACATTAATATATGTTACTATCACTATCAACACATCCTATTTATTTATTTCTTTTTACCTATCAGATAATGCTTCCTTGATACTGAACATATTATATTCCTTTGCCATGGTAAGCATACTTTTAGACTTGGTTGGATCGGGTTTAGGTGCTTTTTGTGGAGTTAATCGCATCACACGACGACCACGCCCATTGCTTGCACCACCTCGTTGTTGTTGACCTCTTCCACGACCCGATGGTGATGATCCACCCCCGAGAGCAGGAAAATCATCATTTGCTACTGTTACAGGAGGAGGAGTACCCCAACGTGGTGTTTCTTGTGCACCACTCCTATTTGCAAAGCTATTATTAAGTCCACCGCGACCTCCTCCACGACCTCCTCCACGACCTCGACTTGCTGATTTACTAGGATTAGTTGTATATTTTTGTTCTCCCCACAATGGCGTTTCACCAGGAGGTGCACTGGTACGTTCATTAAATTGTCCAGAAGACCACGAAAGTGGTGATTGAGGTGCATTAGGTGATGAAATATGTGCTTCACTGAACCTATCATCAAGTTCATCATAAATAGATTTTGGAGCCTTCTTTTGTATTTGTTTTTGTTGTTGTTTCGAGGAATCCACTTGTGCAGTAGCTGAAAGCCCTTTTGGACGCATAAAATTACCAGACTTGGGATCTTTGAATGAGGGTATTAATACATAAGCAGGTCTTTGAAAGTTTTTGGGAAGAGCCACTGATGATTCGTCAACATAATCGCGTAAATCACAAAAGTTTAAACGATATTCTCCTTCTGTTCGATAATGTATACATGGAGTAACCACGGTAGGTCGACGAAGACGTTTCTATATAACAATAAAATTATTACAATCATACTAGTAAACTTGAGGCATGAAAAAAAGGAAAAAAAAAAGTGTATTACATACGTATAAAGATTGTAAGAATCGAAACTTTTCAATAGCTGATTGTACTTTTGATTCATTGTGTCCAAAGATCTGAACAGTCTGTTATAAATATATATATATATAATAGTTGCATAAATATATCTAGTTCATTCTCTTAATTCACCTACTAATTCACTATTTTTTACCTTGTTACTATCCAAACTACATTCCGTTCCAGTTTCACAACCAACAATCCACAAATAGTCCGCAGCTGCCATAGTTTCATATGGAGGACCAAACAAGATATCTTCAGGATTCTTTACGTTTTTAGCGAATGTGAAAAATCCATGTGTTTCATTAGCCTTTTTCTTCATAGTTTCACTTTCACTTGTTTGGTTTTTGCCTTTCTCATTATTTTTCTTGGGTCGCATATAATCCAGGGAATCATCAGAATAACTGTATTCGGAATCGTCACTATAATCATCGTCTTCAGAATCCGATACTTCTTTTGGATTTGATGGATTTGATGAGTTTTCTAAGTTTTGTGAAACGTTCTGCTTGTTACTTAAATCTGACATTGCTTTTTTATAATCTATTGATGATGGACCAGTTCCACGAAGCAAATCAAGGTCACGGTACTGGAATAAAAATAATGATGATGATGGTGAGTTATATGTATCATTAAAACTACTATTAGTGTTACTGTTAATTTTATTATTTCATTACCAAGACAGGAATAAGTCTATCAAGAATCAATTTCGTACTGATATAAAAAAAAAATAAGATAAACAATCAACTTTTTATGCATCAATTTTTTTTTAGAACTTACACTTCTTCAACTGTTTTTGTCGACCGTCCTTTTATTTCAAAAAACTATTAACATAAAAAAAAAACAGAAGAAATGATATGAGATAATAGAAAAGCATTTTATTTTGACTTGAAGAACATACTTGTTCTTTTTCATTAAAAAAGATATCTGTATTTGTCTGTTTAGAAAGTTGACTAAATAAAAAATAGATCAATTGTAAAGTCAATCGCGTGTAGATTTATATGCACATAAGCCAAAAGGTTTGTTCATTTGAAACTTACTTTAGCTGATTTTTCATGGCCTCGTATTTTTCTCGAGACACCCAGGAAATAGGATATACTCGATTGTTTGCTATATCATATTGTTATATTTTATCTTTATTTAATTGAATGTATTTTTTTTTTCAAAAAGGATCGTTTACAATCTATATATCTACATACGTTGAACCATGACAAAAGGAGATAAAGAGAAAGCGGAGAGAGAAAGGGGTGTAATTTATTATTTTATTTCATTGTATGTAGATAACCTATACACTTATCAAACCCAAAAATTTCTTTAACCAGTTGAGGTACAGTTTGATGTCAAAAAAGAGGTTAAAGACTTTGTTTGTGCTTACCAAAAAAATATTTATAAATTTATTTATTCTTCTTTTTCTGCTTTAAGCAAATAGATATGACCAGCATCATCATAAATAGCCAATATATTTGTAAATGGATGACTGATAATTCCAATTACTTCATTATCACTTATTTTTTCTACTTTGATTTGTTTTCTAGCAACCGTATCAAAACATACTAATTTCGAATCTTCAGAGACACCATATATTAATTGACCTTGAGGTGACATGGCAACAGAACAATAATCGGAATTTCCAGATGATTCAAATGAGTTCAACGTTTTTCCTTGGGATGATACGATATGAAGTGTATTACTTTTGGTACATACGGCAAATTGATCTGCTCCTTTTGGAACATTGACTATACTTTGAATAACTGCTGTTGGATTGGATAATGCAGGATGTAATGTGAATAAACATGATCCATCAGTAATATCCCATCCCTTTATATAAAAATAAAGTTAACATTTTATCCTGTTATTATTATTATTATCAGTGATTCTTTTTTCTTTTACCTTAATAGATCCATCACTTGCACCACTTAATACACGAGAATAATCATTGGAATACACTGCAACATTTACAAATGACTGATGACCACGGAATTCTTTTAATAATTTTCCAGATCGTAAATCATGAATCTTGATGGTTTGATCATAACTTGAACTTAATAATTGATTACTCTCTTTATTGAATGATACAGAAGTAACACCTTGACTATGTGCAGGTGAAAATCGACGTTGACAAATACCAGGTTGTATTTTCCATACCTAATTTATTATTATGAATCAGTTGATGTGTTTATATGTGAGTAGTTATAATAACTTACAGCAATTTTACCATCCGTCGATCCAGAAACAAGTAATTCACTATCCCTACTGAATCCTAAGCAAATCACTGAATTATCCATAGCCATTAAATTTTCCTATTTACAATTTTATTTAATAAAGTTTATTATTTGTATTATCGTGAATCATCTTCATTACTTACATCAGATTGATATTTAAGATCTTTTCGAAGCTTTCCTGTCATATGGTTCCACACTTCAATGAAACCATCCACAGATCCTGTAACCAAATATTGTCCATTAGGTGAAAATATTGCACATTCTGCATATGTTTTTGATCCTGGAAACTAAATAATAAACAGCATAAAGATAAATCAATTTGATAAATGACTTATGATAAATGTATATCTAAGTTTTACCTTGATAGTACTATATCGATGAAATGCAGGACTATCATTATCTGCATTTTGTACAGCTGCTGCATCTTGAAACATTTCAAATTTGGTATCAGGAGGTAATAAACCTTGATGCTGTTGCCATGTAGCACATTCATTCAATAATGTCATCAAACGTGATGGTGGAACTACTGTTACTTCCGTAGATAATGCTAACATATATACTCATATGTGAGTTCTTTTTATCCTCTTTTTTTTTTTTTTACTTTTTTTGATTAATTGCTCAAAAGCACTATATTACCTTGTGCAATGATTTGTCTACGTTTTTCTTTAGATAACCCATCAGAATAGATTTCTTTTGCATCAAAATAAGATCGTGATAATAAATGTTCTAATCGTAAATATCGTTCTGGTTGACGTTGTTTCATAATATGCATTGGTTCGGTTTGTCGTAATAAAGTGCGTGCTGCTCCAAGTTCACGTAATTCACATAATTCAATCACAACCTATAATATAATTATACATAGAGTCACGTGTTAAAAGATGTTCACATACAAATTTAGAGATACACGCTGTATGAAGTTACCTGTTCATATAGATCGATCAATTTGCGAGGTGCAATGTTTAAATGTATAATATCTTTTAATACAGTATCCCATTTTCCTTCAGTAATATCTTGAATAAAGGTTTCTCGATTTTCAATGGTATTAACGTTCACTAATGTTTCTTCTTGTAAAGTTTCGAGTGAATGTTGTAGATTGTTTTCTTTAAAGAATTGAAGTATAAGGCGGATCACACTATTTCAAGGAGGGGAAGAAGAGAAAGAATCAAATTGTGTTATTAGATTCAGTGTTTTCATAATAAGAGATTGTGAATAGAAAAGAAATGAAATATAATTATTATGTATAACGTACTCTTCTGATTCTATTTCAACTGACATGTTGGTTACCGAAAAGGAATATATAATAAAAGGTTGGCGGGATTTTTAATGAAGTTGAACTTTGTAAAGAAATTCATTTGTTTTTTTTTTAAGTCTCAAGGTGAGCACGGTAACCTTCACAGAGATGTTTGTTGACAACACGATATTGAGAGTAGAAAAAAATGAAAACCCTGTGAGAGTATATAGACCAGTGTTATAAAAGAAATACAATTATTCATCAAATAATCAAAGTATAGGCAAACATTAAATGATAAATTATGATAAACTGATTGATAATGACTGAATTATGATGTTTCATGCATGAAAAAAAAAAGCTTTTCTCATCAAGTAATAATCATCTCAAAAAGTTAAATAAACTTTATGTTATACTTGGTGTTAGAGGAAATAGCAAACTTGAATTACGTAGTGTATGTATTATTTGATGAGTACACTATTCGTCATTTTTCAATCATAATTCATGTATATAATTCCTTTGTTTTATTTTCAAACAGGCTTATTTGGAATTGGTACGTATTACTACGTGGTTTTTGTTTTAAAAAATAGAAATAATATGATAAACGCATTTGTTGACTATATAGCCTTTGTTTATAATACTATTTTATACATAAAAAACAGGTGAAACGATATCATCCTGACAAAAATCCTGAAGAAAAAGCCAAGATCGACAAATTACGTTCACAGCCTGCTGGTAAAATCATTTATCCTGGTGCATTGATACGGATCCCTGGTGAAGGCATGCGATATGATAACAAGAATAAAAACAAAAATTTGATGGATGGTGATCTTTTGATTGAATTTAATGTCGAATTTCCTACCAAGCCGATATTATCTACTAACATGATCGAACAATTGACAAGTACGTTTTCTTAAGCGTTCCGCCAATGAACGACACTTCATCTATCTGTTTTGAACAAGGTGGTGGTAATAGTGTTTTTTTGGGTCGTCCTACTGCTTTATTTTCATCGTCACTGTTCGTTAAAGACAATGAAGATGAGCACAATAATGATGGTCCAGTAGTTGAACGGCTTATGATAAATGAAGATGTTTTGAATGATGTTGATGATGTAGTAAGTGAAAAAAAAATAACAAAGTCATATCAATTTGTCTTCTACTTGATATTAATGGTTTATGTATAAACTATATACATACATATATTATATGTACCATAGAAAGAATTTGATACCGTAAAGAAAATACGCTCATTGCAACGCCGAGGATTTCGCCCTCAATGTGGTTCAAAACCATTGTTTGACGAAGAAATAATTGTCAAGAAAGCTAGCTGCTCCACTGACAATACTCAATTGGCCGGCAATTGTTTATTTGGTATGGATATGTATGAAAATGAGGATGGTGAGCATTCTGAAGAAGAAGAAGAAGAATATTTATATTCTTAAAGGGAAAACTTGATGATTTTTCTTTTCCGCACACATTTAATAGATACTCATAGTACTACTCGATTGCTTAACATTACTAGTACAATATAACCCAATATGAAATTCATTTTGCTATATGAAAAATATAACCCTCAAAAGAACTATTGAATAAATAAACCAAAAAGATATATATTTGCTGTAGTGCTTGACAGAATGACCGTATATGTCTATGTTTATATATAGTACAAAATATTACTAGCAGCATGACGTTATGAAAAGGGTGGTACAAAGAGCTGCAAGTCGATCATTAAGCTCTTTTGGTACCTTTCTTTGTGACTTGATAAAAATTAAATTGAACTCTTCATACCCGATTGCATAAGCTAGTTCGTTTTTCCTTGTAGATAACCTTTTCTTTCTCTCTCTTATTTTTTTTTAACTCTTTCGCTTTTTTTTTTAATTCAACTTCCATCTTTACATATTATGTCCGACGGCTATCACTACCAATCTGGATACCCTCCACCGCCATCCGAAGGTTATCCACCTCCACCAGCATACGGCAATCAAGGGGTAAAGGAATCTTATTTATTATAAAAAAAGGATTAGGGTAAAAAAAAAATCATTGACAACGTAAATGTATTTATTTTAATGGTAATAGTATGGTGGATATGGTGGATATCCACCACCCCCTCCACCTGCTGATGGTGGTTACGGTGATTATCCTCCACCCCCTCCACCTGCCGATGGTGGTTATGGTGGTTATGGTCAACCAGACTCATATCAACAACCACCACCTATACCTCAATCTTCATACCCACCACCAGGTAATATATAGACAATTATTGCATACATGCAAAAAAAGGGAAAGCGAAAAGTTATAAAAAAAAAAACCGAAAAAAAAATACTAAAAGGGCTTGGCGCGACCGGGATCATCTTGGTTACACACATTTACCAATAGAACATTACGGCGGAGGCATGACTAGAGGAAATGATGACGACGACAATAACGTTCTTACTCAACAACAAGAAGACAGCCAGTTCTTTTTAAAAGTAAAACCAGGAGCAACTCCTCATTTCAAATTATCTGATTGTAAGTTATATATTATTATGCTTTTTTTATTTTCTGTTTATGTATCAGGTTTTATAGTGAAATGAGTTTATACTAAAACAACGCGTTATACCGGAATAATTCCAGGTCAGGGTCGTAAACGGGCTTTGTTGATTGGTATTAACTATTTCGGAACAGAAGCTGAACTTGGTGGTAAGTTGAGAATAGCATGGATTTGAAGTGTATTTAATGAGTGAATAATGTATGATACGATAATAGTAACAACATTCTAACACTGCTACTTTTTATTATTAATTTTAATTTATAGGATGTACGTATATGATAAAAAAAATAAGCCTTGTTGAATAATAATATTTAAGCAGTTGTGACTATATTGATTTAACACTAATTTTGTTTAGGTATTAACGACGTTCATAACATTAAAAACTTTTTGATCACTTTATATAATTTCAAAGAGGTAGATATATATAAAGTATGGAATGGAAAGAGGCTGTGATGACAAGACTCTAATAGTGTATGTTCTGGTGAATGTTTTATATTGCATATCAATAGGAAGATATGGTTATTCTCACTGATGATCAACAAGATCCAAGAATGATCCCAACGCGTGCTAATATTATCGCCGCAATGCAGTGGTTGGTAAATGATGCACAAGATAATGACTCGTATGTATTATATTTCATAGCTCTTTATTTATATCCTCATAGATTAGCATACTAATTTTTTTTTATTCTATCGTGTAGTTTCTTTTTCCATTATAGTGGTCATGGTGGTTATGTAAGTTTAATCTTGTGGGGGGTGATAAAGGTGAGATATATCGTTAACACTATGAACATTTATTGTAAAGGCTAAAGACGATTCCGGTGATGAAAATGATGGCATGGATGAGACCATTTATCCCCTTGATCATGACCAATATGAAGGCACTTCGGGACAAATCATTGATGATGTAAGAAAAACATCTCCTTTTTTAATTATCAACAATGAATGTATCTTAGCAACGAATTATATGTTAATTAAGTAAACCCCCCCCCCAATTTTACAATATATATATAATATGGATGTAATTCTTTGTTTTTTTTAGGATATGCATGATTTGTTAGTGAAACCATTACCAGAAGGTTGTCGTTTAACTGCTATTTTCGACAGTTGTCATTCAGGTACAGCATTGGATCTTCCTTACACCTATTCAACCAAGGGTACTATTAAGGAACAAAATATGTTCAAAGAAGCCGGTTCTGGATTGTTGGAAGCTGGAATGGCATATGCCATGGGTAATCGTGAAGGTGCTCTCTCATCATTGATGTCTTTGGGCAAGCAACTTATAAATTCACGCGATACTGAAGAAGAAAACCGAGAACAAAATAGCTCAGCTGCAGATGTTATTATGTTCTCTGGTTGTAAAGATGATCAAACATCTGCTGATGCTCAAGAAGCTGGGTAAATATTAATATATATTGCTGCTATGTTTTTTAAAGAGCTTCAAAAATTGATTATTCGTGGTATTAATCAAGGGATGTATGTTTTCTTTCATTAGAAAATCAACTGGAGCCATGTCATACGCGTTCACTAGTAAGTATTGAATATAATTATAGTTTATGACTTATAATCTCTATTTTACTTGATATACACAAAATATTAATAGAAAGAAACTATTCTTGTGTATATATAGCAACATTGCGGGAGAATCCAAATCAATCATACCAACAATTATTGAACAGCGTTCGTGATATTTTGCGTGAAAAATATGAACAACGACCTCAACTTAGTTCTTCCCATCCAATTGATGTAGACTTACCTTTCGTGTGCTAAAAAAATACCTTTTTTTCTCTCGATTAATTTAGTTTCAAAGAATGAGTAAGGTTTATAAATGTAGTATATGGAAATTAGTATGATGTTATCCTTGAACAGCTTTTTTTTTGTAACAATATTTTTATTATAATATATACTCCTACAAAGTATGTTATTTTGGATTAGTTTGAATGATAATAGATTTAACAAAAGGGTTGATTTGATAAAGGATGATATGGAGTTTTTTAAGAGCATTGAAAAAAAAAAAAGTTAAAAAAATTATCTGAAAGGATGTTTACCCACACATCATTTAATAACTTCATATATTATTGATATTTAGAAATAATACTTCTTTTTGATTCTTAAAAAACCAAGAGTGTCTAATGTAGATATATAAAAAAAAAGAGTTGGTAAAAGTTTTTTTGGACATAGTATGCTGTTCGTTACAGCTGAAAAATTCTACCGCTACTGTCATCACTATAGTGATATATTATACATATAGGTGTATATAACTATTAAGAAACAAAATTTCTTTTTGGTATACTAATTAAAGGTCTTGGAGCAATTTTATGAGAATAGTATCAATTTTAGTGGGTTTTTTCCTATATAATATACAAAAATGCCAAGGAAGTGGAAGGTCTCTCAAGTGAAACTAAAAGTTTCTTAAAGGAAGGTTTAACAACAGCAACCAAGATTTAAAGCACCGATTCTCAATTCATTCTTTTTTTTCTGGTACCTGGTATTCATATTCCTCTTTAACAAAAGAACTTCATAATGGACGATATTAATGGTGAAGAGTCTGGAAATAGTTTTCTTCAACAAAAGGCTGCTTTAGAACGGGTATGTTTATATGTTTAGTTAAAAAACAAAAGAATGCTTTTACAATCTAGTAGAAAAAGAAAAAACTAAACTAAACTAATTGAATCTTTGGTTCCAAATGTATGTGTGTAATTCTTGTAGCGCTGGCAAAAGATATTAGATGATACTACACCATTTGTACAATACCGTTGGATCGGTACTGGTGTTTTACTCCTTCTTTTTATTCTTCGCATTTTGTTGGCACAAGGCTGGTACATCATCACGTAAGTCTTTTTTTTTTCTACTTTCAACTAAATGAAAAACCAAAGCAGATCGTTTTATTGTTTGAACACGTGGCAGTCTCACACTGAATTTTATGATTTACATGTTTTTAGTTATGCATTGGGTAAAGAATATATTATATAATCTTTTCTTTTATTATCATTATCATTATTATTATTTATTTACAAGCTGAAACATGGTAAAAAGGAGGGGAAAAAACGATTATTAACAAAATAAGGGAATGCTTTATTTTTTTTTGGGGGGCGTAAATAATTAGGTATCTACTTGCTCAATTTGTTCCTAGCATTTTTGACGCCTAAATTTGACCCATCAGTTGAATTGGATACTCAAGAATCTGAAATGGAAGAAGGCCCTTCTTTACCAACAAAGGCAGATGAAGAATTCAAACCTTTTATTCGAAGATTACCAGAATTCAAGTTTTGGTAAGATAAAAATATTTTAAATGATTCTATCATATCTATTTTTTTATTCGATATATCTACTTGGTTCACAAGAAGCATTTACTAAAGTTTACTACTCATTATTTAGGTACTCGGCTACTAAGGCTACAGCAATTGCTATTTTCTGTAGTTTCTTCAGTGTCTTTGACATTCCCGTGTTTTGGCCAATTTTATTGGTTTATTTTTGTATTTTGTTTGCCATCACTATGAGAAGACAAATCAAACATATGATCAAGTACAAATATATTCCCTTTGATTGGGGAAAGAAGAATTATGGACCTGGTAGCAGTCGAAGCAGGTGATCTCTCTTTTTTTAAAAATAACAATAATAATTACAACTTGTAAATGGGATACAACACATAAAACGTTAAACTACATCAACAACAGCAAAAATTAAAAATGCGTTATATCGTATGGTTTTTTATCTTTTTTTTTTATCTTTCTTCTTGTATTTTTAGTGGTCATATATAGATATGACCTCAATCGTAATATATTTCTCTCTCTCTCTCCGTTTTTTACCCTGTGAATACAATTATTATATATATAAAAACAGCTATTTTTTATTTATGTTGTTGAAATGAAAGAGGAGAGGGGGGGGTGTCGGTTTATTTAGCAATAATATAACGTAGTTATTATTCATATACTAAGTTGTATGTGTAATCAATAGTAGGCTGAACTCATTATTTGTCAATAATAATAAAATCAACCAACAGTCGTCAAGTTACCGAGTTACCAAGGACAGTGTTTAAACAACTCAGTGTGTTTGAATGTAAATACCATGGTAATAAATTAACCAAGCAACTCGCGTGATTTATGCAATATGACTTCGAAATGAAGAGTGACGTATATGCATTACAATCATCTCGGATATGAAATATCCGTGGAAATCTCTACTCTCATGATTATAGGAGATATGGATTATTCATTATTATTGTTTAAGGTAAACTCTTATTACGTGATTTAATCTTTAAGGAATACTAGACAGTAAGAAAACAAGGATGAACAAAATTTCCTTTCTTCGGCACCTTCTCCGTTGGATCATTTTTATTTCAAATCAAACTCTATAAAGGAGCAAGAGGCCGATAATATATTGTCTAGTTGAAACTGAGGGGAAAGAAAAATGTATTCGAAAAATTTCCCCTTTACTGTTTCTTTCATCCAAACATAATAAGCAATGGATGAACATATAAAGCATTAATCATGCGTTTACACCATTCAATGTATTACCGAATTCTGGATAATTTTTAAGCCCGTCCTGTAATGGTGCCACTTTTATCATTAGTTAGTTAGGTTATTTGTTCCTGCTTCAATCACTACGTATAATTTAATCTAATACTTCTTGGACTGTTATAGTTCTTTTGATAATCATGCATAGTTGAAAACGAAAACTTGTTTTATTGCAGCTACGTATCATATTCAACTTTATCAGCTAATATTTAGTACATTAAGAAGTTTG
Organism: Circinella umbellata; assembly: GCA_025093555.1. Taxonomy (NCBI): domain Eukaryota; kingdom Fungi; phylum Mucoromycota; class Mucoromycetes; order Mucorales; family Lichtheimiaceae; genus Circinella; species Circinella umbellata. The sequence goes on along the minus strand of JAIWNF010000011.1, from coordinate 508,857 downwards.
TTGTGCCCTGTTTCAAAAAGTGGTAGCGATAGTGATGTTAATTGATAATAATACGGTGTGAATATTATTGTAATCTGTTGTATCAACTATCCTTGCAATAGAAAAAATATCAAGCACTCTTATAGCAATCAAACAAGTTGTGAAGAATGAAAAACACCTTATCATTATAGTCATAGTAACAGTGTGACCATTTTGATACTTCTTATAAGCTATATGTGTTATTGGGAAAAGGCTTTATATCAATAACTATTTTTTTTTCTTTCTGAATAGGACCAATAATACTCTATTTTCATATACTTCTATTTCAGGTTAAATATCGAATTAATATTATAAATGTATTGCATCATCATACTTATCTTTGATAATTTTTCTTTTACATTATCTGGTATTCAAAAAAAGCCAGCATGTTTATTTATGTACTACATGAAAGTTTGTTTTCTGACGTTAATAATACTAAAATGCCGTAATGTTGTTATATTATTTACAAATCTTTATCTTGAAAAAAACACTAATGCATATAAGGGCATTTACCCTACAATATCTCCTGCATAATAAATCGCTGGATTTGAAGTCGTCTCTTTTCATCATGTGAAGTTGAAAAAGATTTTACAGATATTTGGAAAACTCACAACCTGAAAAATGATTCACGTTTTTTGTTTAACAAGAGTTATAACCTCATGTGCTGGTGTTATATTGTAATATAATCCAGGTATCACATCGTATATAATCCAGGATCTCTATTTCCTTTTTTTCCAAACTTTAAGATGAGAGAATAAATTATAAATCTGTCCCTTTCCCCCGACTATATTGGTAAAGTGGTTGCACCGCACTCTTACATTTGGTGATACAGAAAAAATCATGAATCCACCAATGAAGAATACAAGATAAAGAAAAACTGCGATTAACTCGGGTTTACTCATCATGATTAAAAAAAAGGGTGCTGGACTTTTAGATTGCATGATGATTTTTTTTTTTGCGCGCCCTGATTTTTTTTTGCGCATTAAGCTTCAATACGGTTATCAAGTATTAACCTATATGGGCTCACCGCCAGCAATTCATATTCGACGATCAACACGTTTAAACAACATAATCAAAAAAATATCTACACGCCAGCAATTGGAGGAGTAAGGATCAACTGGATTCTTAGGCTAGCTTCTGTTAACCTTTTCTTTCCTTTAAAAAAAACCATTGCTCAAACTCACGAAACCGTAATCGCAACCGTAATGGATGAAGGTACGTTTACACTGTCTACACTGTATTGTACACCCCAACATATTTACAAAAAAAGTTTGCAGTATAAGTATCTACAGAAGAATGTACGTAGATTTTTTTCATTCGTCCATTCTATACGACCTAGTACTGATCTACTTAGCAGGACCGTTTTAAAGGACCAGCGTGTAATAAGCCCTATGGCGAGAAGTTTAACGGATGTATTAGATGACACTTACAATGCTGGACAATATGATTTTGTGGACGGTACCGCGTGCAACGTTCTTTATATACGACGGTTAACGGACACGACGGGATCAGCTACTTCCCCCCTTGCAATCAATGTACGATCGAGTGTAGAAGAAGCACGTATGTCTCAGATAATCTACCAGTGCGCTTGTATTTATGAATAGCATCATAAGCTCCCTATACGTATCTCTTGTTATTTGTGTTGGTAAAGTGGGTTGTAGCATTCTCCAGAGTACTTCATTGTCTCAAGACTTTCTTTTTCTGAAGGAACTGCAGTGCGATTTTTGGGCAGAGCGATGCTTCTTATTGTCGAAAGATGACTCAATCAGCGGCAGAGTACACCACTTGCTATTAGATATAGCACATATTATCTCATCCCATAATGATTGTATCCTGCTCACAAAAGATCAGTGAATGATAAACAAATCGTATTTTACTCACAAATAAATTGGCATAAATTTTATTTCTTAATGTTTAGTGGTGGTTAGAGGCTAGTATATTGAAGTAGGTTATGAGTTGATGAAAAATATGGTTTTTTTTAAAAACAAAGCGTGTGATAGATTTAGAATACAAAAACAAACACGTTCCATGTGCCAAAAAGTTGATTACTTCATGTCATAGGGATCAAGTTTTTACGTCGTGATTCAAATTATTTTGTAATCTGGATAAATCGAACTAAGTATGGTCCTTTTGATATTTGTGGATTATGTCTTCCTTTTGAACTTCGCGCACATCGTTCTGAGACTTTCCACATCCTTGTATACGGTAACCATCGTGATCTTGTCCTTGACTGCTTGCGCGTAGTATTTCTTCCAGTCCATTCTGTTTGTCTTCAGGTCTCGAAATGTTTCGACGTATTTCAACAATCGCTGGTGGTCGTCTGTCGTTACACCCTTTTGATGATGTTTTGTTTGTGGAGTGTCTATTACTGATGTTGTTTCGCGTATTTCACAGTAATTTCGTTTTTGTCATTGAGGATAATCTGTTCCGTCTTCAGTATATTGTATAGCTTTTGTAGTGGCTTCCTACAGTACAGGATTATGCATTAATTTCCAGACACAACTCTTAATTTTTTTATTCGTATTTGCTACACTTGCTTTATGGGATTAACCAAGTATCACCTATTATAAGCGAAAATTATTGCTATCATAAACAAAAAATATCTCCATCGTAAGCGAACAAAATCACTTACCATAGGCGAAAAAGTTGAGGGTTGTGTCCGGAAATGAATGCAAAATCCTGTATAGATTGCTTAACTTTCGATAGCTGAGATTCGAGATTTTGACAAATAGGTTGCAAACCTGACGCATTTCGTTCTGTTGACCACAAATAATTTACCGGTGTTCCTTAACTACAGAGTAAAGAAGTTTTATAGTGGTCCGTAGTCTATCTAAGCGTAGATGGTGATTCTGATGAAATAAAACGACCAAGAGCAGCTAATACGTGCATTTTTTCGGACAGATGGCCTTCTAAAGTTGCAGAAAAAAGCAGATCACACCGTTGTGCTCAGAAATCGTAGTTGGCCTCCTTCGCAAGCAGACATTTACAAGATGCATTGAACTTGGCCAGGACTGCTTTTCCAATTGTTAGTGTGTAGATATTTTTTTGATGATGTTGTTTAAAGGTGTTGATCGTCGAATATGAATCTTTTTTTTTTTAAGATTCACAAAAGAAGGTGAATTTATTGTCGAATATAAATCGCTAATGGTGAGCCCGTATATGGTCAACTCCCGCTTTTGCACCTCCCGCTTTTGCAAATCTCCCGGTTCTGCACCATTTGTTTTTGGAAATGTTAAAAATACTTAATAGAATCGCAATTTGCAACTTGCACAAGGTGTTTGGGCAACTTGCTCTTATCGGGAGTGAACTATACTATACATAACAGTTGGTAACAGAATGAAGATTAAACTTATAATTTAAGTCTTAATACCTATAATAAAGAACAAAGAAATGATCATGCGCAAAAAAAAAATGACGCATAAAAAAAAATCCAGTATAATGCGGGAGAGACATCACGCGGGTTGGATAGTTTACTCATAACATAGATGCACGAGAAAATAAAAGAACAAAATTCGTACAACAAATACAACCCTGAGCTTGAAACGTTTTTTATATTTGTATCACCAACATTACCCAGTAAATTACCGGTAAAATATTCAGGTAAAATCATTGACGCCTTTTTTTTAGTTCCATGGACGGAAGAAAAGTGAAAATTCATATGATCAGGTAAAAAAAAATTTAGATTATAATTATATTATGAATTTATATATAAATTTTAAGCGTAAAAATTAAGGTGAAAAAAAGCAAACTAATTATGGGTTATAAAATAAATGAAATTATCAAGAATATGAAAGGTAGTACAATGTGACAGGGGAAGATGACAAAGGGGAGGAAATATACAAACAAAAGATTATGTTGTCCAAAAGAGATTAATATGAGAATAAGGAAAATTAGTAAATTAGAAATATTGAATTATAGTAGTAAGTAGTAAGTAGTAATGATAAAGATGATAGATTTGTGTGAGGCATGTTTCATGTAATATAAAGTAATATAGTGAAGTTAAAAAGCGTGTAAAAGCAATAGGTTGATAATAAGTAATAGTAATAAGAATAGCAAGAATAATAGTTATAGTATTTGATATGGGGAGAAATATGCAAAATAAAGATTAAGAATAATAATTAGGCTTTAGAGTTAAGAGGAAATTGAGGAAAGGATAAAGGTGTACGAGGTGTTGTAGGAGATGCAGGTTCTGCCGGTGATGATGACCCAGAATAAGAAAGACCCATATTCTCTTCCTCATCTATATTACCATCAAAGTGACGTAAACGTAATTCCATCTTCTCTTCAGGTTCCATTAATACGAGTACATCTTGAGGCATACCATCCATATCGACAGTTGCATGCATAAGTTTTTCATAATCATCTTGTTCTTCATTGAGTGTGTTGGCAAGATAGGCATAATTAGCACGGAATTCAATGCTTTGGAAGAAACTGCGTAAACTGACATCTTTAATACCCATATAATCGAGACGCGTGCGGCATTCAGGTCGTACTTTAGGAAGAAATCGTCGTGCGATAAAGAATGCAGAAAAAGCATAAATAGATCCACCAACCAAATCAACAAGATAGTGATGAGTCAAGTACATAGTAGACCACCACATCCACATGGTGTAACCAATTGCAATTGGCCAGGACTTGGGGAAAAGATAGACCAAGAATGCCATTTCAATTGTAGCAGAGCCAGAATGAAGAGAAGGAAAGGCGCCAAATACAAGAGGTGATGCGCCAAATGACGAGCCATAAAGGTTTAAATTAAGAATTTTATCAATTCGAGCGAGTCCACCAGCTTCACCAGGAATTGTATAATCAGCAGGTGCTGAACCATAACTCATTTCGTACCCTAGTTATCATTCAACAACACAATATATATTAATTATAATGTTATATACAGGGATAATTCATTGATGGTTACATTTTCCATCATTGTCTCTCCCCCTTTTTTAAGCTTTTTTTTTCTGTAAACTGCTTACATGGAGATGCGTTTGGAAACATGAGCTGAGTAAGGACACCACAAATGTTCATCCATCCAAAAGCTTTTCCAAAGACTGGCAATGACTTTGGAGGACCAAAGACAAAGAGCATCAATGAAAAGATAAACGGCAATGAAAAATGAATGACACCATATGGAAGCCAGGCAAGAATATCCAAGATAGGGTGTTGATGTTTTGAAATAATCTCGGACAAGTTGGCACCATAGAGAATACGTTCAAGACTCGGTAAAAAGTTGACAAAAATATGACCTGGTCGATATTCGACAGGAATGAATTGATTAGCGTAAAAGGTGATAAGCCAAGTGAAAATAGGCATTGCTGGTATGGTGAAACGACGAATATAGGGTATCATGGTCGAAGAAGCAAGTAATACAGCCAATGCTACCCGCACGAGAAGAGTTGGTGAGCGAATAATCATAAAGTCAAACGTCAGCAGAATTGCCATTGCGGCATAGCTGATATTTCTAAGAGACCATTTCCGTGGTAACAGCGTTAGTAATCGGTCTGCTGTTGATATAGTGGTATTGTTATTATGTGTTGCAGTCATTCGGAAAAGGTGTGGAAAGAAGGAAGAAAAACCTTTGCTCAAGAAGTCGGATGGAAGGGGTTTGATTATATATCTTTTACATCGAAGGCAAAAAAATTTTACCGAAACGCTTCGTACAACCCAGCACCAATCGGCCCGAGTCGTTTATCCGAAAGACTACGCGTGTCTGCATGTGAGCCATCGTTCCTATAATCACTCGATGCTGCGCGTAAAAAAAGTTTTTTTTGTTATCATGAATTAAATTTTTATCCATTTTTTTAAAGAAGTAATCGTCAGCAATTCCATTTTAAAAATCTAAATGCATTAAATTCTTTAACATATAGAACAATTAAGTCTTTTGGGAATAATGGTTACCAAAAAAAAACCCCCTGTGCTAATTCTCTTGTATAACCAAATGTAAATGACACAAAACCATTCTACAGCTCTTTCAAATTTTTCAGATGCCGCTAATGCGGTTGATTTTATATAAGTCGGGATGTGCGCCGATTTATTGAAATGAAAATTATCGACTCTCCGCGTAAAAAAAAAAAAAATCTCAGCTCACTCAAAAGAAGGGAGGAAGAAGGTGTTGGATGGTTTCTGTGATGTAAAAAATTATAATACAAAATTTATATATAATTGGAAAAAAAGCAAAAAAATAAAATAAAGAAGAATGAAGTGAATTTTATACAAACGTCAAAATGAAAGAAGAAAGAAAAAGAGGAAATCTATGCAATATGTTTAACCCCCTTGGCTTGACGTTGTTGTCGTAAAGTCCTTCGTTGTCGAATTTCTTCATCTTTAAATGCTTGTTGTGTCGATTTCTTTGTCTCCCGTCGATTCTGTAAAAAAAAAATATTTTTTGTCAGCAGGTTTTTTATTAAAAGGGCTATAATTATATCCCGGGCTCCGATAACCTTTTTTATTCTTTCAGTTACCTTTTTGGCTTCTTTGACAGCTGCTTTTCTGGCCTTTTTCTCTTCCTTAGTTTCGGCTTTGGATCGTCGTTCTCCCAAATTAGCGCGTTCCTCTTCCTCTTCACTATCTTCTTCTTCATCATCTTCTTCAATAATATCTTCTTCCTCAACTTGCTTTTTCTTTCGAGGAGCTTCCACAAGATTAGGCATACCTGTCTTGGGATTGATTGTAATTTTCTTTCGTGGACCTCGGTCTGAAATCATTTGTGGATGGTTTTCTAAATTGGTATATGTTGACAGTACTGATTGACAATCCCATGTATCTCTCTTTTGAACGGGTCGCTCCCAAAGTTCAAGATTTTCTGTTTCATGACGACGACTTTTATGGGCTGTTTGTGCCGTAACGGTTCCTACACTTTCATTGTCATCGTCATCTTTTTCGTTATCCGATAATTTGGTTGCTGCCAATGCTTCACGAATGGTATCCAATTTCTGTCCTCCAGATTCACCTTCAAGCTTGGGTTGCATCTTCTTGCCTACAATTTCGTAATTGTCCAAAAAGTCATCCAAAATACTTTCGAAATCTTCTCTTTCTTCAAGTGTTTGTCCTTGTTGTTCATAATATTCATCTTCGTCTTCTTCTCGTAAATATTCTTCTTCAATCTGAAAAATTTGTGTGCTTTAATTTGATTGCTTTGCATAATTATGCATATTCTATTCCCAAATCATTATTTCTTACCTTATCAAAACGATCATCAAGTAATGTAAGTTGTGGATTACGATGCATGACAGATGATGAGACAGAGAATCCAGTATATTTTGTTTGTCGTTCCAATACATCATCATCATCATCACTGAAATCTGAATCAGATCCACGTCGTTGTTTACCCCGTTGGAAACTTAATATAGAAAATGTTAATGACCATTGTCCATATATGTATACTTCTACACAAATAAAACTTACTTTCTATATGCAGCTTCCCAGTTGTAATTTCCTTCATCCATTTCTTCTTCATATTCTTCATCATCAAATTCTTCATGAACATAAGCTTCTCCTTCAGCATCCAATTCTTCAAAAAAGTCTTCACTGAGATCATTTTCGACATACTCTTCATCTTCCAAAGCCTCCATGATTTCACGAAGACGAGGATCCATATCAGGTTGCAAACCACCATCCAAACCCGTTGTTTGATTCATTACACCTACATTCATTTCAATATCGGATGGTAATACACCAGCTGGAAGTTCAATTAATGTGCGATCCTTATCTTGAGGTTCTTCGTCTTTGAATTTCAACGCTGATGGATTTTTAGGCTTTTCTGCTTTTGTTGGTGCTTCCAGGAACACTGCTTCGGTATCTCCTCCCATAGTCTTTAAATGTTGTGTATAATCATAATCTGCCGTATCTTCAAAGTAAATTCCTTGCATGGCTGCTTGACCAACACGCCTATATACATATTATATTTTTAATCAAAATTTTAGTATGTTTGATACTCTTTCTCTGCATATAAGTTGTTATATCTTTGTACCTATCAACTTCATCTTGATTCAGCTTTTGGGGTTTCTTCCGGACTTGGTCGATTTCAGCTTGTGTTTTATGCTAAAAGAAAATACAATTACGGGTAAGAGATACTTTTTTTTTTTACTTTTTTCACCAATTTATTTTTTATGATCTTTTTCTCTTTCTTTTTTGTTACCTTTGCAAGGTTTGAAGGAATGATCTCTTTTAAAACTCGATCTGAAGCTTCTGTATCATTAATGAGGGGATCTTTTTGTGACCGATGAACAATATGATAATGTTTTGCTTCTTTTCGATCGATAAATGGTTTACGGCCCATGATTTATATAATGTACTATCGTAGAGTGTTGTAAGTTAAAGTGTGTGTCAACGCAAAAGCCAAAAAAAAAGCTCAAACAAAAAAGATTTTTTTCTTTTCGTTGGACGGAGTTTGGATTGTTAACCAGTGGCATAGTCGCTGTAATGGTTACACTGGATGTTTTGCTTGAATAATAAGCATAGATGCTGTATCCCCTCCCAATTTTGGAAAAAGAGGCTTCATGTTTCATTATTATTTTCATATGGAAAAATTAAGTGATTTTTCCTGTAATGCAATTTTTATGGTATGAAAGAGAGGAAGTATATGCTCTACCATGGCGGTAAGCATTTTTGTAATCAAGTAACAAGAAGGGTGGTGGTATTTCAAACTAATGTCATTTACCACTGTTTTTTACGCAATGTTTATCAGGGGTATGATTATATAATAATTACATAAATTACAATATAAATCTATTAGTTTCTATTATACGAACAGTATGATTTTTTGAAGTATTTGATACTCACGTGAGCTATTTATTTGTGTTTACGCTCTTTGCATCAAATATAAGAAGTACGTAATGGATGATTCTTATAGAAAAATGTAACTTGATTATGCATAAGAATAGTGATGTCTTTCAGTAATTGCCCAAAACTGAAGCAGTCAGTGAACTTCATATAAAAGTGTTTCTTGGAATTGATTCAGATCCTGTTTGTAAAGAGCTTTCCTGTTTCGAAAATATTTATAGTAGTGATTTGTGATATAACAACCCTGTAAGTTTCCTTTATTTCATGAACTTTAGGCTAATATAATGATGCTAACGAATAACAATAACGAATAATTTCTCGATATTAACTATTCCTTTTATTACGTATATAGCAATAATATACTTGCTTTGTACTTTATAATTTATTTGAATCGTTTTACAAACTTTTTAAAGTTAGCTGAAAGAACAAGTTGGTATTTTTTGATTGTTATAAAAGGAAAAGAGAAGTCTAAAGACATTATGTTTCCAACAGCAATAATCGTTAAGCTTATTTGATACATTTTAACCTGTGGCTGTTATGACAAAAGCAAAATTGTAGTCTTTTTTTTTTATTATAAAAAAAGACGTTTTGGCTAAAGCTCTCGTCCTGAATATATTTTTTAGTGCTTCTTGTTCTGTGGTTTATGTATTTTAATATATGTTTTCATTAATAGACACTTTGGTAAGCTCTGGTTTCTTTATTTTTATTTTTTTCACTGCCAAATCTGGCGTTTTTCAATCGTATTTCCAATTTTTTTTTTAACTGGTAATCGAAAATTGGGGTTCTCATCCAACCGGATAATGGAGTTCTAGTCCTACTTGAGGTTCCTACTACCTGGGTACGTCGATAATATCAAACTACAGGCGTTGTATATTAATAGTAGTACTGAAATATTATTCTGCTACTTACCTAAAAACTGCTGATTATATTATATATATACGACTGTTGAATAAAAGAAGCTATCGAAATCTGTTCCTCAACCAATTATGTTCGTTTCCTGAGCTTACTTCATTCTTTACTATACTAGATACATAACATGGATGAGATTATTATTAATAAGAAAAATACATAAATTATATAGTAAATTAACTTTTAGTACAGATGGTTGTTACAGTTTTATTAAACTAAAAAGAAGTCAATCCTAGAGCATATATATGTATAATAATAAAAGGTGGTATTTTATTTTATTCATTCCTCTTCTCTACTTCTACAACTTGCTTTCTTTTGCTTCAGATGTTTCTAAAATAAGATCTCCTGCTTCCACAAGATCATTGGCATTGGCATAGATACCCTGTACACGACCAGCTACAGATGCCTTGACTACTGTTTCCATCTTCATAGCACTCATCACAAACAGTTGTTGTCCCACATCCACTTGATCACCTTCCTTGACGTTAATTTCGACAAGCATACCAGTTACAGGTGATGCAAGTTCAGATGGGTTTCGTGGTGATGCCTTTCGTCGTAACTTGGAGCCAACGGCAGATTTTCGGCTAACAGAAATAGCAATAGGTTGGCTTGAAAGCGATGTCTGTACTTCTGCAACGAGTTCTTCCGGGAAATTATTGGTAGAGATCGATTCGATTTGAAGTGTATGTGCTTGTAGTGTACCTTCCTTGTCATTTGTATCGCTTAACTCTATATTAAATGCGTCACCTGGACGGAAAGCTAGTGATGTCGGAGCAAGAGCGGCAGGTGTATTATCATTACCAGCCTCGGCGACAATAGCAGCAGCCCGTGCTCGGCGTTCATGGGCAAATGTGGTGCTTGCATCAAGTAAGACATTCATTTGTTCTTCAAGTGTCTTGATATGTATCTTTTTCATCAAGTTGTTGGCTATATCGTTGCTGGACATGAGGGCTGATAAAAAGTCAAGGTTAGTCTCGACACCAGTGATTTCTGTACGCTGTAAAGCGAGTTTTACTTTGGATACAGCATCGGGGAAAGATTGACCAGTAACGATGATCTTGGCCAATAACGAATCGAATGTCTAAGATTATAGTATAAGTTATTTATATATCTCCAAGAATAGAACGAATCAGAACCGGTTGAAAAGAAAAGCTTACTGGAAGAACAATGCAACCGGGTTTGATCCATGTATCAATACGGATACCTTGACCTTGAGGGAAGTGAACATTTGTAATTTTACCAACGGACAACATATTGTTATTTCGTGGATTTTCTGCTACCACACGTGCTTGAATGGCAACCAAATGAGGATTTAAAGGAATACTGGCCTGAGTTAATCCTAGTTGTTGATCTAAACGTTCACCAAAAGCAACACGGATTTGACTCTGGACAAGATCGACGTTTGTAATTTGTTCCGTGATAGTATGCTCGACTTGAATACGTGGATTGACTTCAAGGAAATAAAAAGCATTTTGATCTGCCTGAACAAGAAATTCAACTGTACCCACTGAATCATAACGGATATGTTGACCCAAACGAACTGCTGCGTTGTGAATCTGTGCGCGCAATTCATTCGATAACGAGGGACAAGGTGCAACTTCAATAATTTTTTGGTATCGTCGTTGAGCTGAGCAGTCGCGTTCCAATAAGTGGATCAAATTACCATGACGATCGCCCAAAATTTGAACTTCAATGTGTTTAGCACCCGTAATGGCCTTCTCAATAAATACTTGTTTCGAAGGAGATTCCGAAATGCATCGTTCTAAGGCATCGGTCACTTCAGATTGTGAATGAACCATACGAATTCCACGACCACCACCACCATCGCGTGCTTTTAGCATCAGGGGATATCCATGTTTTTTAGCAAATGCGTAGACCTGAGCTGGGTCGGTCACGGATTCTTCTGTGCCAGGAATAATAGGTACATTGGCTTGTTTAGCGACTTGACGAGCAGATACTTTGTCGCCTACAGCAGCAATACAGGAGGCAGATGGCCCGACAAATAAAATATTGTTTAGTTTGCATTGCTCCGCAAGTTCAGTTGACTCTGACAAAAAACCATAACCGGGATGAATAGCATTAGCTCCTACACTATATAATAATCATGGTTACCATAGTAAACATAATGTTGCATAAAAGTGCTTTTGTTGCTATGAAATAGGGGTAGATTAAAAATAATAATACTGATAAACAAACCTTTTTGTTGCATCAATTATTTCTTTTGTATTAAGAAAGGATCCGGGAGTTTTTAATTTGACAACTTGATCAGCGAAACGACAATGGCCTTTATCTTGTTCATCTGAATAAACTGCCACTGTTTGTAACCCTAATTCAGTTGTAGCAGTCAATGCACGGATAGCAATTTCACCTCGATTTGCAACAAGCAATTTAGTCATATTTATACAAAAAAGAGGATTATGATAATACTGATGGTATTATAAAAATAAAAGCAAAAAAAATGGTATACAAAGAAATAGAGGGGATTATTTGTGTGTATAAATATTGTTTGGGAAAAAAAATCAAGAAGTTTACAAAATAATAAAAGAAATAACACAGGCATATAAAAAAATGCAAGAGGATTGAATTTTCCTTACTCAGCTCAATCCCCACGCTGAGAAACTGTTATGATAATAAAATATATAAAAAAAACAATTACTGATTAAAAAAAAAGACGGGTAAAGATTCTTGTTATAGAAAAACAAGTGGTCCTTAATATGTCATCAATGCCAAATAATACAATTTCCAATAATCCTAATACCCTTCCAAATTGGTAAAAGGCGAAAAATAGTAATGGAATTATTGCAAGAACGCATAAAAGAACGCCATTAATTTGATATGTCGTTAGTTCACCAACAGTATTTATATTGATCGTAACCATTGTCCATCGTGGAGAATCTGACTGTTGTTGCCTTTGTTGAAGTTGGTGATCGTGATGGAGATGTCTATGAGTACTAGTAGTAGTTGTAGCTACTCTTTTAAAACGTGCTATAGTAAAAATCCTCCGAGACCTTGTGAAATGTCTTTTGAAAAACTGTACAATTCGTCCATTATTGTTGAATATACGACGTCGGTTATTGATTGCAAGAACATCATGTCTATTCATTAGATGGAGGAAGAGATTGAGAAAAGGCTGAGCAACAAGAACAATTTGACAAACATAACTGCACCAATATATCTAAAAAATAATTGCGGAACGGGTGGCGCGAGTGAGCATGCCAAATATTTCTGTGTTTATGTGTTTCTTAATTGAGAAAGTCCAGCCTTGTTGCTAATAATAACATTGAAGAGAAAATAGAGTGTTTTATCTTATTTGATATTTTTTTGCAACTATATCAAAACTGATTCTGATAACTTTTATTTCAGGTACAAGTGCTACCATTGAAATGTAACAGCAGCTAGATGGTTTTTAGCATGAATTTCAGGAAGGTATAAATAATGAATCTTTTCCAGCATCAATCTCTAAGTTCAAAATCACTTCAGACATGATACTCGAAAATCGAGTATTATCGGTATGTTTAAAATAATATACATTGGCAGTAATTCAAAAGTTTATTAACTACCAATAAAATATAAACGTGACAAAGGAGAAAAACCACTGCTGTATTGATCTACTTCGTTCCAACTTTTTTCATGTTCCAATTCCGAAGTTTTAGATTATTATGTAGGATTTTTTTATTCTCGACAAATAAAATGTCACACAAAATAACTATGTGAACACATTGGATATTTTTTATGTTATCAATTTAAATTAATAATTTATTATTGCTATTACTACTTTAACGTTATAAAAGAGTATTTAATGCTTTGATATTCAAACAACTTAAAGAGACTGAATGGTATACTATTTAAGGATTTAAAGTTACACATGACCCTTGGCGACCTTACACAAATGTAGAGAGGAGACCGAGTTCCGAAACAAAATCCTTTTTTTGATCTTTCCTCTTTTTTATTTATCTCTCTTCTTTTTTTGCTTACCTTTTTTTTTAATACTAAGAACCAATAAATCTTTCAATTATGAAACGAACACCTCTTATGAAGCGTCTTATGACGCTCTTTAAAAAGACACACGAAAAGAACGTAGACCAAGCCTACCCTGGAGATTTGGAACGCGAATATACTGTCACCAAGAAAACTCTTGGTGTAGGTTCTTTTGCTGTTGTTAAGGAATGCATTCGTAAATCAGACGATAAACCATTTGCACTTAAAATTATTTTGAAAAAAGTCATTGCAGGTATTTTTTTTTGCCTATGAGTATATCAATTAAAAAAAAGAGTTGACAGCGTTATTATTTTCGGGAGTGAAACCTGCAGGTGTATGTGTGTTTTAGATTCATCGGATAATCGGTTGGGTATATTCTTTCTCACATTTTTTTTTTTTTGGTTTTAAATCATTGATAGGCAAGGAACACATGTTGACCAGTGAACTTGGTAAGAAAAGGAGTTGAAGGATAGAGTTTAGTCTTTGAATTATGAACCGGATAATAACTTGATATGATTTTATAGATATTCTCAAGTCAGTACGCCATCCTAATATTGTATCAATGCATGCGCTTTATGAATCCAAGGATGCAGTATATATTATAACTGATCTTGCAAGCGGCGGTGAACTCTTTCAACAACTCCTTCAAAAAGGGTCATATACCGAAAAAGACGCTTCCAATTTGGTTAGACAAATGCTTGAAGGTTTGGCTTATTTGCACGATAATGATGTAAGTTTATTCAATAGGAGGACCGTAAAATATGCAGGAAAGGATTTAAAGAAATAATAGAGGGGGAAAAAAGGGGAAAAGTTAATAGGATTTAATATTTAACCATTATTATTTTTATTTATTTACAAAAAAGATTGTTCATCGAGATATTAAACCTGAAAATGTAAGCAGGAAAACTAATATATGCACTTATAAAATAAATAGAAACATGAAAAGTTTATTTATTTCTAAATTTGATATCTATTGATAGCTTTTGTTCGATACTGCAGATGAAGACGCTAAGTTGATGATTACTGACTTTGGTCTTTCCAAGATTCTTAAACATCATGATGATATCCTTATGACAGCATGTGGAACTCCAGGTTATGTTGCTCCAGAAGTACTTTTACAAACTGGACATGGAAAGCCTGTTGATTTATGGAGTGTTGGTGTAATTATGGTAAGCAAAATTTTAAGATTTATGAGGATAAATCCCAGATGTTAACACTTTTTTTTTTGTTTTATGTTTAGTTTACCTTACTAAGTGGCTACACACCATTCTGGGGTGAAGGTAAGAACAGAGATATATAGTTTTTTTTAATAAAGAATGAATAACTAATAATATGATGTTCTTCTGTATTGATTGAATTTTACGCAGATCAAGCATCATTATTTGAATCGATTATGTCTGGGAAGTACGAATTTGATGAAGAATATTGGGGTGAAATCTCAGATTCAGGTAAATATTATGTGAATAACTAAAAAATAAAGAAGAATTCTTCAATGGTGATACTGACAAAAGTGATATAATGTTTATAGCCAAGAATTTGATTGACTGTTTGTTAACGTTTGATCCAGCAAAGAGAATCACAGCCAAAGAAGCAATGGAACATCCATGGATTACGGGTGATCAAGAAGAAGCTAGTCCTCGTACTACTAATCTTGCAAACATTATCCGTAGAGGTTTTGATAGTCGCAATTCTTTCAAGTCGGTTGTTACAGCAATGACTCTTTTGAACCATTGGAAGAACTTGGAAGATCTTAGCGAGGATGAAGACGATAGCAATGAAAGTGACGAAGAAAGTCTTCGTAAACTAGATGTTCGTCATTGATAATATAACGATAAAAAATCGAAATACTACATCATATACATATATATTAAAGACGCACTACAAATACCCATGCACAAACACAATCCAGTCACTCGATTCGTATACAAATATACAACCAGTAACCCTCTCAAATACACCTATCACAACTAGCCTTTTTTTTTAATGTATACACAAACGACCAAACAATTGCATATAGTATCTCAAAATAAATGTATTTTTTTTCCATTTGCAAAGCTTTTTCTTTTACGTAGTTATTAGATTTCATACTTTGCCATGACATCATCTAATTTCAATAACCATGCACTATAGCTATCATTAGATGATTCATCTTCGTCGACAGCATCTACAGTTCCAGTATCATCTTCAGTTCCTTTCTTGATATCATGGATCAATCCAAGAATAATACGATACTCGTCGAATGTAAATCGTGGACCATTTTCACTAATATTTCGTATCAGACCCTGTACATATATGAAAAAAAAAGAGCTGTAAGTAAACAACGGCCCATCTTTCAATCGGTAACTTTATAATTACCTCACTGCCCAAGTTAAATAATTGATAATATTCTCTTGCACGTTCCATCACCGAGTTTTGTGAAGGTGGTACAAAGTTAGCCAAATTTTGTTGTAGAGCAAGAATGTTACGCATCATCTTTTGAACACCATTGGAATTCATTCGTTTAATATGACTTGCTTCACTGATAAGAATATGAACAATCAAAGCTGGTAAACCATCGAAAGCAAACCTATTCAAATTCAAAGAAGACCATCACGCTTGTTAGTATTGTATTGAAACCTTTTAGTTTCTAAAGAACAGTTACACGATAACTCACAATTCATCTTTGGGTGGTAAAGATGCTGTTATACAATCATCCACTTCAACCAAATCTTGATTAAGAGTAATAATATATGGATCAGGTTCATAAGTTTCGTCTTCAAGATAATAGTTTCCCTACAAATAAAAAATAATAAAGAGTAGAATCGTTAGCCCCCTTTTTTTTAAAAAAAAAAAATCACATCCTCCTACATACTTCTTGCATCGCCATTTCAAGATAATAAATAACATGACACCGATTTTCCAATCTTAAAGTGAAAAGACATGTTTCTGCCAACTGCTGATAAGTTGTTAACAATGTATCAAAGCGTCTAGAAACATAAAAAAGGAAACCAAAGCAATAATTCATTAATACTACGCATTATCTACTAGTCCTATACTCCTATTTTTATTTATCTTTCTATGTTACCTAGCAGCTTCGTTCTTGAGAGGTAATAAAATAGGTCCAGAATCATCCGGAGCCAATAAAGGATTCTTATCATTACCATTACCATTACCAGCGATAGACCATCTGCGAGAGCTTGTTCCCTAGAAAAAAATCATCCAAATAATCCCCTTTTGTTAATAAACTTGTGTGCATTAAAATGCCAATATTCTATACCGTCATTATATAATAATAGATGAGTGACTTACATCTGGTAAACCAGGTTCATTTTCAAAGTCGGTGTTACCAAATGTTCCAGAAGGTAAGGAAGGAAGTTTCAATTGTTGATTTGGCACACGCAATTCCCATATTTCACGAACAAACCATTTCTGTAAATAAATATAGAGAATGTTTGTTAGACTTTGAATTCTTCTTCGTAGCACATATAGCAGACCCCAAGCTAATTACCAAACTGTGATAAAGTCTACCAAGCGCAACCAGGCGCTTTGATTCAAATATAAGCTCTTCGCTATCAAAGGTACGTTCTTCTTTAAGTTTAAATTCCATAGTAATTTCCTGAAAAAAAAAGGCAACAGAAGTATAAGTAAATAAATACATTGAAGTATTATAATAGAAAATAAAAGAAAAGCGATATTTACAGTTTGGTTGAGGGCTTTTACAAACTCAAAGTCTGCACGCTATTATCAATAGAAAAAAGTCAGTGTTAATAAAAAAAATCCAATGTATTTTGACTTTGTTATTGTTATTGGCTTACCGTATCATCATTGAAATAAGGATTTTGAGCCAGCAAAGCAATCAGATTTTCATCTTGGGCCCAATCACCACTAGTACTAATATCCATTTCTCGAGTGTCCTCATTACCGGATGATCCACTTCGAGCAACAGTGGCTATAATTGAAAAAAAAAATACATATTTACAATTAATTATCCAAAATTAATATGGAATAAAGAAAAAACGTTATATACACACAATAAAATCGTTGATAGCATTTCTCATAGTATTTGAGTAAAACAACCTCAATCATACGAATGTATTCATCCGTATGGAAAGGCATAGAATGCATGGTTCGACATAAACTTTGAATTAAACTAATTAATGCAACTGCACTCTGTCGTAAAAAAAAATATCGGTGTTAAAATCCGAACATTGCTCTCTTGTAGTTACGAAAAAACACAATGTGTTACATGGATACACAAAGAACGAGTTTTTTTTTTACCTTGACAATTGGATACTTGGATAAATTCTTATAGTTACGATCATCTTGGAAAGCATCCATACCGACAGTCGCATGACTGATTAATTGCATCACCTTTTCTTCAATTTGTGGCAAGAATACATTGATAGCAAACTCATCCAAGAAGCTACCAAATCCTTCAGCGTTTTTATCGTCGCTTATAAAAAAAATTATTAATATCATGCATAATAATTGCCTATATATATACTTCACGCCCTACTTACTAGTTTGGGAATACTTGTCGCAAACGAACAAGGAATGCCATGGTAGGCTGAAGCAGAACGCTGACATTGTATGCATCCGGTTTAATGAGCAATTTATGCCCTCTATAAGCCATATCACTGGCATATTTATCAATAATACTTGAATGAAGCATTGAATCTTGTTTGACAAAATCTTTATCAAAACCGGGTACTTGTTTTCTAAGCGACGTATACAGATTGGATTGAACTGCTGAATAGGCGTCGTCCAGTTCTTTATCCTGAGGATTTTCGGTAAATGAGAATAATGGTTTGCTCTTATCGCGAGAAAATGTGAAAAAATTGATATCTATTGTCTTCTTTTGCAAAGTACGGTCTTGGCTTGATAAATAGTCTTGAAGAAGAGTACGGACCTAAAATATATAAATAAATGTAATGTAATTGATTAGTATGCGTTGATGTATAAACTCTTTGAAGGCTGATCAGGATAATCACTCACCTCTGCTTGTACAGGTCTCCATATCTCATGGAAATGGTATATGCGGAAGGTATCTTGAGTGCCTATATGTGCAAATAAAAAAAACAAGATTTTCTATTATAACAAAGTTCTCTCATAAAGTATGAAAATATATGTGTTATTGAATTTTACCATCGAACTCGCGAGCTGCTATTAATCTCTATAGTGGGATCAATTAAACCACATGGCTATGTTAATAACCGATTTTTTTTTATCCATGATTTTACAATACTACAACGTACCTTTTTAATCCGTCTTGCACAAGTTTCAGTGAATCTAAAACCGCGAAGTATAGCTTCTAACTTAGAGTATAAAGTCCATAATAAATCTTTAAGAATTTCAGTTTTAGATTCATTATTAGCTCTATCAAGACAATATATATCCAAGGCATCTCCAGACTGTCTATCTATTTTCTCTTTTTTATTGGCAGCCGAGCGTCTGGAATAAAAATGTGAGTTAGACAATACTAGTACAATCATTTTCGATTACATAATGATAAGTGTCGTCATCTTTTATAAAATAATATAACAACATACCGATCCTCTACTTCACTTATTGTTTTATCCACAAGTCGATGGATTTCCAATGGTAATCTTTCTTTGACTGTCTAATATTACATTCCAACCCCCAATAAATGAAACAAAAGGTGAGTTTTTATACAGTCATATGAAGCAGAAAAAAAAATAAGTATTCGCTATACCTCCATCGCGGGTGGGATTTCACCTAACATTGCTAATGATTCCATAATAATTTCCATATAATAATAAGAGTCCGTCTCTGGATTTTTCTCGATATCTTCTACCAACTAATCAAGAAAATACAATTTATAAATTAATTTGGCTTATCAAAAAAAAGCGTAGAAACTTCATATAACTCACAATTGCATTTTCATCGACTGCAAACATATTTTCTTCGCTATCATCAACATCTATTTATATAATTATCATTTTTAGTTCCTTGTCAAGACCATGTTTTAATTCAAAATATACAAATATTTACCCAAATCCACATTCCCTTGTGTTACACTTGTAAAACTATTATCCAACCAAAAAAAAATCATCAATGAATTTCCAACATTCGATTTATCTCTATGACGCTATTATTTCTTACCTTCTTGGTTTGAGATCTGATTTGGGTACTATTATCATGATGAATTAGAAAACTTGAACACTTTCATATTATGTATACTATTGGTTTTGATTATCACTTACAAGATTGTTGTTCTGGGACATAAGCAGACCATCGATTATCACAAAATGAACTTTTTAAATATAAATGGTTATGAAGTTCTTCAATTAAGAGGTCATATAATGTCTATTCCCAAAAGACAAAAAAAAAGATAATTTGTATCTTTTAGTTGGTTTACCATCATTTTTCATTTAGACATTAAAAAAAGATAATGACTTACATTCTTTTGACCTTCCAATGTTCTGCGTAAATCATCAAGTGCTCCAATTTGTTTCATATCTTCGCTGTTCACTGTATGTGTTGATTGAATCAACAATTCTGCAGCCGAAAGAACATGTTTGCTATTCATCATTCGTTCTACTTTTTCGGGTGTTGATCGTATTTCTTCACTGAAAAAATATTTACTTGATTAATCCGAACAACCTTTTTTTATCCCGCACCCCAAAAAAATTAAAATCATGCAACTACAACTCACATTGTTTCTAAAAGATTCAACATTTCTTTATGTTGTTCACTTTTATGCCACATATTTAATAAATCTGTACGCTTTTCAAGTAATTCCCCTTTACATTTTCGTAAACTGCTTTTCATTTGTGCCACACGATCTTGTGAATCTATTCACAACATACATAACGTGTCAGGTTTTCTTCAATTTCATGTTGTCAAAATAAAGAAGAAATAAACATCCATTACTATTTACCATTAATATGTTGTAACACGCCACCAAATGTGCCAATTGAATTATTGAACCCCTTATAGTAGTCTATAAAAATGAATTAAGTTGATATGAGCAACAATTCAATAAATATAATTTATCCATATTATTGTTCAGTATTATTGATATTCACCATCCACAATTGATTCAAGTGAAGCATCCAAGTTATTTAACATTCTACGAAAAGTTCTATAATCTTTCTCTTTTCCAACTGAACTATCATCCATAAGTGCCAGGGCCAAAGTTACAGGATCAAACTATTGTTGTAATATAACCAACGAGTTCAAAAATAAGTCTGACAGGTATTATAAATATTCATAAAAACGGATTTACATCATTGTATTTGAAATTAAACAATTTACATTTTCGTCAAGCATAAATTCCCAACCATTATGAATTTCTTGCAATACAGCTGTCATTAAAACCAATTTAATAATAAGCATCATGTTTTATTTCTCATAATGGACAAACAACTACGCTTTATAGTACTAAATCACTACCACCACCCCTCTTTTTTCTTCTTCAAACCTTCAATTTCGGAGAAATTGTCGTTATAGTCGTTTCCATTAGTATAACCTTGGTTATGTGCTCGAGGATATTGATTATATGGGTCCATCGGATCGTGATGAACAAATAAAATAAATAATAAATAAATAAAGGGACTTAAAGCTACTTTATATATGTATATATATATAAAGAAAAGAATTAAAAAAAAAACCAGAAAGAAAAGCGTGTATTTGTGTTACACAGAGTCTCCATGTTGGTTTTCCGACACGTTTTTTTTTTTTTTTTAAAAAAAAGGGTTACTTTATTTTTAAACCAAGATCATAGACATTTTGCAGGATATTAGGATCAAATAAGGATGAATCCTTTCTACTTGACATAATCATAGTATGGGCATTTGATATTATTTGATTATCATTAGAATTCAAATTAACCGATACTTGTTTGATAATATGAGGTACATATTTACCAGATACATAAAGTGGTAAATGATACAATGCTTGGAAACAAAGAATACTTGTCAAATGAAGAATTAAAGGTGCTGTTGCTGTAGAAACCGGAGTATTTTCTAATTGATTGGTCAGTGCCTTGGTAACACTATTACATGTATCCCTAATAAGAAATAAACATTTAAGTACGCTGTTTCCTAGCAACATCATGTCAATTATTTGATAAAACAAATCAACATACTTTTGAGTATTTTCATCTAAAGAATCAAGTCCGAGGAAATCTGGCGGTGTATCTTTTAAAAATGATATTAAATCATCTGCTTTCTTTTTGACAGGAAAAAAAAAAACTCGGTTTAGTTAATCGGCATTATCTCTGAAAATAAAAAAAAGCAAGAAACCAGTTTTTTTTTTTTTTTACCTTTCCGTTTAAAACTGTTGGTATTAATTCAGTGATACCGTATTGATCATTCTGATCATCCGAAAACTTTGTCAATTTTTCCTTCATAACTTCTTCTAATGTTGTATTTATAATATCTTCCCCAGGATTTTCACCATTTTCAAGATAGTTTAATATTGCTACATGAAACAAAAACTGTAATCCTAATTGACGGACAATATATTTTTCCAAGCTTTTTCTAGCAGAATCATCTATAAAATGATATCAAGTTTTTTTTTTATCAATGTTAATCAATTATTATTAAATAAATAACTCATTCATAATCTCACTCACCATCAAAAAGTAATACAGCTTGTCGAGTAAAATAAATCTTTCGTCGAAGGTCACGAAGAGTATCTCTTTCACGTAAAATAGGTTCCGCTAATACATTGTTTAAAGCAGTAGGAGCAATATAAACTGTTTGAAGAGCTTTCGTAAATGCTTGTTGCATTGATCTTCGAATTACAGGTACTGCAAAAGTTGCAAAATCATTATTCAAATTTTGTTCTTTGACAAGATAATCTTTTATCTATATAAGATGTTTAACCAGTAAACAAATAAGAGATAAAAAAAATAAATTTTTGATGGTGCGGGGGCGTGTCAATAATTACATATCCAACTATATAATAAAATAAAATAATCACGGAACTTTTTTTTACCTCTTCATCTGTAAGTTTTGTAGTTGATTTTTCATCTGATAATTTTTTTTTGCCTTTCCCACTGTGTAGCTTTTTCTCATTTTGTATTTCTTGTAATGCACGACGATCGAGATAGGATTGAGCTGTCGATACAATAGATTTTAAATATTCTGTAGTGGTAACGAATCTAGATCCAAGTATGGATGGACGTTGTTTTTTTGGTATACAAGCTACAGCAATATCTAAAAGAGAAGCAGTATCTGTAGCAGTGAAAACGAAAGGTACATGTTCCTTATTTGAAAAAAATAAAATAAAATTCAATCCGATTAAACACAAAATAAAAATTAAAGTTATTATAATTACTACTACTCACCGACATATCAATATAATATCCAGTAGTAGATACATTCTTAATTTTATCTTGTAATTTTTCCAATAAAGAGGGTGTTATTGCACATGTATCAAGTAATTGAAGATCATTATTTTGGCGCAATAATAAATCTTTCGGGTTATTGTAACCATAATGTTGTTCAACAGTTTCATATTCTAAAGTTATCTCAATAACTCTAATTATTAGTTTACTCTGATTTTTTTTTAAATTAAAAATATTAATAATATACGTAATAAATAAATTCTGTATATATTACCAATATAGCCACTTGCTTCAAGTAAGGAGGTAATTAAAGATATTTGACGGTCCCTGTAGGAATGTGGAACATAAATAGACTTTTCTCGTCTACCACGAAATGTACCTTTCAATTCATTATTACGAATGATATTTTCTAATAAAACTATTTATGTGATAACATCTCATCATTATTATTAATAAAATATAATTATAAAGAAAACAGTAGCAAATGTAATTTTCTTTTTTTTTTTACCATAAAATAGAGTCTCTTGTGTATCCAAGCTATCGGTATTGCGTTGTAGTTTAAACATGGATAGGGGTCTATTTATGTTAAATGTTTTTTTCTTAGTCTACATTCTCACAATCCTGCTTTTATTTTATTTATTTTCTGTATTATTTTGTTTCATTTCCCTCCTCCCCAACCCCCGAATATATATATATATATATATATGCACATACATATATATACATACACACAGACACAGATACATATATACATGCAATATTTTTTTCCTTACTCGGTTGCTTTTTGAAGTGATTCAAGTATAGAATTTTTAACGCGTTCGAAATAATTGGATGTCATTATTATATCTGGTAATTGACTTAATCGAATATAATTTTGTTTAACAACAATTTGATCCAATTGCTATTATAAATTATTTAATATATGTAGATGCGAATGATTATTAAGATTATTATGATTAATAGATTAAAAGTGGTGTTATTAGTATATTTATAATAATACCTTTCTTGATCTTTATATAAAAATAAAATAATCGATTATCTTACTTTGGATAAAAAGATATATGGAAGTCGTAAATATTGTGCCAAAGAAATTATAGATATATGACCTTTTGCTTGATCTAATTGAGATCGTAATTCATTTGGAATTGTATCAATATATGCACTAAGATAAAATTAGTAACTATAATCTAAATTATTTATCTCTTTCTCTCTCTCTCTCTATTTTTTTTACTAGCTACCTTGATAAAAGCAAGTCATCGGTTATTGTCCAGTTTTGCTGCGGCGCTAGCACAGACCATGCGTCGAGAATGTCTTTTTGATCAACATTTAACTCGCGTGCAATTTCAAGCATTGTCATTCTCCCTATAATAAATTCATGTTATTATTACTATAGAAAAAAAAAAGGGGGGGGAGTGGTATGGAAAGGGTTTGTTTAAAAATACGAGGGAGAAAAAAAAACAGGAGATAGGAAAGAATAATATGTAATATGTACGTGTGTGTATACATGTATCTCCTCTCCGTACTATATCCGTTTTAAGAAAAAGAAAATAAGGAGAGAAAAGGGAAAACGTTACCATGTTCTTTCATCCATTTTAATATAAAGCTATGCACATGTTGAGTTGAAAGTAAGAATTGACCATCAAGAGTTTTAACAATGCCATCAAGATGACTTGTTTGTAAACCTTGGTCAATAAATTGAGTAAAAAGGCTTTCAAGAATACTTTGTTCAATAGCCATATATATAAATTAACGCGTATATAATATAATATAAGGGGGTTGCCTAGTTAAAATAATGTAATATGAGACGACGAAACGATAAGTAAGGAGAAAAAAAAAAAAAGTACGAAGGTGTTTGTGTGACTTTAGACCTTTCTTGACACTTTTTTTTTTCCTAGTTTTCGAGAATGTAATTGTATCATTTTTTTTACTCTTTTTTTCATTTTCATTTTTCTTTTTTTTTTTTTTACATAAAACCCCTTTTACATTCGTTTTAATATAATATTTTCATTCGTTTATTTTATTTAGTTTATTTTTTATTTGATTATATTTTGATAATTCAATTGCTTTTTTTTTTCTTCTTCTTTTCCTTCACAGTGTTATTATCATATTATCATTATAAGTTAAGAGTAATATAGTATGGTATTAGCTATTCAAAGACTTACTCAAAATCGATTTATACTTTTAACAAGTTTTCTTGGAGTTGTAAGTCCTCATAATCTAATAAATTAATTATTAAGTCATTAATACGATATATATATATATATATATATATTATAGAGTGGATGGATTATATCATTCGCTGGTGCAATTTCATTACAAAAACTTTATGGTGCATGGTGGGTTGTAGTATATCAAGCATTCATTGTTATATTGAGTCTACTTATATTTATGTCTAATACAATGGCTCAATATAGATTAACGGTAAGTTTGATATAAATGAACATATATAAATAAAACTTATACTAATCAATAAACTATTATTTAGTTTCTTACATTTATTGCTGCTAGTATTCCATTACTTACAGTTCAAGCAGATTATGTAATTCAATATACTAAACCTTCAGTTCCAAGGGATCCAGCAAATGCTTATGCTGCTGGATACATTATTCTTATCTGTGTTCAAGTAATTATTTTTTTTTTATTTTTATTTTAAATATAAATCAGCATGTATATAACATAAAATGCATATTAACTTTTTGATTTTTATTAGTATTTATGGGTTATTGTATTCGGTAGTGATCCAAATAGTTATTTTGGATCCTTTGGTAGAATTAACAGTGACGGACATCCACATCAACAAATTCATTCAGCAGATCAACAACAATCAGCTTATATGTCAACAAACGAAAAACATCTTGATGATGCAACTATTGTTAACGATAAACGAATTGTTATGCCTTCATTTCCAACACCTACTCAAGTCATAACTGCCCCTCCAACAGATAATTCAACAATTTGTTCAACATCTTCTTCTCCTCCTACACAAGAACAACAAAAACGACCTATTCAAAATGAATATTTACCACCTGCTGTTGAATATTATGAAAAAGTTGAAGCACTTCATGCTTGTAAGTTTATATTAATTCATTATTATTAAACTACAAAATAAAGTAATAATCTAATTAACTTTTTTTTTCTTAGATAAAGCAAACCAGGAGGATCCAAATGAATTAGGATTTGAGAAAGGAGAAATATTAGAAGTCGTAGATAGAAAAGGTAATTGGTGGCAGGCTCGTAAGAATAATGGTCAAATTGGTATCATTCCGTCAAATTATGTGAGTATGATAGATATATATATTCATTCTATTTCTTTTATTTAAATTTATATATACTAATTATAATGTATTATTCTGTTTTTTTTTTAAAAAAAAAAGTTTGCATTACCAACTTCTAGTAACAGCAGTGCTGGTTCTTATTAATTCGTTACCTTATAATTATACTCAAAATTCAATAACTATCTTATTATAAGAAATATACTTTTAAATGTATACGTCTCTATCTTCTTTTTTTCGTTCGTTCTTTTTATTCTTCTTCTATTGACATTCTTTTTTCTTTTATCTCATTATAAATATCATTAGCTTACTCTCTATCCTCTCAATGATCTATATATTAAATAACGACTTACAACGCACAATTATTTTTATTCTCTATTAGTTGCGTTAGAATTCGGTTATTATCACTTATTATAATTATTACTATCATATTATTATTATTAAAAAAAGATAAGATTTATTAAAAAATAAGAAAGTAGCTTTATACAGTAATATTATTAGATCTTAGATAACTTCAATTTCAACTCTATTTTTTACGTATTATTATTATTATTATCACATATAACTCAATTTAGGATAAAAAATACTGTTGTATGATAGTTATAATATAAATAGATGATGTAATCAGGAAGATTAAAACTTTTTTAAAAAGAAAATATAGCTTATATAAGATTAAATTGAGTTTTAGACTATACAAATTAGCTCATTAATAATAACACTCGATGGTGTATATCACATATATAAAAAGCAATAAATTAAATTTCTGTAAAAGTACAAATATGTGGATACAATGATCAATTGATACTTCCTTTATTGGTCGATTCTTATTAAAGTCAGATAGCATCGTACTCTTATGTTTTATTTTATCTTTAATAAAAAGGAGAAAAGAAAAACGTTTCAACGTATGTACTATTTTTCCAAAGTACGATACGGATATATTTTGTTCACAATCAAACCAAAGAAATATAAGTCATTAAAAAAAACGTGGAAAACAAATTACTGGATGATCACCGTACGTATGGTAATAAAGAAAACATTTATTTTTCCATGAAAAAACAAAGACTCGGCGCGTATAATATGTATTATATAAATATCCCGCTTTTTTTAAAAGCCTGCCAAGTCCATAATAAAAGAAAAAGGTTAGTAATCATTATAACCATAATGTGCTTTCTTTTTATTATAAATTATATTGTGACAAAGAACCAAATAAATTATTTTGTGTAGTACAAAAAGAAACTCATATTATAATATACCATGTGGCTGTTGCTGTCATTTACTTAATTGCATATGAAAAATAATTATTGTTAAGAAAAAAATAAAAGCTTTTTTTTTGGGGGGGGGGCAGGAGAAGAGTCATCATCATCTTCTTCTTATAATTTCCAACCTTATGAAAAAAGAAGAAGTGTAACCACCCATTCCATCTCTATATTTCTTTTTTGGATCACAAGATTATAATTAATATAGATGATGATAACGATAAAAAAATGTTTATGGTACGCGATATATCCCGATAAAAGAAAAATATTAGATTCGTCAAACTATCATACGTAGTCAATCTATTCCATCAATCAATGTACGTATCATCATTATAAGACGGGATTAAATTTTATACAAGCATGAGAAAATAATGATATTGACAAAAGAGAAATTAATAATATATTATTTGTAAAAAGTAAATGAATGTTATATAATTAAAATTTAGCACCCCCCCCTCACGCCCTCAATCGAGTATGATGTGATACTAAATTAAAACCAAGGGAACATTAATCTTTTTTTACTTAATCTTTATCGACCCTATCAACATCACCAAAAAGATATACATATTATTTTATGGAAAAGAAAGAAAAAGCCACATTAATCTTATAGAATTAGAAAACAAAGCATTGTGTATATTTCCATATAAATATAAACAACGGATAAAAGAAATATGCGGAAAGTTTTTATTATTATTATTGCTATTATGGGAGGGAGGCGTAAAGAAGGAAAAAAATGTGATTATGTGGAATTTCAATTAGTTTTTTTAATGCAAACATTACGTATTTGTAATTTAAAATGAATTATTAAAAACAAATAAACAAAAAAACATACAGTCATTTTACTCCCGGGTTTTCAAATAATTATTGAGGGGGGGGGTGTTACCGAAATAAAATTCACTGGTTGTTTGAAGTTCAATTCGTGGATTGTGAGAAAAGGTCATTTCATACTTTATTTTAAACAAAAATATTTGGTATCAAATATATTGGAGTATGATTTAAGCAGTTATCAAACTGGTTCTTTGAATGTTGAATTGTATTTTCAAGGTGTTATATAGAAACTTTATTCGCAGCATCGAAGATACACGCACTTATAGTCTCTATTTCTCTCATTAAAAATATCTTGTATCTCTTTATGACTTTTCGCATTATCCATAATGAAGTAATACCCTTTCATTTCGTCGTACTTGTCTAAAACATCCAAGATTTCTCGCACAAATCGCAAGTAATGGTCAGCTACTGTGCCTTTTGGACTATCATCATTAGATACCGTCTTTTTTCCCCACCTTCCTGTGTCTTTCTAACTTCTGGAGGTTGTTTTGACACACGACTACTCAGATTTATCACTCCTAATTTAAACACGTTGCCATTCCAACTAACTGGATTGATTTCACTTAGGTACAAGCCAGTCAACTGCTCTAATGATCTACTTTGCATTCTAATCGAGATTTAAAACAAGGCGGATATGAATTTCTAGCTACGACAAATCGACTACTCGCGTTCAGTTTTTAGACAACATAAAGCGTCTAAGCTCCCTATTAGTGTGACAATTGTGATTAATTTGAGAATCAGAGATCTAATTAAAAACCTGAAATATCTGGTTCTCGTATCCCTTTGACAAAGCAGCTTTCGAGCGTTGGATGGCCCAGTTCATGTCTATTTTTCAGTGCAGAGACTATTGCACCCTGTATCAATGAAGCCCCGTCAACTCCATTACTTGCACTTGTCCACTGTCGTATTGAACAAGAGACACCACTCACCTAAATTTTTCTTACGGTCTAGTGATAGCAATAGCTCTAATTCATCATATGAAACACCAGATGATCGGTTACAACAATATAAGCGGGTACGCAGAAATGTTACAAACCATTTAAAAAAAAAAGTGCTAAAATAAGGATAAAACCTGTGTAAGCTACTACTATATTATGCAATGTTTGGGATTGATACTACATGGATCAATTGTGTACAATAAAAACGAAAATGGTACACTGTACTTTAAACATCTTATTTTTCTTTAGTCAAGAAAAAAAGCTTGGTACCCCAACAGTTTACAAGCAGGGAGATCAGGTTGGGGTTCGAGTAGATGAGAAGATGACTTGCCCGAAAACATGGTCCTTTTTATATACTATGACTTATCAACTTTATACAAAGCAATGATCCAAGATTAATTTGTCTGTATATTAAAATGAAAAATATACTTGATGACCATATCCATGACAACGAAAGCTCTATCCATGTATTAATAAGTGGTATGTGTGCCCAATCACAATCAGAATGCTATCATTAATTCTTACTTTATTTTCTTATCAACCCATATTCATAAATATTTCAAGTCAATACATCTTGCTATTAGATGTAGAACTGCCAAGTGCGAAAAAATCGTTTGGTGAAGATGTACCGAATTTGATTGAAAAATGTATAAAAAAAAGCCATCTTTTTCTCTATGAGTACATGAATGCCCGTGTTTATACTGTTTCATTATTTCAATAACCTATAATGGGTTTGTCACTCGTATTTTATTATATCATATTACGTATTTTGTATAGACAATAACGCAAGATCTAATTACATTCCTGTTGGTCGTCCTCGTGGTATAGACGTGCTGCCACCCTTCGTTTTTAATAAATATTATGCATCTAGTAGTCGTATTTGCAGTAGTTGTAGTTAGTCAATAAATAGCAAATATGCCATACAAAAGAAATAAATTCGTTTTTGTTTACTTTATATAGATTATTCTTTTTATCGAAATTTAATTTAAATAATGACACCATGGACCCAGTATCATTCATGATGCTTCGAATGAATATTATGCTTTTCATTAAATTTCAAACGTTATCGATCAATAGCGCATCGCTTTTAGCACCACAAATAATATTTAAAATAATATGTTATAACCAAAAAAAAAAAAGTACGAGTTTAAAAAACTGCGAAATGCCTAAACTATAGTATTCCAAAAGGTACAACAGCTGGCCATTATTACTTGCAATTTGTGCGAGTAACCTTGGACGTTTTAGAAAAGTACGCCGAAATGAAAGGATATTATTTTATTATGAATAATGTGAGAAGTCATAAAGAGATACAAGTAATCCTCAATGAGAGAAATAGAGACTATAAGTGGGTATATCTTTCTCCATATTCGCCAGGGCTTAATCCCATCGAGCAATTTTGGGCGTTAGTAAACGTGAAAAGCTCAAAGATACTGAAACCCTGCAAGAAAGAATTGTTGATGCTGTGAATGAAGTTTCTATTCAACAACCTTGAAAATATAATTCAGCATTCAAAGAACCAGCTTGATAACTGTTTGAATTATATTCCAATATATTTGAATACCAAAATATTTTTATTTAAAATAAAGTGTAAAATGATCCTCCAGTGGATTTTTTATTTTTTTTTATTTTTGGAAAGACCCCCCAATAATTATTTTTTTATAGCAAAATCCTCACATTGGGAGTGGAACGACTGTATAGTAAAGTTACTATTCATGGGTAATAACGTGTTATAGTATTGTTATTGTCAAATGATTGTATTTTTTTGTTTTTTGTTTATAAATCATATGTAAAAGAATTGTTCATGATGAGATAACTCGTCAATAAAATAATAAATAATAATAATTATACATACATAATATTAATGGATCGCCATTTTAAGACGGTTTATATAAGAAAGTGATAAAAACACGTGTGCCCCAGTTTTTTTTTTTTTTGTGTTTAGAAGGCAACACACATTTGTACTTTTTATGGAAGTTTAATCAATGAATGATTGAGATGTACTACTACAACCATTATAGATAGTTTATATAGAGGAAGAGAAGAATAAAGGGGGTATATTGGGTATATATCAAGGTGGTGGTAAATGAAACAGTGAATATTACAAGAAGAAAAAAAAAAGAGATATAATGAAAAAAAAATGGTATACAAAGAAATAAGGTGGATATAGAAAAAAAAACGGGGATGCTTTAGTGAATGATTATAATATAAAAAAAGAAATGATAAATGCGAAAAACGTAAAAGAAAAAATATATAAAAAAAGACTGTTGTTGTTTGGGATTCTTATGTTTAACAGGCCATAGATGAAGGAGTGGAACGTGATGATTGAGGCCATCCTACTTGTAAGTTATCATGGTGATGATGATGATGGTGATGATGGGTCCAGTTGTTACTTGCTTCATCATTACTGATGAATTCTGGAAATGATACATAGGTTTTTTCGAATTGGGTTAGACTAGCATTAGCTGAATCAGTGAGTGATTGGGCCGTGCAATATTTCTCACTATTATTATTGCTATTGGAAGTGGATGAATTTGATGTAGATGAAGATGAATGTTGTTGTTGTTGTTGTTGTTGGGAGTCAAAAGCATGAGCGATAGATTGCAACCACTGGAAGGCGACCTCACGAAACTGCCGTTGTTGTTGCTGTTGCTGCATTGTTATTGTTACTGCCAGTGTGAATGATGTTAATGAGGGTTATTAATGAGAAATGGTGAGAGTGAAAAAAGAAAGGAAAAAGAAAAAGAGCTTTTGTATACGGACGACAAAAAAATTAATAATGAAATAAAAGATGAGTGGAGAAAACCAAAAAGAAAATAGAGAAGGAGGAAAAAAGCCGATGCTTTTATATTGAAGGGCCGGTGAGCCCGAAGGCTGTCATTCGTGTGGTACGGTGCTTGTTCTCTGAAAGGCAAACACTAAGGAACATCTAAATTTGGAAAGTCCGTGATTTCCCAAAAATTATATACACATCTTATTAAATATCTCAAATGATGAACCAAATAAAATAACATATTCAATAAAAAAAAAAGGGTCAGGTTCTTTTTTTTTCCTTCTTCAAATCCTGATTATTGATAATATTTTTTGCCGATCCTTTCCAAATAATAGTTTGATAATTATATATTTATAGCTCGCACGGTAAATGTATAAATATATTCATCGTCGACGAAATTACCATGACAACTTGGACCTGTAGCTAGGCAAAAATTGTCGGTGATGGATAATGATACGGGACGGGGGGGTGAAAGGACTTATAGGGGTAACCAGGTTCATACATCCGGTCTACTCTTTTAGTGCTTACAATAACAGTTCCTGTGCGTGACAACGTGGCAGGTAAAATGCAGTCAACTTTTCAGAGTTCTGATAATATACAAATGTACAACGTCAACGAACGTATCACATGAAGTAAACTATCACTCTCTTCAGTTTTTTTTTTATAAACAAGACAAATAATATACAAACAAATCTTTAAAGTATTTCCTTTTTTTATCATCTCTCCTTTTTTTTTTATCAGTGTGTATATTTATTATAGAAGAAAAAACAAGCCCCCTTCTGTATCACTTTCATTTTTCTTTGTCATGATACCACCTCTCGTTTGTCCCTAGTCATACGATGAACATGCGTTGAACTTTTTTTCTTATCCGAAAGAAATGAATTTTATTCTTTCTTTTTTGCCTGGGAAAAAAGGAATCAAAGGCATTTGAAATTCATCTCCGCATAAGTTGAAAAGAGATTTCACAAGAAAAAAAAAAAACTTCCTCTTGCATGTAACCTACTACAAGCATAAACTTATAATATAATCAATATACATGACCCGAGTCAAAGAAAGGGCCCAGCATTTCACTTTCTTCTTTTCTTCTGTTCCTTCAATAAGGTTTATAACAAACGAAAAAGAAAGACAAAAAAAAAAAAATTGCGGCACAATTATTAGTACACTAGTTATAATTATTTATTATATTTATTATATTTATGAATATTTTTCTTTTTTATACAGGTCCCATGACAATGGAAAGTTTTTTTTTGCAACATTAAAAAAAAAAGGAAGAATGAATGAACCTCGGAACCCAACTAAAACCGATTCTTTCTTTAAAAAAAATCAAGTTTTTTATAAGTTCTTATATATAATGTATGATTTAGATATTATATTTATAACCCATAACTATATATTAATCTTTCATCATTCCTCCTTCTAATATATATACTCGTTGAATTATCATTGTGCTTTTTTTTTTTAGCAACATCCACCTGGTTTTTGTTCATCGGGTGTTTGTGATACCAAAATAGTTTGACCACCTGTAGGCTTGATGGCATTGTTAGATGATTCTAAAGCCTTGTTAGACACAATTCGGTAGATTTCTGATTAAAAATAAAGAATTTTTTTTTAGTTATCCATTTCCTTTTCTAGGTGATTTATTCAACTTGTTTCTTTTTACCTGTCAAAATTCGTTGAAATGATAACTCGACGTTTGTTGCGTCCAAAGCGGATGTTTCAATGAATGATAAACCATTTTCGGCTAATATTGATATAGTATACAGATTTAGTATTCAGAACGCTATAAATACATCTTATTGTGCACAAACATAGACGCACACAGACATCACAAATACAGATCACAGACATTATAGAAAGAAAGAAACAAAGAAAAGAAAAAAAGAGTTTCCCTCCCCCTTACCAGCAAATTGTTTGGCTTCATCAGTAGGAACAGCGCGCAAATGTCGTAAATCACTCTTGTTACCAACAAGCATAATAACGATATTTGAATCAGCATGATCGCGAAGTTCTTTTAACCAACGTCCAACACTTTCATAAGTTGAATGTTTGGAAATATCATAGACCAACAAAGCACCAACAGCACCACGATAATATCTATTTTTACGCCAATATATAATATATACGTTACACTATGAGCCATCTTTTCTTTCTCGTTTCATTCACATTCACATTCACATTTGTATATATATATATATATAATATATTTAAGATTGACCCTTCATTCCTCCTCAACCATTTTTTTTACTTACGCGCTTGTGATTGCACGATATCGTTCCTGACCAGCTTTATAAATATAAAAAAATTAATCCACTATTGTTTTGTGTAACAACAACACCAAGACGATGACCACCACAAAAGATAAAAGGAATAATAATAATAATGATAATAAAAGGATATAAAGTTATTTACCAGTATCCCAAATTTGAGCTTTGATCACCTTATTATCCACTTGGATACTACGTGTAGCAAATTCAACACCAATAGTACTCTTTGACTCGAGGTTAAATTCATTACGCGTGAAACGACCCAAGAGATTCGTCCTTTTTTTTTGAAAATAAAAATGAGTTTAGAAACAAGTTAAAAAAAAGTATAAAGGGGGAGGGGAGGGGAACAGGTAAAATAGTTTAATGTTCACTATAACTGTGATGAGGAACGAAAAAAAAGGGTCCGGACATACTTTCCGACACCGGAATCACCAATAAGTACAACTAAATGGTTTAAAAAGAAAATGTTTAAATCATCTCGAAGTTTTTAAAGTTTTATTTTTCATTAGTTTATAATAGTATTTTATTTTTATTTTTCTACCTTTGAAAAGATAATCGTATTCGTCGTCTCGGCTCATTATTATTTAAGTTTTTGAATAGGAAAAAGGAAAAGGTTTGAACTTGTTCCGTAGCTTTAAAAAAAGAGGTACTCTTTATTTCGTAAACCCCGCTTTTTTTTTTTAGTTAAATATATTATTATTATTAGCAATTTCTTTTGTGATAATTTATAACAAAGAGCTTTAATAAGTAAATATTCTTATTAGATACTTAATAATAATAATAAAAAATATGTATATTCATATATTCATATATAACTTAAATATCATCAATCTATAGTAAATGCTAAGCATAAATATATCATGCAGCTTCTATAATTATTTACTACTTGTCGTGATCATTTCTGTAATTCTATTATTACTCAGCTGATCTTCGTATAAACCAACTTAACAAAGTTTTCGGATCCGAGAATCAATGTAGTAGACTCTTATATATATTTCTAACTTCAAGTCTTTGTGACCTTTGATAACCATTCCTCACTTGCGCGGTAAAAAAAAAAAAAAAAAAAGAAAGTTTCTTGTACTATTTATTTATCAGTAACACAGATAAAATCAAAAAATACCAAAATGATGTACGACATAGATCAGTTCTTTCCTTTTGAAAAAACAATATAATTTATCTGTTATAATACCAAAAGAATAATAAAAAAGGAAGTTTCATTATAAGATATAAACAAAAAAAAGATATATTTTATATATTTATTCATTGTATTTATAAGTATTTCAATGATTTTTTAGTATAAGGTTTAGATTAGTGTAACTATACAATAGGGTATTACAATGAACTACTTGATTATTTATCCAAATAAATAGACCCATCTTACAATTTCAAATAGGACAAGCCATTTCGTTTGTAAACCTTTCGCTTTTCGCCTAGTATATAAAGATAGTCTGATCCTGAACCCAATATACGCATGTCATGCATTTTGGGAGAGCAGTCCCGATTTGCTTTCGTCATTAGAGCACTCGCAGCGGTCCTTGTAAAAAAAAGCTTGTAAATTGAGACTTGTAAAATTTTTGTAACACTACAAGGCAAATACTCACAATGGTCCTTGTAAAATTAGCTTGTAAACTTGGACGTGTAACGTGAAAGTCATACCTCAGCGAAAGAAAGTGAAAAAAAAAGCACAGGGTTGAGTATTATTTTAGGTTGAGTTTTTTCTTTTTAAACTCTCTTCAATCAATTTTAAATGGATCCCACTACCATAAACGCCTTTAATCAAATCGTTCAACAAGTTGTATTACTTGACAACGAAATTCAAAGAGATCGCGATGAAGAAGAAAGATCTGGCCGTTCTTTTTTACATATATCAAAGCAAATCAGAGCTCGAGAAGCTTACAAAGCCGGTAAGCGTAATGGCAGCGGTGGATCTGTACCTGGACGAAAATATACAGATCGTAAACGAGAAATCTTTGCAAAGCATCTGGAGGATGACTATTTTGATGACGAAAATAGTACTTTTGATGATAAGGCTTTTTGACGTCGCTTTCGTATGGAAAAAAAGCTCTTTTTAATGATCTCAAATAAGCTAAAGGAAAATTATCGCTGGCTTCAGCAAAAGCATGATGCTGCTCACAAACTCGGATTCACTACTTTGCAAAAAGTATGCGCAGCAATTTCCCTTTTATCGATGACGGTAATGGGGGTAGTTGGTTCATTGGTAGAAGCCAAAGTAGAAGTGGTGTTAGCAGTAATGCTGTTATTGTTCATTTTTATTAAAAGTGGAAAGCGATAATTTTTTTTACAAGCACTCAAACGCTCCTTGTAATTTTACAAGCTTTCTTACAAGCTTTGCATTTTGCAAGCTTTTTTACAAGGACCG
The DNA here is from genome assembly GCA_025093555.1 of Circinella umbellata. Lineage (NCBI taxonomy): Eukaryota > Fungi > Mucoromycota > Mucoromycetes > Mucorales > Lichtheimiaceae > Circinella > Circinella umbellata. The sequence goes on along the minus strand of JAIWNF010000011.1, from coordinate 472,174 downwards.
CTGCGAGCATAAATTTGTAAAAAAGCTGGTAAAGGAGTTACAAGCTTTTTTTACAAGCACCGTTGCGAATGCATAATAGAAGTAGGTATCACAAAAAACGCCTTTTCTTTTTACAAACCTCTTCCAACCACATAATTCAATGGACATAAATGAAGGTAGGTTAGATTCTCCTGAACCAATTTATAGAAAATTCTTATTCTGCGTTTTATCTTTAGCTTTAGTATCTTTTTTCGACAAAAAAGGTCGGAAAACGCTTTATAACTTTGTTACTACACATACTTCTTTGGTTGAAAATTATATCCGCCAGTTCTCTAAAGCGGCCGATGCAAGAAAAAATTTAGTGAGCAAATTCAAATCAGAATATAAAATAAAAAACCCCAGAAGCAAGAGATCCCCAGCGATTACTTTTGATTTTGACACGCTGTGGTCGTCTACACAGGTCAACAAGACACTCACAAGTGAACGAGATAAAGTATCTGTTGCTCTTATCAAAGCCGGTAGTGCAGACATTACGAAAAAACTACAGGTAAATGACAAATAAATAAAGTGCTTTGATAAACATATTGACAATGATGCGTTTTATTGTCGTTAAAATATAGGTACCGGTGGCAGAAGAAGAAGAGGGAAAGAATCAGAATACAGCATATATGAGCAACAATAGTGAACAGACCTTGCAGGAAGAAGATAGTGATGATGGAGAACCCAACTTTGTAAATGAGGGTGATGGCTATTCAAACGAAAGAAATGATAATGCCTCTGACGAAAACTTAGTATACATTCTCAATGTTAACGAAGATAACTTTACAAGCATTATATCATCAGATGAAGAGGCTCCTGCTTATTTGAAACAATTTGAACTATTCCAATTAAAGGCTTTTGATAAAGCGAAAACAGTTGGTCTGTTTGTTAATGCAGATTTGTATCAAGTTTTGTAAGTAAAATTCTTTATTTTGATATATTCATCTATTAATGCCACTGCTTTAGATCTCTATATCATATTATACTATTGAAGAAAGGCCGGGCCTACCCAGACATAAATATGGATGAATTATATAAGCAGATGTTGGAATTTCACCAATGCGATGCAAAAATTGACAAAAAAACATTTGATGCTATAGTCGAAGCATTCAGGGTAAATGAGCTTAAAGGTTAACATGGATTTATCACAATATCTCATATATTCTTTTCTTAGGGCATTGACGATGTTCCTGACAGAGACGAATTAAAGGTCAAATTATTTAAAATATACGAAGGAGCCGAGAAAGAAGACCGAAAAGCCATCGATGTTTTAATTAATTTGTGCGTACCTAAAGATCGGACGGACCTTTAATTTACGAATCGAATTACCTGTGGAGCACAAATTATTTCTTGCATATATTGAAGATAACACCAAGACTTGTTCAGCAAAGGAAACAACAATAGCAAATTGGGTCAAGAAAATAATGAAACAAACAGGTATTGACACAGCTAAATACCCTCCACACTCGATACGTTCGGCAGCCAGCACAAAAGCAGTAGAAAAAGGGCACAGTATTGAACAAGTCAAAGAACATGCTAATTGGAGTAGAAATACTCAAACTTTTGAATGCTTTTATTATAAACCTACAACGATCCTTACTTTGGAATCACAAATCACAAATTCAATTTTTTCTACGGACAACCTTACCACATTGGAATTCGGAACAGATTGTTCTAGGAACGACCAACAATGAAAATGTTGCCGAAGCGAAGGCTGAAAATGTGGTAAATACCCACCCTACTTCTTGGTTACATAATATCCGAAACTTATTTTAATTCATTTCACTACCCTCAAAAAATTACCACATAAAAAAATTGAATATTATTATTATTAGCTACTTTGAAAGATATAAGAAAAAAAGAGATTAGAAAATTATTATTATATTTATATGAAAAATAAAGCGCGGCTCGTGAGAGTATTTACCACATTTTCAGCCTTCGCTTCGGCAACATTTTGATTCATCTCAAATTTATCTGTTCCAGCAGAAAAAAAATGCGTCTAAATATTTATATTATAATTAGCAGTTAGTACTGGTAATATTTTTGTTGTTGGTCGAACAAAACTGGAACAGATTTATTTGCATTAGTCTAAGTAGTATAGTACTTTGTTGTTATTAACAAATAAAGAGCGTTCTAACCACCACTTGTACATTGTACCGCTATATAAATACACATATATATTGTTGTTATTGTATATACCGCATACTAATATTATTTACAACCCTGTTACTTGGTAGCAAACAAAATGCTTTTTACCCGGAAATTGGACTACAACATTAATTAATCAGTGTAAAAGAAAAGTTACTGTAGACAATTTCAGCATGATTAACATCGATGCTTCATGATGGACAAATTATAGGAAAGCTATATGGGTAAATCGCTTCTAGTCATTCGAAAAAATAAAAATGAAACTCTTGGCTTCACCATATTACAATGAGACTATGCCATTTCTTGTGCGTCTTTACTTTCTCTTTCTTGATTCATACTTTGTCTTAGCAACAATAAATTATGGGTATACAATTCTTTTTTTTAACATGGATGGACTGTAATTAATTTTCAAGTGCGAAACAATCAAAAAATGGCATTTTTCTTGATAAATTAGCCTTTGTCATATTAACTTAAAACGAGATAAGGCATGGTTCACTGTGTACTATAATGTCATCCTTGAATTTAAGGAAAAACAGCCAGAAAAGATTAAAGGATGGGATTCAAGAATATAAGTCCCTTGATATAAGAATTATTTCTAAATAAATAAAAAATGAAATACAGTAGATAAAAAAATCATATACTTTTTAGTAAAATACTTTTTTATTTTTCTATTTGATAACATTACGTATTGTATGGCTTTTGAGGTCACCAAAATATATTTTTAAAGATATTCTCTGGATCTAGTTCAAGACTCAAAGGATGAGATTTAGGGATTGACTCTTGAAAGTATTTAAACGCCCAATCATCCTTTGTTCATCCTGGAATTGTTTGTATCCGTGCTATCATAAATAAAGCACAGTCGATCTAGATTTTTTCGTTGACTTAATGAAGCATGAGCGTCTTGACCTCTGCTGTTAATGAAATGATGGTAGATCTAAAATTGTTTCAAATTGAGTAAGATCCGCCGTAGATTCAGGCATGCTCATGATATCAATCTTTTGGGTGTAATAAACATTATTCAAACTAATGATAGCAAACATATACCCGATATGTCCAATCCAGTCCATTGCCATCGTTTTCCTTGGACTTGGTCGTTGCAGTGAATCTAGGATCGCTTCATTCACCTGTAACTTCTTACATTGTTGGGAGCTACCCAAGTTGGGCGTAGCGGTGAACCTTTTGAATTCATTAAAGAATATCTCCACATCATCGCCATATTTGATAAGATGATTAATTTACGGCCATAGATATTGATCGATTCGACTGATGGACCGTAAATAAGATCGCTATACTGTTTTCTTATAATTTTGTTACTTGCGATGCCATCTCACCACTACAAAAAAAAATACAAGAGAAAGAAACACATGGAGAGGTTAGAAACAATTTATTTTTTATTTTTTTTTCTGCTAAGCGTACATCTGATCCACGAAAAAAATGATCCATGATGCTTCCAAATCGTCGATAACAAGTTGTTTCAGAATCATCTTCTTTCCAATCATTAATAATATCCAACACCTGTTTCTTAAGCTTGAGCATTTGTACGTCTGATAATGATGATTTTTTGATTCAAGATAAGGTATCTTGAATTTGGCGATAAAAAATGATATATTTTCGGGTGATTCTGTCTCGCTTATTTCCATGAAGTGGGAATATACATTTCGTGATTCATCATTCATTCCATGTAACTTGAAAGCGCTAATCCAACTTGAGAGCTTTTCTTTCTTCTCGTTAAAATCGATAAATGGCTCCAACCGTTCTTAGTGTGATGGATTAATCGAATTGATAATACCTGACAAAGATAATCTATCAAAAATCAAAATAACAAAAGGTGATATTATCTGCAATAAACTTACTTCTTCTTAAAAGGAACTATCAATTTCATCTAATAGCTTCTTTTCTCCCAATGTCCAAGAGATCGACAGTAACTTTTTTTCAAAGAAATATATATAATTAGATCAGTAGAAAAATAAACTCCTGTTAAAAATTACCTTTTTGTAGCCCATTTGAAAATATATTTCTTTTAACTGCTGTTGTACTGGTATTGACGCATCTTTTGAGACTTTTTGATATCGACAAAATCGACGAAAATTTCGTAAATTTCAATTTATTTTTTCATTTTTGAAATCCCCTATATGGCCTTGTTGGTCAAAAAGGCCATGGCGAGCGATTCGAAACATGGTTTTCTTTGACATGGAGATGAATTTCTCCATTTCTAAATTGAGATGTATATTCAAAAGCACCTTTATAAAGTTGATATTGTTAACAAACTTATTCTTTTCACCAAGATATTTTTCGTTCATTGTTGCCACCGAAAAAAAGAAAAAGAATATACTTTATTTTATATAACGTCTCAAAGTGTGTACGGCGTTCTATACAAGATATTCGGAATAGAGAAAATGAAAACTCTATGCGAGTATATATAAAAAATACAGTAAAGAGGGATCTATCAAACCGCATTATCGCCTTATAGTAGCTGATAACTAACTGTTGGCGCTCTAAGTGAAAATGGGTTGGCGTCTCTTGGCCACGGAGAGCATCCATGAGTAACGTTATGTCAAAAATTCATTTATTGGAATCATTGTCTATTATTATGAATTCCATGTTCAACAGGCAGACAAGCTTCTTTGTTATCTCTTATCAAAATGCTGACCCTCATATCAACTCTTTGTTTCGATATTTAACCCACTACTTGTAGAAATGCGAAGTGAAACCTAGGAAATGACTTTTTTCCGCACCATTTCATGTTTCCGTGTTCCTTTGGATAAAATATGTTCCTGCAAAAATATATGACACTTCACCTCACTCTTTGTTATGATCCAAAATTGTTCGATTGGACTGAACAAAAGATAAATAAATAGAAAGATACACTCATTTCAATCTTCAATATATTTTTTAATGTTCCCATGGGTATGAAATAAGCCCATTATCCATGACTATATAATATCCTGTCATATATTGATGTTTATCTGCTTCGTTAAGAGATTCAGAGCACCAAATAAACTTACCCATCAGAATTTTATAATAACACTGTTCTATATTTTCTACCCCCACACTCAATATTGTTTTCCTTGCCATCCCATTTTACCTTTAAGCAATCAATATCCTTTTTAAAAAACATTCCCCCAAAGTATTCATTCAAATATCATATAGATCATATAGTTCACATACAAATCCGATGGTATCAAATGATCAACAATGTCTTTTTTTGTTCTTTCTTTTACTATTGTGTGTATAAAAATAAGTCATACAAAAGGTAAACTACATTTATTTGACTTCGTTTACGGAAAGAGCTAATATAATTTAAAAGATAAGAAAGTAGCTTGCATAAGTAATCATTTGGTTCCACTCTATATATATATATATATAGCACAAAGAAAAAAAAAGAAATACATACTGGGAGGAAGAGATTGCTTAAGCTTGCTAGCCTTTTGCTTGTCATTGACAACAAGGGTGTACAAGTAACGGGAACAACGAACCTTGAACTTGACAGAGTCGGCGTTCTTCTTAATGCAGGCAGCTATTTTATTTATTTATTATTAATATTATTAATAAGAAATTGAATTGTGTTTTTTCGTATATTAATTTAAAACTTACACTTGGCGTCCTTTCTGCGGGCAATTTCAAGGAATTCCTTAATGTCTTTAATTTGCTTGGGCTATTTAAGAAATAAAACAATCATACAAATTAATTACTGAAAAAGTTGAATTAAAATGATAATAATAGAGTAATTTCCATCTCAACTCCAAAGCTTCTGACAAATCGATGAACCGGAAAGAATAGAAGAAGTTGTAAAAGAATTTATATATATACATATAAAGATGTCGATGTCGTTATTATTTTTTTTTTGAAAGGGGCCCTGATATCAAAAATTATATAATTTTATCCATCCTTATTAAAAAATCGATTCATCCATCCAATCATCCATTCATCCATTCATCCGTTCACGTCGTCGAGAAGCGTTGTTATTGTTGATGGTTATAATATTATTATTTTGGAAATTCGATCGTTTTACCATGGCGATTCGCTTAAGCTTAGAGCAGGAGAGGAAGATCCTTTGATGGAACACTGACGGACATACGATATGGCAGCTGTTTTCCAAATTAGGAAACAAGTCAAGTAGTATGAGAATTCCCGATCATTATACCTAATAATTACTTAAGTGATTTGTTCTTTCTTTCTACTTCTGTTATTATAATATATATACATGTTTTTATATTGGTAGTAAGGAAGTATGGGCTTTGTTTTCTATTTAGAATAAAATATTACAAGTTATATCATACTTCCTTATTTTTTTATGGTTAAAGTTGTTGGATCAAAATTATTTATAGATAAAAATAGATAGAGATACCGTACGCTACCATCAAACGAGTCGATGCATATTAATTATAATGTAAAATAGAAGAGTATTAAATCTATTGTAAATAAAGCGCCACAACTGGATCTGTATAATGGAGTATTAAATATAGTATTTTTAATTAAGATCTAATGCAACACAGTCATTTCGTATTGGTATCGTTCTCAAAAAACATTAAAGAAAAAAAAAAGACTCATGTTAAATATGCCATCGCTATTTTATAAAATGGTAAAGTGCAATTTGCTTCTACATATACCATCATTACTAATGTAAAATCCAGCTTTTATTAATATTAATTAAAGATATTGTGTAGAACTTTTCATCATGCGATCAAGATACGACCGTTTGTACGACAATATTTATATATAAGTATCCATTATAATAATCTTATATTTTTTTATCTTAGAAATTAAGTACACACCACAATCAATGACTTTAACATGATATCTTAGCTTTTAAATCGTATTCAATTGTTAAGTATAATATTTAATAGTGAAGAAAGAAATATATGGTTATTTCTTGCGCTGGTGTTTTTCGAAACATACATTAATTTCGATGTGGATCCATACCAATTACCGTGAGAGCAAGATAATTGCTATAAATACCATTTTTCTTTGGTTATTTTATGTGTCAGCATCCTATGATACATTATAATTAAGCAACACACATATTATTACGTATCTTATTAAAGCTAACTATTTTAAATAACATTTTCGGTACCTGTATTATAGTCTCTATTAAAATGACGAGACAAAGTTCTCCATACACACGTTTATTGGTGCGTATAGTTCTTTTTTTTGTTGGGGATTAAAGGGGTAAAGTATTAATGATACGTATGTTTCAACTATCATATTGTAGAACACGATAGATGATGAACTTGGTATTTTTTATACAAATAAAAAAAAAAGAAACGGCGCAAGACTGCAGCAGTAACATTTGCCTGCATCTGAAATTTATTTTACCACAATGATTTTTGACAAACTACACGATGTGGCGCGAAGATGTCAAAAAAAATATAAAAAGCCTCGGTAATCTCATATTTTTTGTGATATTTCTACTCAAGAAAAAAAAACAGCAACAGGATAATATACATATATATATTATACCTCTTTTATTATTATTATTATTATTATTATTGTACACTATATAAATACTGTATATCTAAAAATGCCAGCAAATCTACGGGAACAAGAAGTGGTTGCATCCTACAACGACAATATTGACAGCAATGATGATAATAATGGCAAATATTGCAGAAAGTGTAATAGAAGTTTTACACGTTGTCGAGACCTTAAGCGACATATCCTTTATAGCATAGCGCACAGAAACGGCGCCGCTCCTTGCTATGAATGTCCTCTGTGTGGTAAAGTCTTTACTCGACCAGATATCCGTAAAAAACACCAGGCGAATAAGAGCTGTCTCGATCGATTTTTCAAGATTCTTCACAAGGCAGGAATAGTTATCCCAAAAAATGATAACAGCGCTGACTTCATTCTTTATTAAAAAGAATCAAAACTATGATACCATTATCTTAGCATTCCTTTACTATAGTATTTCCCATCATACCTCAGGAATATGATTTTTTCTTTTTATCTCCTTTTCCATATGCCACGATAGTACCTAAAAAAAGGGGGGGGGGGTTATTTATGGTTATTGTTCATTGTATTATTATTAGTTCACCATACATTCGTTTTTTTATCTTATTCTTTATATCCTACAAAGTACTACTATTGATACGCAATATGCCACAACACAGACCGAGCTGTTATTTCTTTAAAAAAACCTATGCATTCTGCTGCTCTATATTATTTATATCTATCTCCACAAAATCAAATATATTCTATGTATAAAATAATAAAAACTAAATATGTTGGAATTCGCCATTGGCACAATAATGAATCAATTAGCAAGACTATTTGAGCAATGTATCGATGACAACGAGTAAAAAAAATACATTGATTGGTTATATCATTTTATGGCGCTATTGTATATAATGCGACTACTGCTCAGCAATTGATTTGTTTTCAAACTCCTAGTCTGTCTCGATAAGCAATAATAAACTACATGAATTATTCTGTTTTTTTTTTCGAAAATAATGTTCTGCCAGCAACAAGGGAAAAAAAGGTAACATTAACAGTTCGAATTTTACTTTGTGTTGTGTATATTTCTTAGTAATTAATCTCATACGTACTCACAACCAAATATTATTATTGAGCAGAAAAACTATTTTATTGCGTTAGTAGAGAGAGCAAAAGTTATTTTACCAACGCCGATCGACCTTCATCACCATTTATTTCATAACGGCAAAATGGTATGGTACCAATGCAGTGGTGGTACATACTCATTTTCATACATCAGATATTAAATGGTTGTACCACCAAACTTGTATGATAATATTGATGTGGAATTTATTCATCAGGTAATTAAAACTCCTCGATGTTAATATAACAATGACTCAAATACACAAATAATGTACTCCGGATTTAATATACTAATGTATTTGATAATAAATATTGACACTGATAACAATTAATGCGTATCAAAAGATAAAGCAGAAGCAATAACATTTTTTGGAAGGGAAAGAGCCATTCTTGCTTTATTTATCATTTTGCTTAGTTGTTTAATGGGTTTTGACATAAATATCAAGCTGACGACATAAAATAATACAAAAAAGCGGTCATTTTGATCCAACAACGACTTCTGTAATCACAATTAACAAACTGCTCGATACTATACTCCATAATATAGTGTGTTACTTGATTATACCCCAAGTAGCTGTATATAATGTGGCTGCGTGGAAGATTGCTGTTGTTTAATCGTTAAACCCTGATCTGTTACATATCAATACATTAGGATGATTTAAAAAGAGTTTCTTATCAAAAAGGAGATTTGTTTCTTGGAACACATTGAGTTTTATCTTTAGTATCACACTATAATATAGATATTCATGGAAAATTAAGGCTACACTACTAATAGAATAATGCTGAGCACGATTTCATTTATGAGTATGCAGCTGACAACAATGTTAACGTACGTCCAATATTATTGACATAAAAATGGAACTACTAATAATTAATAATATCTTTATAATTTATATATCATTGAAAACAAACGGTATGATATACAAAAGTGAAATAATTGTTGATCATAATGAATGTTTGCTACGTATTTATTTCTTTTCCTTAGAGTAACCAAGAATTAACTAATAATAACGAAATGTATATTCTTGATTGTGTATTTGTCGTTTTTGGTACTATGATAGTACTAACAATCAAATAGCACATAGTGTAGATCCGTTTTTTTTATACTTTGTAAGAGCGATAATATATAAGTCTTCGTACGTCGTAGCGAATCTAAAAAAAATTCATAGCTTTATTTTTCAGTGTCCAGAAGAGAGTATTCAATAGAAAGTGATTCTTTTTTAAAAAATTCAAGTGATAGATAGTGTGATTAGTATTTTTTTCTGCAACTTGAAGCAGTAATATGTATAACAATGAGACAGATCAGATGTTTTAGTTTATTCTCTTATGCGTATAATAATAAAGAAAATTAACAAGCTCGTCTCTTGGGTATTTTGTGATTAATAATAACAATTACTGTATAATGGAATGCTTCTCTTTCTTTTTTAATGCAATCACATTTATAAATAATATTGTTTTATACTGTTGATATCTTACATAATAATTTGCAGGAATGGCTACAAAGTCTGGTAATAATAACTGCTTTTACCTTATCCACGAGAAAAGGTCAGAAATCCAACCATACTCAATACGTATTATGTAGGAGCTTTCCACCATGCATACTCGACTGTTCTTGATTCTTTGTCAATTTGAAAAAGCTACGTAACCCATTTATTGGTGCTTTTAATTAAAAGTAAATTTAATAAATGTAAAACTTTATTGATTGGTAATTTAGAATACGAAAACTGTATTATTAAGTGGTGATATGGCTTTTCTACAGCAATATCCATGATTTTCATCAATACATGCTATTTTAATATCTATTTTATAGCGATTTTTAGTCTACTCCATATTTGATCGGAAAAATGGTCTCGTGCATAATAACTCATTAACGATAGGCGGCAGTTTAGTTTACAATCTTCTGTTGCTGTAAATGACAATTTCGATATGACACATGTTGTATCATTTTTGCTGATACAAGTAAATTGTTGTTATTAACGATAGGCATACTATCCCATGCAATTATTTTTTACCCTATCATGAATCATTTACATTTCACTTATTCTATCGTCTTATTGTAATACTTCTCTTATTTGTTACTGTGTGTGACAGCACTTGAACGTTTAATCTAATGCGTACCTTTTTTTTCCCTGCGTAAAAAATACTAAAGCAAGCTGTCAGAGCAAAAGATGCTATCTTAAGTTAGAGCTAATCTTACGCAGTATAACTAACTATTTTTGATGAGCCAACAAGCACAAAGCTTTTTATGTTTCTGCAGCATGTGCAGAGCAGATCGCTTTATGGTTACTAGTCATTATTGATATATTAAACAGTAAAGTTACTTCTACAATATCTTAATACCCGGATTATTAGTAAGACAATGATATAATTCTATTTATTTTTGTTTCAGTGCTCTTATATAATTTTATTTTCAGTTATGTATATAAAGTATTATTTTAATGGTTTGTGTATATTTATACTAAAGGGATTGAAGGGCACAGGCCTATTTAAATTACAAGAGTAAATACAATTAACAAATAGCAAGTATTAATATGTGCGGTGTGACGATTTTGAGGGAATGGGTAATAATTTTAGAAAAGTAAGGCAGCAATTCCAGCAGCAGCAAGAGATACTACGAAACCACCCAATTTTACATTGTTGGCTGCAGATTCTTCAGTGCTTTGTTGAGCAGAATCACCGCTAGCAGTTGAAGATGCATTTGAACCCGAGGAGCTATCAGATGATGAGGATGATGAAGTACTTCCACTAGCATCGGCACAAGAGTCGCTCTTGTGGGCACTATACCAAGTACAGACATCAGGATGTTCACGACTTCCATAATCTGCTTGTTCACTTTCTGAACATTTCATCATACACATGCCGGATTGTGTCATATATGATGTATAGGATGGTGTACCCTTTTCACATTCGTTAGCAAGACTGCTAATAAATGAGCTTGATGAAGGGTCGAGAGAGAAACTTTTATCCATGGCAACACCAGCTGTCTATAAAATAGTAAGAAAACCAATATTTATTAATATACATCTGATAAATTTTAGATTAAATGTATTAAAGTAATTCTTGGTCAAAGAAAATACTGGTACATGTACTTACTTGTCTACATTTGGTGATACAATCTGAACCAGCAGCGACATCGAAGGATGGGTTACAGTTAGCAGCAGCAGCAGCAGATGCGGCAAAGTAACTAATAAGAAGAACAGCAGATGAAGTAGTAATTGAAGGCATGATAAAGGTTTGGTATATATGTAATAAATGTGTATGAAACAAGTTCTTGTAGATAATTAATGTTGATTGTTTTTCAGTCCAATTATATATTCAAAGTATTTCGTGTTCTCCGACAGAGCGGTAAATGATATTTTGCTTCACACACCAAATATATCCTTCTTGCGAGTAAATATTGCGAGTTTTCCTTTTACGTTTATTATGATATCGTTTTCACAGTTGATCGGGAATTATGCCCAAAAAAAAAGGCTTTCTCTTTTTTAATCAGATCCGTCCGTACTACCGATGAAACAATGTGCTACAACCAACTAGTTTTGATTCTCCTTTTGCGGAGGCATTCTTGGATCCATAATTGGTGATTTTGAGCATTTCGAAAAAATGTCCAAAGAGAACAAAATAAATCTGATTAAAAGTATTCTATTTCCTTTGCTGATAATTGTGCAAAGTACATCAATGTTTTGTTTGGAACTTTATATAGAATTGCTTTACTTGTTACCAATGATTTATTTATTACTAAATATAAGAGAATTTAGCTTCTATAGACTGTCTATTTTCACTTCAATAGGATTGATTATTTATCTAATAAAAGATTAAACTATATCAAATAGATGTTCTGTTTTTGAGGGCTCCTTGTTCGGATCTTGTTTTACGAGCGCGATTAGAAAAAATACTCATTCTTGTTCTTCAGTTAAACACAGAAGCAACTCTCACATGATTATTATGCTTATTACTTTTAAGATCTGATAACGAAAAGAATCACCGCCTTCCTTTTTTACTCTGGTGAAACTCAAATGGTAACGTGTGGGGGCTACAAAGGAAATACAGGTTTTGCCGTATATTTAACCAGAAATCCAGTTTTCTGGTTTATCCTTTTTGTTTATTCAAGCAAAAGAAGTATGTAATAATACATAATTATTTGATGTCAATTAGCGCAATTGATTAACTAACTATATAATATTGATTGGTACAGTTTAGAATAATGTTTATATCGGCAATTACATGAATAATAATTGTGTATGTTTGTAATTCATATATTAAGAATAATGATATTTCCAAAGTTTGATTGTTGAGAAAGAAATGTAAACAAATTTCTCGGGTCAATGTGACACAAAGAAAGCTGTAAATTCGTACCGACAATCGGACATCTACGCCGCGCTACTTATAATGTATAATGATTCTACTGTTTTGGAATTTGTTAAAAAGCGAAAAAGCGCGCATTTATTATTTCTTACAATAGAAAAAAGTATTACTATAGTCTATAATCAGATATATAGTAAAGATTCCATGGATTAAAAAGTGACACAGCGATCCCTATTTTATATAAAAAAAATCACAAACACTAGATGTATCCATCTTTGATGACCAATTGAGAAGTACAAATGATAGTTCCAGTTAGAATTTGCTATATATAGGTTGATTTATAATTAAATTATATATTTAATGATATACTAATGACTAACTGCAAAAGTCTTCCAATTGTACTTGCCAATGTGTATGATAGCGGGGAAAATAGAATTTTACCTTCTACAAAGAAAAATTAGCGCAATGAAGTGATTATTACTATAAACACATGGGAAATTATCAGATCAAACGGAACCACTTGAAGACTGTGTGATACTGAGAAAAAAAAAGAAACTTGCCAAGCATTTTTTTTATATATTCCATCCGCTCGATGAGTTGTCGCGCTTTGGTTCTTCTTACAATCTAAATAAATGAATCAGCTTTTTCAACATCTTCATCAGCTGTGTTTCCCCTAACTTTTTATAAGTCAAACTGACAAAGAATTTGTTCTTCTTCTTTGCTTCCACCGCTGAGATCCTAACGGCTTTGTATATATAACAAGATGCACCCGTCATATTCCAATGAAACCATGTCTAACAAGGAGTATTACGACAAAGAGCACGACATAGCAAATGATAGTTACTATCATCATGATGATCTTGCAATGACAGCAAATCATGAAACCAATAATAGCAGCAGTATACAAGTTGATAACGATAATCAAGAGGAAGAAGAAATTCGCAAGTTTTTATGGCTGGTTCCATTAAAAGCACACGTCCATCCTGTACAATTTTTCTTCTTTTTATTTTCGGTTTTTGCATCACTTGCCGTTATTGTCTACTTTTCAGCCGCACAATCATGGACTCTCACTAGTTTACTCTTCGTCGGTGATAGTGCTGGTGATATTACTGGGTCTTTATCATTTTATTCCGAGTTTATATCCATGATTGCTGTCTTATGTTGGGGTGTTGCGTCTGATTACTTGGAGAAACGAACAATCAATTCTATATCCCTTGTTATTATGGGTATCATTGTAATTGCGTATCCCTATGCATCAGATGTTTATCCAACTCTTTTAATCCTGCGTTTTATCTATAGCGTGGGTACTGCGGGGACGACTTGTATGATGGCTGGTGAGTTTACTTGTTTTATTTTACTCAATGATTTTCATAATTATGTGATTACCATGTTTAGGTGATGATTATATGTATAGTATCTTTATTAATAGCTATATATTATCGATTAGGATTTTTACTTGAAGTTGTACCTGGCGAACGTAGTGGGTTAGCATCTGGATTAATTGGTACATGCTCGGGTTTAGGAGCTATTTTTGCCGCATTCGTTCTTTTTTCTGTCCCAACACGCATGTCTCATCTTGTCGAATCTCAGTTTGATCCTCGACTTATTATATACGGTTACGCTGTCATTGGAGCTGTTACTATCGCCCTCGGGTTCATCTTATGGTTTATTACTCCAAAAAATATACGCCACATTGCTTCTATAACAAAGAATAACAGTAGCAATATTGCTGCTATGTCAGGATGGAAAACAAAAAGTGTGGAAGTTCTAGATAATTTACGGCACGGTGTAATGGCAGCAAAAGATCCAAGAATTGCTCTTGGTTATGTCTCCAGTTTCTTTGCACGGGCTGATGAAGTAATCATTACACATTTCATTTCCCTGTGGGTACAACAATATTATATCGACATTGGAAAATGTACAGTGGGCTCCTATTGTCCTTATGCATCATCGTCGACACAAACTATGACAGGTAAATTATTAGATTCTATTACAATAATATTTATCTTCAATGTAGATCGCGTGCTAAGGTAACAAAACTATTACTAAATAATTTTACTTTTTCTAGGTATTGCACAATCTGTCGCGTTAGTTGTTGCACCATTCTTTGGTTTAGGCTCTCATTTTTCGAAAGAGTGGTCATTGATCATTGCAGGATGCATTGGAGTTGCTGGCTGTATTCCTTTTGCATTTACTATTGATCCAACTGCCAACACGAGTTTAGCATTTGTTGTTTTATTGGCAATGGGCGAATATGGTAAATATACATGCGATTATTATTAAGAAGAGAATTCTAAAAGAAAGCAAGAATATAATGCTATAGTGGCAGCTGAAAATAACTAATTAATAACAATGTCTGATATATCAAAATAGGAATGATCGTTAGTAGTATGGCCTTAATTGCACGCAATCATGTCAAGCCTGAATATCGTGGTGGTGTTGCCGGTGTTTATTCGCTGTGTGGTTGTATTGGTATCATGATTGTTTCTAAGGTTGGAGGTGTTCTCTTTGACAAGTGGATGAAAGGTGCACCATTCCTTTTGCTTGGCATTGGTCATGGGTTGGTTGCTTTATTAGCATTAATTCATTTTATTTATATGGTTATTCAAAAATATGGTTATGGACATAAAAATGTCAAGATTTTCTATTAATATCCTTTTCCTGTTCTTATTTAATCTTTTCCTTATTGTATATCTTATGTATACCTGTATAGTAGTAGCTTTAGCTTGCATATTTTTTTTTGTCTTCCATTTAATTTAGCATACTCACAAACAAAATTCATAAATAATATTAATAATAATAGTAATAACTTTTATTTTAATGAGAATGGCCATTTTCTACTTGTTATTTACTAATACAAGAAGAATGTGGTCACTTAAAAGCATTTCGTCGTTTGGTACAATGATATGACATTTTGTATATGTATATATTTGTGGTAACTGGCAAAAATAATTCCGCACGCTGGAAAACTTCAGTTTATATTTTTTTTTGTTCGTTATTCTTTTAAGAAATAAAAATAAAACATGCACAGCGCTGATACAGAGCAACTTGGGAAAGCAAGGTTTCAGGAACAGGACCAGGACCATGAACATAACGATGAACAACATTCGGCACCAGAAAGTAGTGACTCGTGCCCATCGCTATTGACCTCAAGATCAACGCCATCTCTCCCAGCACTCGTCAATTATGCGCTTCTTGCCACAGCAAGTTTATCTTCCAAGCGACCTAATATTAGTATGCAACGAGGATCAAGTCAGCAATCTCGACCATCATCGTCAATTTCACCTAATTTTGATGGAGAAAGGCGAAAGGCGTAAGCTGTAGAAAGAGAAGATTAATAATGTGCCATTTTAACCTTTTTCAAGATACAAAAAAGACCCGTTAACTTTTATAAATATATAAATATATATGTTCATATAGACCTGTTCAACGGCGGAATTCATTTAGTAGTTTCCTTAGTACAAAATATGGACGAAAGGGTAGTAAAACCACACAGCCAAAACCTGTAAATGTAAGAGAAGCATTGCCAACAACACTTGAATTAAACGATCCAACAACTACTACAAGTGACGATTCTACAAAATTTCGAAAAGGTCATCGGCCACGATCTTATTCAGAGTAAGAGAGTCCTTCACTTCAACTTTTTTTTTTGTATTAGAAAATGGCCACAATGATATATCCTGTTGTTTTTATTCATCAAAGAAATGATAAAATTATAGCAGGATTCCAGCCGTTTCATTTCCAGTAGAACGAGCGCCACCAGTAGCTATTACAAATAAAACACCAATCTACGAGTATTATGGCTTTGTCATGTATCTTGCATCATTTGTTGCATTAGGTAGGAAGGTGAAAATAATTAAAAGTACCATCGGGAAATAGTGGAGCCAGTTGAACTTTCTGATCTCATATTTACCATTTTTATTTTTAGCAATCTATTTGATCTGGGCGTACGTTCCTGATGAAATCCTGCATAGTCTTGGAATCACCTATTATCCAAAACGGTATATATATATATATACTTTTATATGTCTAGACCCCATGGATAAATCAACTGACTAGTATCGTCATTACTTCTCAAAAAAAATTAGTTACTGGGCACTGGCCATTCCCGTTTGGTTAATGACATTTGTATGGTTCATTTTTTTCTCATTTATGAGTATAAACCTCATGAACACTGCGCCATTCGATTCATATTACTGTCTTACAGGTAATGGATGAAAAAACAAACAAATATTTTATTCTTTTAAATGAGAATAACGAGGCGGAGGAAAGTGAAATGCTAGTTAGAAGAGATAGCTAATCATCAAGTTATGCAATCTTATATCAGATGAACATGCCAATGTCATGCGTATTGACAAATCCCAAAATGAAGAAAAGCGGCCAGATGACTGGATGCCTGAATTGCATGATATACCAATTAGTGTTGTCAACGCATTCTTATATCCCCCACCACATAATATGACCACAAAAAATGAAGTAATCCATGACGAATACAAGAATAGTAGCGAGGAAGGATCTTTGACAATACGTCGAAGGAAGATGGGAAAGCGGAATGTATTGTGAAAAAAAAAGCACATTAGGCAATTGAAATCATCTTTCATTTTCGTTTCTTTTTGAGTGTGTTATTCCTCTGGTGACCTATGTTGTGTATACATATATACGCCAATTGTTACAATCCAGTACCACAAAGAACCAGATCCATTAGTATTAGTCTAGGTACCATCTCGCTTCTAAATATTGTAGTTGGCTTATAGGCAAAAGGGACATACAGAGTTCAAACTTAATAATTGTCGTCGTAATATACCTTATTTTATGCCGTTGTTAGTTGCTATGTCTATTATTGTTATTACTATACCCATAAACAAAGAAAGTAAACGATAAATTTTGTAAATAGTTTCAAAAATGTACTACAATAAATTATGTATAAAAACAAAATGTCAACATTGAAACAAAAGGAGAAATCCCGCGGGTTCGCGCCACAGTCTAGATCTATATAAAAATTCTTTATGGTAGGTTGATGGCTCTTTGTCTTTCAGATCCATTATCTTGGTTACAAATTAAAGATAATGGGTAATTTTAATATACTGTTTTATGTTTTATTGTAAAACAGTTCATACTACGTAGGAATGCTATAGCGCTCGTTCTTTTTACTTTCTATTATATGCATAACATTAGAGTAGAAATTTTGAATTAACTATTAATACAATCAATTATAAAAAAAAATCAAGTCTACGTATATTCATGAATAATCTGGGGATATGTGTTACAAAGATAGCTTGCCTGTATAAAACAGGAAGTGAAGCGGACAAGAAAAGATCTGCATAATACTTATATTTTCACCAGAGCTGCAAAAATCATGCATACAATATAAATCCAATGCATAATAAAATGTACGTATCTCAATTTATTTATTTTTATTGTATAACGCTGATCATTATTATTTACTAGAGAAAATATACAACCTATAATGTATGACCATGACAGAATAAATTTCTTATCAGCTTACGAAAGGTATGACAATTTACGTACTACTTTTCAATAGAGACAGATGGTACTACGTAAGGAAAGCTATGAAAAATAAAAGATAACAATTTTTTTTATACTTATCCTTAATGATCAGATGGGACATATCAATACATCATCATCATCAGCATCATCACTTCTCTCTTTCATCCTTCATTACTCCATATTCATCACACATGATAACTGAGTTTTTATCATCACATAATATATCAGGTTTACCATAGAGAAAAATCTGATTTCCATGGAAACGAGATTGCATGATTATGATAAAAGTTGTATAATCGGTTTTGAAAAGGAGAACAGAGAGGGGAAAAGAGGGAGAGACATGTTAAGAGCAGGATTTTTTTTTTTTCGAAATCTTCACCTCCATTTCCTCATACAGCTTGTAGACTGATACATCGGAAAAACAGACAATATAAGATATAAGCGAAAAAGCTAAATTAACGTAATAAAGAGATATCGCTCATATACTATACGATAAGATGTTTAGAACCTATGGAAGGATAGTCTTGTAAAAAGAGATAACGATAATCTACTCATTTTTCCCTGCACACATTTTTTACCTCGTTACAACACTTGCATATTTCAATTCGTCATTGGTGAGAACAATTTATATAAATGTATCAGACTATACCATAGTAAAGAAAAAGGAGACGATGGGCTGTGGGGTCCCAGCTGGTTTGATAAGATTTTCTTTTTGTTTTTTCTTATCAGAAGGCATGTGCCTTAAAGATAAGAACTTCCAAATTAGATCATTGGTTTTAGCCTCCGATCCCGTATGTAATTTATTTTTTTCCGTTTGCTTGACTGCACATAAAAAAAAAAGAACGAGGATCGAGCAAAATCCCCCCACTCATTTTTCCTTTGAGTATACCTTAACTATCAGTAGATTAAGAATGTTGTTGTTGTTATTATTGTTGGGTAAAGACGGATGGGAAAATAAAATGGTTAGTGCTATTATTGTTTCATCATACAAAAATAAAGTAAACAAGTTTTTTTTTTCGCCTTTGCGTTTCGGGTAATTAGGTAAAAAGAAAGGATTAGTTACAAAAAAAGTAAGATAGGGGGGTTTAGTCAAAAAGCTTAGATAAGTGAACGGAGACTGCCACTTTTAGTGTCAATGGATCAAAATCACAATCAATCAGAATCCGAATAGTGCCTCGCGCTTTTTTATCTTTACATTTTGATATAAAAAGAATTCACAATTTTAGTTTATTTTTATACTTTTTTCTCTCTTCTTATTTTTTAATTAATACTTCTCTTTTAAACTAACCATGTCTGTCGTCTCCAACGCAAAAATTCTTGAAAAATATCTTGCTCTTGAACAACAAGGAGCTGTTCAAGTCGAATATATTTGGATCGATGGTTTTAACAACTTGCGTAGCAAGACCAAGACCGTCTATAAGGTTCCTCAATCTCCTGCCGATTTATCTGAATGGAATTTTGATGGATCTTCTACTGGTCAAGCAGAAGGTCATGATTCTGACGTTCTCATCCAGCCTGTTGCTTTGTTCAACGATCCTTTCCGTGGTGGTAACAATAAATTTGTTCTCTGCGAAACTTTCAACCCTGATGGTACTCCCCACAAGACTAACCATCGTCACCATGCAAAGAAGGTGATGGAAACTCATGCTGATGCCAAGCCTTGGTTTGGTATCGAACAAGAATATATGCTTTTTGATCCTGAGACTGAAAAGCCATACGGTTGGCCAAAGCACGGCTTCCCTGAACCTCAGGTAAGAATAATATATCTACATGCTTTTTTTTTTCGCGAGGGCATAAAAGGATAAAAGTAGGAAAAAGGGGATACTGAAAAGAATCAGCAGTATATAATGGGATGTACATATAACAAAAAAATGTATACTTACAACAAATAATATTTGATATAGGGCAAATACTATTGTGGTGTGGGTGCTGGAAAGATTTTTGGTCGTGATATCGTCGAAGCTCACTACCGTGCATGTTTGTATGCCGGTATCAACATATCTGGCGTAAATGCTGAAGTCGCACCTGGTAAATATTCAAGCATTTTTTTTTTCTTAAAAAAAAGATAAAAGTAATAATAAACTCACTTTTAATTTTCGTTTTACTAGGTCAGTTTGAATATCAAGTTGGTCCCTGTGAAGGTATCGAGGGCGGTGACCACTTGTGGGCTGCTCGTTATCTTCTGGAACGTGTTGCTGAAGACTTTGGTATTTCTGTCTCTATTCATCCCAAGCCTATCCAAGGTGACTGGAATGGAGCTGGTTGTCACACAAATTTCTCTACCTTAGAGATGCGCGAAGACGGTGGTATTGTTGCCATCGAGAAGGCCATCAAGAAGATGAGTTTGCGTCATATGGAACACATTGCCGTATACGGTGACGACAATGATCAGCGTTTGACTGGTAAGCACGAGACTGGCCGAATTGATACCTTCAACTATGGTGTTGCCAATCGTGGTGCTTCTATTCGTATTCCTCGTCACGTTGGCAAGGAAGGCAAAGGTTACCTTGAAGACAGACGTCCTGCTTCCAACATTGATCCTTATCAAGTGACAGCTATCATTGTCGAATCTACCTTCTACCCCGAAAACTAAAAAAAGAGCCATCCCCCACCTTTATATCATTTTATTTCTCATGATCTTATTTCTTTCTTGATGTATTATATTCCCCTTTTTTGTCCTTATCGGCATATCACCTTTTTTTTCTAAGAAATTCACTCTCCTATTTCCTTATAGTTATAACGAATACTCTACTTTACATATTACCAACTAAAAGAAAAATAACAAAATCCCAGCATATCTTCTGCCTTCGTAGATAACCCAAAGTATATATAATATATATTGAAAGTTTTTCTTTATAAATATAAAAGCTTTATTTTAATTTTAATCATATTTATCGTCATGGTTCTAAGATATATGTTGTGTGATACAAAGAGCGTTGAACGGTGGAAAATGTCATTCTTCTTATTGGTCGTGTATACTAAATAACAATCCGCATCAACGTAAAATAAAAATAAGAAGCTTTTACCACATGAAAGATCGAGGAAAAGAACGTATCATTCTCAAAAAATAAAGCTGCTTTCTATTTGTTTTATAAAACAAATACTAGAGAAGAATAGAAGTTTGAATTTTATTCTTCCATCAAAATGAAGCGGAGATGACTCATGGCCATTTGGGTTGGTCTGCAAAAAAAAAAAAAACAGAAACAGGCTTCTCTCACTCTAGAAATATATACCTTTTCTACCACTAACAAAAGGGGATAGTTCCATAATATATCACAAATAGCAATGGCAGCACCACGTACAGCAACAGTCAACAGAAAAACAAACGAAACTGATATCCAGTTGGATATCAATCTCGATGCTAAATTTGACCAAAAGATCAATATTGACACTGGTATTGGATTCCTTGATCATGTAAGAATAGATCTTTCTCAAACAAATAAAAAAAAATCTATAGTAAGGGGGCAAGTAGGAGGGGGAGTTTGGTTGTCAAAGTTTTTCTTATAGTCGAAATTTATAGATGTACCATGCTCTCGCAAAGCACGGTGGTTGGTCACTGACTCTCAAGTGTGTTGGCGACTTGCATATTGATGACCATCATACAGCTGAAGATACCGGTATTGCTCTTGGTATGGCATTTAAGCAGGCTCTTGGTACACCAAAGGGTATTAAGCGATTCGGTTCAGCTTTCTGTCCACTTGATGAGGTATGATTAAATGCTGCATAGCTTATAAACACTCCAATAGAAACCCGAGAAACGTATTATTAATCGTTATATTACTTTTTAGGCTCTTTCTCGGTCTGTAGTCGATATTTCTGGTCGTCCATTTGCTGATATCAACTTGGAATTGAAGCGTGAAAAAATTGGTGAACTTTCTTGTGAGATGATTCCTCACGTACTTTTATCATTTGCCTTTGCAGCAGGTGTCACTCTTCATGTTGATGTCTTGAAGGGTACCAACGATCATCACAAGTAAGTTATACGGAATTGTTATTTAAAATATGTGGAAACTTGTTGATTGTCTTTTCTTTTTCATATATCTCTCACGCATTCTATATTTTTTGAACTAACTAATATATCTTTTTTTTTGTCATATAGGGCCGAATCTGCTTTCAAGTCTTTGGCTGTTGCTATTAAACAAGCTGTTGAATTAACCGGTGGTTCAGGTAAAATAATAAAAATAAAAAAAAATATGTGGATAAGAGATAGAATAATAGTTGTAACATGCGATTTCTTTTTGTTACTTTTACGTAGATGTTCCAAGTACGAAAGGTGTTTTGTAAATTGCATATAATTTATATAATAAAAGATATTCCATGCTTTTCGTTCAAAACTGCTTAAGATTTTTTTTGAAGTTCAATGAAGGTCTTTTATGCGGTTGAGTTCAGGATTTTTAGGTTTGATCTAGTTAGGTCTAGTTTTAGTGTGTCATTCTCTGCTGTTTAAATCAGAGTTTAGTCTAGTAGTAAATTAAGGTGAAAAAAAAAGGATTAATATATTAATGTTAAAGACTCATCGATTTTATACTTGGATATGGTTGTCAGTAATGTAGCTTTATATACTTTTGTGTAGAATTTCCTCACACGTATCATTCTTCACAATGTTTTGTTCTTGGTATGGATTACAACACTTGGTTTCTTAAAAACAAAAAAAATCAAAACCGAAATCACAACGAGATATAATAACTAGATTGATCTTTTTTCTTCTTTTGAAATAAAACATCCACGAGAGAGCCATTAAGATTTTTCTTTTTCTAGGATCGTTTATTATTTTAGACTTCTACCACAATACTGTAAGACAATCTCTTTTGGGATGTTCTCGAACAAAATAGTAAAATAGCACTGCATTTTTTGATCTGAAAACCAAATATGGTAAATGATCTAATTACGTGCGAAAAAATGGAGTGGATGTTTCATTCACCTAAAAAAAATCAAGTTTGGTTATTTAAATCAACAATGTTTATTTAACAGTTGTCATATGATATCAAATTGTATAAAGTAGTAAATAGTTCAAATATAGAGAACAATTGATTATTTTTATTTATAGCTTGATTTACCAGAGAAAACTAGACATTCCACAGGATACTTTTTTAACACTCCACTTAGAGAAGCGCGTACCACATTCCAGGATTAGCGTTAGTGAGTATTGTTACCTAAGATAAAAAAAAATTGCCAAAATGTAACCTGCCAACAAACACAAATCATTTATAGGTTATTTGACCAGAAATTGTAACCAAATTTAAAAGCTGATGTACAAAGATTAAAGAAGATATATGTATTTAATGATAATTCATTAAAATATTAATCTTTTATATATATTGGTAATAAAAGAATATATAAAAGAAGCTATCAATCTCCAATAAGAAATTTGCTGTCATTCTTCCCGTCTTTTATTTCATATACCGACTCATTATGGTCTTACAAGATCAATCTCATTGCAAAAGCTCATGATCAACCTTTTTTTTTATCTTTTCAAAAGGTAAATAAAGGGTTCATAAATAGTCATTTAAATAATATTTTTACCTTTTGAAGGGTTGATCTGATGTTTTGATCTGTGGTCGACAACTTGGGCATTATAATAGAGAGGGACATGTATATTTGATTTAACAAAAATCACTCCATTATAGTTTAAAGGATCCTTCGCCATTCGTTTTCTTTTATTATATACAATTGAACTTTAATAATAAAAACGTACACACACTGAGTAAACGCTTACTGTATTCGTCTATATCTTGTTCTCACTGAACACAGGGACAACTGCATATGGGTCTATAGAAAAATAGAAGATACTCAGCTGAGAAACAAAGACTAAAATGGGTTCGTCAGTAAACGCTCGGCGACAAAAAAAAAATAGTTTCGCCCAGAAAAACCACCTCCCCTCCCCTTTTTTTTTTCTTCACTCTCTTTTTTCTCTCTTTTAAATCGCTCAACATCCCTTTCCCCTTTCTTCATGACCGACCTCAAGAGGAAAGAGTCCACACTCATAAAGCCGTCAAAATCTGTTGCTGTTCCTGAAACCATTGCAGAGCGCGTTCTGAATTTTGAACTAGGTAAATAGGAAGAATGGGATGAAGAAACAAAAAGTAAAATGTACAAGTTAGAAGGAAGAAGAATGAATGGGACGCTATTTGACACGCGTCAAGAGTTACTCGTTGGAATACTAATGGTTGGGAAAAAACCGTGTTTTTATGCATTTTCTCTCTATAGAAATAACTGGGCTTATATCATGTGTCGTTGTTCTCGGTCACTTTTTATTAAGCTCGCCGCTGGCGACCAAATGTCTTACGTTATCTTATAAAGTTGGACCGGACGCGTATGACAAGGGTGTTGATGATTTTTACTTTGTGGGCTTCTGGGTGGTCGCATTCACCTTTCTTAGAGCAAGCATTATGAAATATATATATCATCCACTAGGCCGTTTAGTCGGTATCAAACCGTTTGGAAAGCGACAGCGATTTGCAGAACAGGGTTTTCTCTTTACTTATGCCGGTTTTTTCTGGTCTCTTGGCATGGTATGATATTTATTTTGGGTTATAATATAGGATATGAAACGTATCCGGAGATGACGCGGCGATTATGTGAAAAGGATTATTATATGTGGGGAATGCATATGGGTAACGAAATTTATACTAAGATGAAAAAACGAATTACCTCTTTTTTTTGGGGATATGGGGATAATGACTGAAATGATATTGTAGTACATTATGTATTATAGTTCATACTGGCTCAACACATCCCAATATTGGATCGGCTATCCTCATATTTATTTAACGAGTCTTACAAAGTATTATTATTTAATGCAAACCGCGTTTTGGTTCCAGCAAATTTATGTTATCCACATGGAAAAACGAAGAAAAGATCACTATGCCATGGTAACCCATCATATTATTACAATTATCTTGTTGGTATCGAGTTACTATACCAATTTTACTCGTATCGGCAATGCAGTTTTATGCTGTATGGATTTATGCGATATCCTCTTATCGGTATGTTGATGATATAATGCGTGTGGGGTTGAGAGAAAAATTGAGACGAGAAAAGAGAGCGAGAAATCATAAAAAAGTTTTATATTGGCGTATATGTATGATGTTTACTCTCTCGTGGTGTGTGTATGTTTTGTATACTTATGCGCCGAATACGGTATTTTTTAACTGTTTTACTATACTGGATAGTTTGCGAAACTTTTAAAGTACTTAGGGTTTACTACCTTGTGCGACGTAGCGTTCGCTATGTTTGCAATAGGCTGGCCCGTGACACGCCATGGCTTCTTCACAGTAATTGTATGGGCAACATATGGTATGACAAAAATAGGATAGGAGGATGTGAATGAGTTGATAGTCCATTGCGATGATACTGACGGATAATAATGTTATTTTTTTTATTTAGCCGAACCTGACAAGTATATGGATATGCTCTGGGAGCCTGCAAAAGGCAAATATTTTACACCCTTCACTCAAAAATTGTATTTGTTCCTCTTGCTGTCTCTAGATATCATTATGATATACTGGTTCAGCTTGATCGTCAAGGTCGTATACCGGGTTATTCAAGGCAGAGGTGCCGAAGATACTCGTAGTGATGACGAAGATGATGAAGAAGAAGGGTAAGTTTTCCGGTGGAGTTTCTCAATTGTATATTTAAGCATAAGGAAAAGGGGTCGTAAACAAAGTGGATGATTAATTTTCCATCCTTTTTTTATAGCATCACTGTAGATAACAAAAAGAAAAGTGATTAGTGTGGTGTGTAGGCAGGATCCCGACCTCCCACTAGTCACTTGTATCAGTAAAAAAAAGTTGCTTTTCTTCCTGCTCTTGTTTCTTTTCCCGTTTATTTTTCATTCTAACAACAAACATTACCGTTTCTTCCTCCTTTTTTTCCATATATGTATATCTCTTTAATCACAATTTCAGCGCACAACCTGTATAGCGTTTGTTCTTTTTTTTTTATAACCATTTTATATACAATTTTTTTTATCACACGATTTATACTTTTTTCTGATATTTTGTACGCAATACTCTTACATATGTACGCCTTTGTCTTCTATTCATCATGAAGGGGCAGCAATCGGCTCGGTAGCAAAACAAAAACTCAGGATCGGCTTAAACTTTTTCTATCATCTCGGTATAATCGGCCCGTCTTATATATATTAGCTACGATCGTATGGATGTTTAAGTCAACTATCAGTCATTAAGCGCCACATTATTTTGTCATCATTGTCAATTTTTTTTGCCCTTTTTCTCAACTACGTATTACTACGTAGTTAGATGTATTTTATTCGTTACTCATCA
The DNA here is from genome assembly GCA_025093555.1 of Circinella umbellata. Classification (NCBI taxonomy): domain Eukaryota; kingdom Fungi; phylum Mucoromycota; class Mucoromycetes; order Mucorales; family Lichtheimiaceae; genus Circinella; species Circinella umbellata. The sequence goes on along the minus strand of JAIWNF010000011.1, from coordinate 445,358 downwards.
CTTATTATACGACGACGACGCAACATGTATGCATTTTATTTTTCATTGTAGGGAAGTAACAAAAGACATGCTTAATAAACGCTTTCCATATATTTCGTTACCAGGATTGTTTACTATTTTGTATTACTTGGAATGGACTTATTATAATTATGTCATTATTTCTATTACCTGGTGACTTTGTTTTCTTCCATTCTTGGTGCTTTTCTCTTGTGTATAACGGCATCACCGGAGCGCTCTCCGGAACTACAAATTCTTACATTTCAACTTACATAGCCACTTTACCCGAAAGTCCGCCGTGCTATCACCCCTGCGCCCTGGCTGTAGTGCTTCTAATTTTAAACTTTTGATATGCAAGGGGGTTAAACGATCAGACGGGGGAATATAAAATCTATCTTAATTGATTTAATGACCCGCATGTATAAGAAGGCAGCATGTATAATAAACTTTACTTAGTTTTACAATGCTTTGGTAGCTTTTCCAGTAAAAACACCATATATGTTGAGCTTTGATATAAAATAGGGTATACTTCTAACCTTTGAACAGCTCTGTTTCACCTAAATTATTTTATCATTCTTCCCTTGTCCTCCAAGCCAACATCATATCTACAAAATTTGGTCTACACTTCCGAATTGATCGTTCACTATAATGTTGACTTTTTCTACACTTAAGACAGTATCAGATATGGGCATATGCATGGTCCTCGATATTATGCTTATATTATTTCACTCAAAATGATACGTAATCTTTAAATCATGGTGGTACGTAGTAGTAGACGTCATTTTTTATAGCTCGGATCATGTATACAGTAATACTATAATTACTTAATATAGGGTACTTGATCGCCACGAATTACAAGGCAGGGTCCATTAGCAGATCTTTACAACGAAAGCTTTTTATAAGCTATAAAGAAGTTATAATTTTCGCTATGCTTATTTCACCGGAAACGCGTATATGATATGATGAAAAAGCATACTGGTCAGAAAATCATGACGTTTAATAACCCTCATTTTACTTTATATGGATAGTGGTATATGATTGTTGGATACCTGAAATGCATTAATCAGATCGCTTTTTCTCGAAGAATTTTTTATTGCCAGACACGCATTGTGGTCCATTTTTGTAATTCCTCGAGATGAGAAAAACAAATAAAGTTCACGCTTCTTTCTTTCATTTCTATTTACCTTTCCCACATGCCACGGACAAATCGTCTTGTATATTTTCTTGGCGTAGCAACTTTTCTACTCTTTCTAATATTTATTGTTATTCCTAAACTACAAAATCCTACACCAACATCTTATCTCGATGTACAACAAAATCCTGTAGCTGGTGGAGGAAGACAAGAGCAACCAGCTGCTGGTGGAGCTGAAGGAGCAGAGGGAAAAGGGCAGGCCCCACCTCCGGTTCCTCGATACATGTCTTGGTTTCCACATGGGTAAAGAAATAAAAGAAAGGGGGCATCGAACATAATAATGTATTCATTTATACTCATTACTGACCATTACTTGGACATAGTGATTTTACTGAACAACACGAAAGTTTCAGAAATGCTCTTCGTATCGCCTATGACACCAAACGAATTATAATTGCACCCATGTTACGTCTTGGCAAACCATACCCTTGGTTACCATTCAATCAACTTGCACAGCGATATGAAGCACAAGAAAAAACGATTCTTCGGCGTATATGCAAAACGCCTGAAGCAGCAGAACAATGGCGCATTGACCTTGAACCATGTTATTCGATGAACGAATGGACCGAAATCCCATGGTCAACCCTATTTGACTTTACTCAACTCGAAGCAGAATTTGGTATTCAAATTATTGAGCGTGTACGAGATCATAACTGGGGAAAGCATGAATCGGCAGTCGGTTTTATTGACAGTGTAGACATTGTTGATCCCATGAGCTTTGCAGCAAACGGCAGTAGTGTCGAGCATGGTGAACAAATTGTCCAACCTCCTGAACCACTTAGAAAACCACTTAAAAAATATTTAAGTGCAGAGCAATTGGCAAGTCTTGATGCCACTCTTGTACAGTTTGGTGCATTGTCGTCAGCCGCACGCTATCGTACCCGCAGCAGTAAAGGCCAATCAGCACTCAAACGTGCTCTCAACAGTAGATTATTTGTAACACCCAACAATTTGGCCCCAGTGACCAATACGGCGAACCAAATGATTGGAGCACTAGGTGGTAGACGACGATACAGTTCACTTCATTTGAATTTGGCCAAGTTTATAGCGTTGGATGCACGAATTAGTACAACGGATGAAAGTGCATTGTCAAGTGTAGCACGCAAGGAGCTCATGAATGCAGTCGTGTTGGAGATTTTTGGTGATATTCCGATTAACCAGGCTGTTTCTGCCACTATGCCACTCCAATCTTCGCGCTTATCAGAGCTGCTGTCAAGCCCGCAAGTGAATAGACGTCAATTGTTGAATGCATGCGTCGAGTATCGTGCCACCATCGACCCAAGGTATCCCATCAACTATCTCGTTAATGATATTACTAACGATCCAATAACACGCCCTGATTTGTTTGGTCCTCTTATGGAAACGTTTCCTTGTACGTTTTCAAAATCAGATATGCATAAATGGAATATTTTTGATCCTACATGGGCATATCAAATACCACATATGGGAGATCAAGGGGTTGATTATGAGACTCTGTTGGGACCTATTATCGATATACTCATGGCATCTGATGGTAAATTTTTTTTACATTGTTGTTAATACATTCTCTTTTATATTTTATGCTGACAACTTATTTTCTTTGATAGCTTATTCCTTTTTTGAGATACCACAAACTCCACTCACAAGATTCATGAGATGGCAACCAAAAAAATCGACATGATCATATTCAACAGGAGAAGGAACAGTATTATAAACATGGATGAGTAGGATAAATGAAGGCAGCAATAGAATATACTGAAAAGATGTAGATAAACCACATTACTTTGAAAAAAAACTCCTATTCAAACTGTAATTTGACATTTCTTCAATCATTATTCTATATATATAGTGCTTCTTTTTTATTGGGGCGGAATGGGAAGAAGATTTATTAATTCTAAAGAGTAGAGGGTATTAAGGGTGTTTGAGTTTTTCACCATATGGTTTGGCAAGGTCATTGAAACTAGAATTTCGCATAAATTTTTCATAATACCCACGTATTTATGTGATTATGCTTATGAATATTAATATGCATGTGCATATTATTTCAAAAAAGTACTCACACAGTTCTTAATACTGTAGTCCAAATAATAATAAAAACACCTGTATTGAGTGAGTTGTTCTTTCTATCTTTTCGATAATACGACATCGTTGCTATTGATAAGTGGTAACAAAAGTATATAATCTCTTGAAAGAAAAGGAACATGCAAGATAAATAAACCCATGTATTTTATGCGTGTTTCTTCCTAAATATAAATAGCGATGGGTTATTTTTTGGTTTGTTTTTACTTTCTTTAACCAAAAAATGCTACCTAACTATCGAAAATCTACTCGTATCCGTAATCCAACAACACCCTGGCCACCGCCTTTTAGTCGAACTCTCAAGACTACTAGCAGCGGAACCAGTGGTGGTGGAAAAGCTGCCCTTGTAGGTACTGCTTTACTTGCTGGCGCCGGTTTGGCTTACTATCAGCATGAGCGCCGTCACCATATAAAGGAAGAAGGTATACATACAGAAAAAATTGTCTATTTATGTAAAAATTATGACACGTAACTGTAATGATATAGTGAAAAACTAACAATGAGAAACATATTCATATCTAGAAATTGATTTCTACATTGGTGAAGCTCCTATGGAAAAATCAGCTCCAAAAGTGACCCCATACACTCAGCATGATTGGCATACACATCAAGATGTTAAAGGTCATACAAATGCAGCAAAAAAGCATCTTGAAAGTTCTGCAACTGAATTGGGTTATGCTGCAAAAGAATCTCTTGGTGAAGTGCAATCTGCCGCTGAACGTGAATTGAAAGCTGGTCAAGCCTATGTCGATCGTGTCAGAGAAAATCATCATATGAAGAGTGGTGACCGAGCACCCGTTACTGTGTTGCGTGACGATACTGTGCATATGTCTGATGCAGCGATTGTTGAAAAGGCTCATGCCTGGACAAACTCAGAAACTCATAAAAAGTATGAAGATGAAAAAGCTCGATGGCAGAGCAAGTGGGAGCAGACCAAAGATGAAGCTGTAAATGAGAAAAATCAGGCAAAGAAGGCCATCTATGCAACGGCAGATAGCATCGGTTCCGGATGGAGTAAAACAAAACAAAATGCTCAAAACATGAAGGATGATGCAAGTGCTAAGGTTCAAGATGAAACAAAGAAGCTCAACGGATCTTGGGATCAGGCCAAGCAAGGTGCTCGTAATGCAGTAAACGGTCTTGAAGAAGATAATCTCAATAGAAGATCATGGGAACACACTAAACAAAATGCCAGTAAGGCTGTGGATGGACTAGCAGAAGGTGCCAAGAATGAAGCTAACTGGTGGGCAACTTCTTGGAAAAAAACAAAAGAAGACGCAAATAATGCCATGAGCGATATGTCCAAAGAGGCTGATGACAAGATGAGAAAACCCGCATCCAAGGTTCAAGATGAAGCAAACAAATTCAATGAATCATGGGAACAAACGAAACACGGTGCTCGCAATGTAGTCGGTGATTTAGAAGAAGGAGCCAAAAATGAACTTAATAAATGGGGTGATTCATGGACAAAAACAAAGGAAGATGCAAATGACACTATGAGCAAAATGTCAAAAGATGCTGATGCAAAAGTAAATGAAGCAAGATCCTCCTGGCAAAGTACCAAACACGAAGCTCGAAACATGGCAGAAGATGCCAGTGATAAGGTACGAGGTGAAGCAAACGAACTTAGCAGATCATGGGAGCAGACTAAGCAAGAGGCTCGTAATGTAGCAGATGACCTTGAAGAAGGTGCCAAAAATGAAGCCAAAAAATGGGGAGATTCATTGAAAAGAACAAAGGATGAGGTTGGTGATGTTATGGGTGGCATTTCAAACCAAGCCGATAACAAGTTGAACGAACTTGGTTCCAAGGTTCACGATGAAGCAAACAAACTCAATGAATCATGGGAACAAACAAAACACGGCGCTCGCAATGCAGTCAATGATTTAGAAGAAGATGTAGATACAACATGGAGAAGAGCCAAACAAGATACTTATAGTGGTGTAAATACTATGTCTAAAGAAGCGGACGCGAAAGTCAATCAAGCTGAAACGTCATGGGAGAACATTAAAAAAGATATTCACCAAGTGGCGGATGATATGTCAGCAAGAACTAATGCTGAGTCACGAAGATTATCTAACGATTGGCAAAAGTCAAAACAAGATGTGAGTGAAGCTATGGGTGATATCTCGCAACAGGCGGAAGCAGAAGCCAACGAACTTAGATTATCCTGGGAACATCAAAAGAAGAAGGCAATGGATATCGCTGATAGTGTAGCAAAGGAGGCTAAGGAAAAAAATGATAAATTAGCTGCCTCTTGGAATCAGACAAGAGATGACGCACGTCGATCTATGGATATTCTTTCTGAACAAGCTGAAGCTGAAGTCGATGAATTAAGATCGTCATGGAAAAATACAAAGCAAGACGCAGAGAATATGACTGATGATATGGTTCGAGAAGCTAGAAGAAAATCCGATGATTGGAGCGCTGCATGGAACAAGAAAAAGCGGGAAGCAAATGATATTGTGAATAATCTTTCTGCTGAAGCTGATCAAAAGGCGAGAGAACTTAGTTCATCATTGGAAAGTGCAAAACAAAACGCAAAGACATACGTCGATGATACAACATCTAAAGTCGAAAATGAAATGAACTGGCTCCGTAACCACTGGGAACATACCAAGAAGGATGCAGCTAAAGCTACGGAGGATTTAGAACAAAGCGCTAGAGATGAAGCCAATCGATGGAGTACATCATGGGAAAAGGCAAAGAATGAGGCTCAACACACTATGGATGATCTTGCGGCGCAAGCTGAGAACAAAGTGGATGAACTTGGAATGACATGGGACCAAACTAAACGGTATGCCAGCAAAGCAGCTGATGATGTCGAAGAGCGTACCAAGGATGAAGCAAACAGGCTCAGTAGATCATGGGAACAAACAAAACAAGGCGCATATAATTCCATGAATGATGTGTCAAATCAAGCTGAAGCAAAGATGGATCAACTTGGCTCCTCTTGGGAAAACACCAAACAAAATGCCCATGAAATGGCCAATAATGCCGGCGAGCGTGTAGAGAAAATGGGTAGTTCATTGAAACGTTCAGAACATGACTCAAGACATACAGCTGAATGTATCGTGGGACATACAAGAGAAAATGCACATCCTTTAGAAGCATCTTGTGATGAAACTGGTAAACATGCTCATAATATCACTGTCGAAAACGCCTGGTCTCGAACACAAAAACAACGATAAAAACTATATAAAAAAACTGTAAATAGCCTTTAATTCTCTATAAATAATAAAAAATATAATTTTGGTCAATAATTATCATACGTTTTGACTTAATTTTCATTCAATGGTTCTCCCAGCTAATCATTATACTATTCAATCGTAATGTTGTATTAGCTCGTATATTTGAGCATTCATATTTATTATCTCAGCTTTCTTATGATGTTTTCTGGATATTTCTAATATATAGTACACTGAGAAGAGTATAGTGATAAAAGGGTATCAGAGAGCATATCTTTCGTGAAAAACGCTGATTGACTGGTGAAAGGAGTTTTTTATTCGTTGGGGTTACGTATGAATATTATGAATATCTTTAAAAATAATAATAATAGAGTCTCAGGACTATGAATGTTCATGGCAAGCTATACAGCAAATATTATTGCGCTTCACAGCGAAAAGTATTAATTATATTGCTTTTGTTACGTACAAGATATTTCCATTCGGTCAGAGTTTGACCACATTATTTTGCTCTCTTTTTCTTTCTCTTGTACAAAAAGCACACTCTTATATAGCCGGGGAGTACAATCAACTAAAATATTCAGCCTCTTGATATGTAACTTGAATAATCTGCTTTATTTGTTTTTGTGCCTCTTCCTTTTCCTAACTTCTTAATTTTACATAGAAAATAATCCGTAGGTTTCTAGTGTTATTAGAGTTTAAATGTTTTTTATATAGTGAATCAGTAGATGAACGTGTCACTTTTCTAGAAAATAAATGATCGAGTCAATAATATTAGGTGTCAACCGGAATGAAGTGTTTTTATAAAGATAAAAATATACATATATACACATGTCCTTAAGACTGAAGTCAAAGAGGCAGTAGAAATTCCCCTAAAATAATTGTTACCCAGCTACTTGGAAATTCATAACGTAAGCTCATTATTTATGCAAATGTTTTTCCGATTTCACAGTCCTTGAATCTTGTTACAGCTTCCGGTTTTCACAAACCTTACGAAATTGAATATCTTGCTACTTGTATGTCACGTCTTTTGGAATTTCTGTCAAAAGTCGGATATGGTAAGTATTTGCAACAAAAATGCTGAATATCAGTAAAACTTACTGATTTGATTGCTTTGACAGACCCGACAAAGGGTCGTCATCGAAATTGGTCAATTTGGTTGATTTCAAAGCTGCACGTAAACATATTTATGTTGATAAGCATAAATAAAGTTTGTTGAAGTTTCATTAAAAAGGCTTATATTTGAAGCCGCGGGTTAGGACGTGTTCAAAATGACTAGAACAACTCATGAATTTCGATGAAAGATAGATAACTTAAATATGAAGGAAATTCATTGAAGTTGGTACGTAATGTCAATAGAATTATACAGTATACCAGCTTTCATAGATTAAATGTTACTTGAATATCAAGCCACGATAGCAAGAATAAACAGCGTTAGATGAGCTATGAGGTAGAGGAATAGGAGTGTATATTAATCAACAACCTTGAACTAAATAGACTTCTATCTTTTTTGAAAACGAGAGGGGCAAAGAATTAAATCGTTAAAGAAAATACATAATATAAGAAATTAATTACATGTATCTTTTTATTTAAAAGTTCTTTTGACTGTCCTTTCAAAAATGATTGTCACTTCATAAACTACTTACACAGTATATATATATATATATATATATTACTTGTTGAAACATACTTGTTACTTTAACTAATGATACGACTCCCTCTAACATCATATTCTGACACTTCATTCATCTACAGTTACATTAGTTATTAAGATCATCGCTATCGAATTATAAGAATTATATTAATACATATAATATCTAAATCTCTATCTTCCCATTTCAATAATCAGGTCCTAGTGTATTAATAAGTTTTAAGGAAAATAACCATTTTTTAAATGCATCAAGAATTAAATACGACGGCTGCTCTTCGTAATGCACTGTGTCTTTTGTACGACTTTTTCGTTTCTTTCTATAAATTATTGATTACTAATCTAATTAAAAACAAGCACAAAGACTTTCTTTTCCTACTATTATTTAAAGGAAATGAAATGACTGCAACAAATAAAAATAAAAATAAAAAGACAACAATAAACACTATCGAAAGAGATAAATGAAATCCCTAATCACGACAAGAAGCCAAATTATGAAACAAGACAAATTTCAATGTGCGACAAAATCATCCGGAAATATACTCTACACATTTTTCATTGTGTGCATTATTGATGACTAGTCTATAAGGTCGTTTTAAACCTTGTGGGAAGTGAATTTGGGTTCCGACGTGAGACCGACAATTTTGCTGACAGCAGGAAATAGCTCTGTTGCGGGATCAAAGCTTATATAAAGTCATTTAGTGTACTGCAACAAATTCTTTGAACCTCTCTTTTTTTTTTCTCAAAAAGTTTCTTCTTACACGCATAAACCATGTCTGCCGCTGACCGTTTAAATAACATTAAGGGCCACTTGTCTGGAAACTACCCACAAGGACTCTTGTCCGGTGAAGTCGCCATTATCACTGGTTCTGGGTAATTACTTCATTTCTCCATTCTTCCCCTTGTCAAAAACAATGGCGATAAGTTAATTTATTTTATTTGTCGTATTTTATAGCCAAGGTATTGGTAAAAGTGCTGCTGAACTCTTCGCTCGTGAAGGTGCTCTTGTCTGTGTCACTGATATTGATGCTGGTTTGTTATACTTTCTTTTTTTTGATTGTGTATACAAAAGATGAGGATTTTCGTCGATACTTACACTTTTTTCTATTATAGCCAAGGCTAATCAAGTCGCTAGTGATATTAATGCTGCAGGTGGTAAGGCCATTGCCATTGCAGGTAACATCATGGACCCCGAGTTCCCTGAACAATTGGTCGAAGGCACTGTTAAGTAAGCATGAATTTCCTAGTGATAAAAATAAAGTTGCAATAAAACTGATCAACCATTTGTTTTCTTTAGGGCCTTTGGTAAGCTCAACCACATTGTCAACAACGCAGGCTTTACTTTCGATGGTATGGCTCACAAGATGACCGACAAACAATGGGAAACCATGTTGATTGTTCATCAAACTGCACCTTTCCGTGTTCTTCGTGCTGCTGCTAAATATCTCGTGAGTTTAACTTTGTTTAGAGGAGTGGGAGTATATGTAGAAGAAAAATATTGTGTGTGTGGGAGATGGTTAGAAAAGAAAGTTGTATTAACAAAAAAAAATTTGGATAATATTTTCTCACACTACATGTTTTTTTCGTATTTTGATATTTATAGCGCTTGAAGGATGGTGAAAATAAATCTATTGTCAACGTAAGTAGTTGTTATCAATATGTAGGAAAATGATTAATGTTTGCTATGGATTTGGTTATGTTAAAACCTACGAATGTATTTTTTTTTCATATAAAGATTTCTTCCACTTCTGGTCTCCACGGTAATGTTGGCCAAGCTAATTATGCTACTGCCAAGGCTGGTGTCGTAGGTTTGACTAAGACCATTGCAAAGGAATGGGGTCTCTTTGGTGTCCGTTGTAACACTGTTGCATTCGGTTGGGTTGATACCCGTCTTACTCGTGCTAAGGAAACTGGTACCAACATTGAAATTGATGGTCAAAAGGTCGCCTTGGGTGTTCCAACTGCCAACCGCACTAGTAAGGTTAACCCATTTGCTGATATCCCCTTAGGCCGTGCTGGTAACACTGAAGAAGTTGCTGGTTCCGTCATGATGCTCTGCACTCCTTTATCTTCTTATATCACTGGTCATACTCTCGAAGTCACTGGTGGTCGTGGTATCTAAAGTACTTAACCTTTTTATTCTGAACATTACCCCTATAACTTCTATCTCTTTCCTTTTGCCATTGTACAGTCAACATATTTGTTAGTTTATAATAATAAAAACTAGTGGTTCATACTTTTTTTTCGCAAAATCTATCCATGTTACATAAGCCTAATTTTTTGATTCGATGAAAAAATACACTTCATTCCGGCTAATTAAAAATTTGCGTAACAGTTATTATATGTGAAAATTCTATGTTGATTTATTATTACTAACTAAAATGAAAATGCGGTTAAAAGAGTAAAGAAGCGGGACATGCAAAATGTATTACAAATAAAATATTACAATAGGAGAGGTTATTAATGGAAAGAAGGAAAATGATTATGATGCACAATTAATGTTTGTTTGTTTGTTTGTTGTATGCTCTGTGTATATAATGTCTGTGTGTGGGTTTCTTTAAATAGAAGACTTAACAGTATGGTCTTCAATATCAACAGCATCCCAAGGATATACGAGCCATTGATCAGGCATTTCTACGCAAGCAAAGTAATTCTTCATAATTTCTTCAGGCAATTCTCGCTTCTTTGGTTTAAGCTTGTTGTGAAGGACAAACACACCAATTTGGGTATCAGATTCGCCAGGTTTCAAACCTTTTTTGACTTCTTCGGCGTGGATATCATTTAATAATTCTTTGATAGCAAAAGCTAAAGTTTGACGAGTATCATCGACTTCGTCAACAATCAAGATACGTCGACCTAATAAGGAGACTTCATCATAGTTCAACCATTGTGTCTTTTGGACCTTAATACCTTCGCCGGAATCACCCTGAGCTTGAGCAAGTTCTATTTCTTCATAAAGGGTCAAACCAATAGCTTGAATAGGAACATTACGGTCGTTGCGCTTGTCCAAGAAAGTGCGCAAGATTCGGCTAGGAACAAGACCACCACCACTGATTCCGATCATAAGGTCGGGCGCAAAGTCGCTGTTGATCTTGTGACGTTCAACAGCATTGCGAACAGATTCGTGGATTTGGTTGTAGCTATTTTAAGTTTGCGGAAATGAACTTGTTAGTTAAAAATTCCGTCAGAATGGTACCTTTTTTCGGCAAGAAGTGATATTTATTTACCTAATGTACAATTTGGACATTGTGGGCAAAGTTTACCAGAAAAAAAAGTTGTAACCGGCCCGACGAGCTGTCAAATACTTCTCCTCGTGGCTTAGAACAGTTTGTATACTTTAGCGTAATACTTTATTCCGAACAATACTTTTTTCCGCGCGATCATAGTCTTTTCGACGCGTGCTTTGAAGTAGTTATTAGTAGTCATGTTTCATTGCTGTAGAGCTTTCCATCAAAAAGTTTCAAATTAATATGTATAACTTATTGAAAATTGGATAAACAATTAGAGATATGCATAGAGTATGTACGTGCTATATGCAGTGCTGCAACCATCACTGGACCGCCTGCTTTTGTTTTGAAGTACTCTAATTTCCTTTATCTAAGAAAGAACGCAAACTTTAGTATGAGGTTTCAACTTGCCATCATGTAATTGATTCGGCGATACAGGTCATATTTCATTTTTTAATAAGAATCCAAAAAAAAAAACAGAAAAATCCCAAATATCAATTTATGCTGATCGGGAAAGAAAAATAAGATTTAGTGTAAAGTTATTTTCATGTTTGATAATTATCTCCAAGTCGTCGAACAGTGCGACAAATATCCATATGGTACTCCAAATGACAACTCAACTCCTATTGTTTTAAACGGGCGCGTTATTGGCAATGTATTGCCCAATGTGCGCTCTCGATTAATTGATTACAATGATGATTGTGAAAATAAACCATTCAAGATTACTCATCAAGTCGAATTCCAATCCTGGGTCGATTCATTCGATAAACGTACTCAAGTGGTCAAAGAACTTATGGATAAATGGCATGCAGAAGGATTACCATCACTTAAAGGATGGCGCAATGAACTCTTCCCAGTTTACGGTGATTCGGGTCTTCCTGACTTTGTTATGGAACGTGCAGCTACACCTTTGTTTGGTATTTCCACGTTTGGTGTTCACGTTAATGGTTATACTGGTGATAAGCTTTGGGTGGCACGTCGTAGTAAGTCAAAGCAAACATGGCCATCCATGCTGGATAACGTTGTTGCTGGTGGTATTTCATATCAATTTTCGACTAAGGAGACCGTGGTGAAGGAGTGTGATGAAGAAGCAAGTATCCCACCTTTCATTGCTGAAAAAGCAAAAAATGCTGGTATAGTTTCTTACTATACTACTACCGAACAAGGGTTACAACCTGAAACACAGTAAGTTGTTACTTTGTTAAGAGAAATAATAATATAATAACAGTAATAAATCATGAAAAAAAATTACTAATCGGCTTATCAATGGGAAAAAGATATGTGTTTGACTTACCAATCCCAGAAGATTTTATACCCACACCCAAGGATGGTGAAGTGGAGGACTTTTACTTGATGGATATGGATCAAGTGAAAAAATCAATTTTAAACAATGAATGGAAACCCAATTGTGCTTTGGTGACAATTGACTTTATGATCCGTCATGGCATTATCACTGCAGACAATGAACCTGACTTTATTGATATTTCGGCTCGTCTTCACCGACGTTTAGAATTTCCTAATCCACGTAAAGTTTGACGTGTAATAAAACCCCAACAACTTAAAAAAGATTCATTTGTCTTTGAATCCACAATATTAATTTAAATAATTGTCAGTTTTTATTGCTTATTTTTTGTTGATTCCTGATCAACAAGGAGAGAAAAGATGAAAAATGCAAAAAAAAAAGTTACGGGAGAAAGAGAGATACAAAAGAAATTTATATAATTTAAAGCTTAGAAGCAGGGGACTCCTTGTGAATAGTAGCATAACCGTTGTTGATAACAACAATATCACGTTCCTTAACCTTGACAGCAAAAATAACACCTTGGACCTTAAGGTCCTTATCATCAACCTTCCACATGTAGACTTCAACAGTTTCGCCGGGAAAGACGGGGCTAGAGAAACGACCTTCGATGGACTTGAAACGAGATCGATCATTACCAGCCAACTGCTTAAGAATAGCGTGGCCAGCAATACCATAAGTACACAAACCGTGCAAAATGGGGTTGGGGAATCCAACAGAACGAGCAACAGGGACGTCAATGTGAAGAGGGTTGTAATCACCGGATAAACGGTACAATTGAGCTTGTTGAACAGAGGTCTTGAAGGAATCAAAAGCATCAGGTTGACGTTTGGGGGGAGCATAGCTTGGTGCCTTGGGTCCCTTGGGACCCTATTGTACAAAAAGCAAGAGCGTAACATTAAAATCATATATTCCAAATATATCATATAAAACCTTTATTATTGAATATAACAAAACTTACATTCCAACCACCATAACCACGGACAAATGATTTGGAAACCATGGTGCAGTAGTGAACCTTGTTTTGATCATAAAGGTCCATGGTGCTTTCAATTACCATGCCGGAACCTGGCGGCGGACATAAAGTGTAGATGTTAGTTACCATGGATATATAAAATCAGATCTTAAGTTATGTTTGTTACCTTTGTCATAAACACCAGTGACAGTCTTTTCCAAATCGAATTTACCACCGTTCTTGGGAAAAGGCTTGTGAACTTGAAGAGCTTGCTCACCGTGAACAATTTTATTGGGATCATATGGAGGCATGCCAGGAATAGAATCACCCTTTGATTCACCAAAAACATTGGTGTCAGCACCTTCGCCCTTCAAACCCAAAACCAATGGGTAGGTTGGCAATGGGCCAAACGAGGGATCTATATCAAGGAAGTGGGATTCGGGTCAGTTTCTCATATTATGTTTCTTATTCTTCCTCAACAACTGGAATGTTACATTACCAAGTTCATAAAGGAAGTTCATCTCTTCTTCCTTGACACCAACACTCAGGGCGTAGAGAGCGAAATCTCGCTTGGTACAGTCGACCTAAAAGTTATTTTAACATGAGTAAATTTACATCCGTAAACAGCTTGTTAAATTCCAAATCATAACATTAAAATATATGTCCATACCTTTTGAATAGGAGACTTATAGCCAACGGCTTTAGAAACATCAACTTTATATCCTTCAGGCATGGTATAATATAGTAGTTATAAGAACAAATAAATAAAAATTAATGCAGAAAAAATGTGGAGGAGAATGACTTTTTATAGGCTGGTTAAATCTTGCTGACATATCAAAAATGTCCAAGCTCACATTGTCCGATATTTTACTTTTCCCACAAAATACAATTGTGTAGATCAATTTTTATTTTAAGTTGTGGAAATTATTGGTCTAGCTTCCGACCAGTGAGAAGTTACACGGCTATTCTGATCATCCATCAAGAGGGAATTAGCTATTCGCAGCGCTTCTTCTGCATCTTGCGTTGACGATGATGTGGAATACGTATATGGTGATGTTGTTGATGGAGATTTGGTACTATCTTGAAGGTCCTTTGAGGATGTAGCTGCTACCATTAGATCATCTACATCCTCATTTTCTTCTCCATTTTCTTTCTTCTCTTCTTCACATTGGAAATCTTGATCCATTAACTCGTACAACAGCATATACGGATTAGATTGAATTACCACATCAAATGAACATAAATCAACCTTAGAATCAGAAATACGATACCAAGCTTCGTCCTGACTGTCTTCCCACGACTCAGGTCCGCTTTTGTCATCCTGGCAGTTGGGACACATGCACTTCTTTGGAAGAATTCGCCGTTTGAATGCAACAAAGTGGCCATAGCTATGACTACCATAGTGTACAATCGTGCTCATAAGCCGGTATCTTGTAGATGATGCTAATGCCGTACGGTTAACATTGTTACTATCAGTACTTTCACCAGGGGATGATATGGGATACTTGGGCTGGGTGCATAGATTTCCGTTGGTTGTATACGATGACAAATCCAAATATTCTGGGAATAAGATCTGGCATGTGTTCTTGTACACAGCACCTGAAGCATGAAAAGCAGAACGTGAAAGATGAAGACAGAGAATTTTAGGTGTTTTGGCAAACATAACTTGTTTCGTGGAGAGTGGACTTTCAACACATTGGATACCGTCAATTTCATCCTCTATACGATTCGACTTTATCCGTGATTCGATTTCTTCAAGTAATCTTTTTCTTTTTTGCTTGGGTTTAACAATTTGTTGTTCTTTAAGTGTTTTAAGGGTATGAACTAAAGAGCATCTACGACATGTAGCATCTTTTAGATATTCAATAGATGTGTACTGGCGTAAACATGCGTCTAAAGTGGTGGTATACTACTAGAACAGGGTATGATTATAAGGAAATCGAAAAGCAATACTTTTATTTTAAAGCAAAAAAAAAAAAAAAGTACTTACAGCACGGGGAACAGTTAATTGTATATTATTAAAAGTGAAATGGCGTAGTGCCGCCTATTTTTAAAAAACAGGTGTGTGAGTTTATGTGTTGTTTATGTAAAAAAGAAGCAAAAAGAATGTATTCAGAAAAAAAGAAGAAGAAAAACTTACTGTGTACCCACAATGTATGCATGATAAACGACTTGCGAGCAAACCAGTAAAGGGAGTTGTTGTGTGCATAAATTGTTGTTTGGTTTGTGTGAAAAACTTCAGCCCACCGCCGAGTATCGTCGCGTTTCTACTGGATGCTTCAGCATCAAGGGCTCCAACAATGAGCTGAAACAGTTCCTGAGCATCCTGCTGTTCACGATTGATAATAACACGTTTCGATAATAATGACGCCACCATATCTCTAGGTCGGAATGAGGCATGCCGCTTTAGTGGTTTCGAGAGTTGTCGGATCGTCTTCAACAAAGACCCTGTGATAGGCCCCTGATCATCAACGGGGTGATCATTCAGATAAGTATGCAAAGTTACCAGCGAAGATAAAGCCTGAGTAAGGTGGGCGGGTAAAAGACAAAGACAAAATAAATAAATAAAAATAAAAATATCAGCTGTAAGTTGTGTGTATATGTGATGATGCAATATTGTTGCTTATGAGAAACCTGAAGGACGACGTTCAAAAAGCACGAATTTTTTGTGTTCACAAGGCCAGCTACGAGAACCGCTGTATTAGGATCGGAACAACCAAGGCAAACTCTCGCTTCGCCTGGAAACATCACTAAAGATGTCGAAGACGACGATGATGATAATAACCAAGCGATGCGTTGCCAAGCAACTTCAAAAACACCCGAGACAGCATCGCTGAATTGGTGATAAATCGCAAAAGATCTGAGAATGGGTAACAAGATGGCTAACAATCCTGCAATGGCTGTAAATATTTGAGCACAGTTATACGCTTCTGATAACCAATATTGAATATCTTCTAAAGTTGTTGGTAATAGCATAATAATAATAATAATACTAATAATAATAATAATAATAAAATATCATGTGTACAATATAAAAAAATTATAGCAACGGAATCATTGGAAAAATTGAGTTTATTCAATTTAGGAAACACAGAGAGCCAGGACGGTTCCTACCACACTCGCAACACAAAAAATATAAAATACTCCATTTAAGGGAAATTAGGATAAGGTGTCAAGTTGTGACGTATTGCTGCAAATACAGCGATCCGGAATTTATTTACTTGGACTAGAGTGGCTGGTGTGGGGGACCTCAAGTTCTTGGCAATTTCACTTATTTCAGCCAAATCTTGTAGCACAGAAAAGCTTCGATGTGTCCGCGATTACCTGAGCTTTATTCGCTATTGAACGGTGGGTGCGCTATTTTACCATTTGTCTCTCCTCCCCCCAAAGCGGGTTTGGTCGAGCTCTCTGTTTTCTTCACTGTCTGTCCTCTCCCTATATGAGCTAATCGGTGAACAATTTCCAGAACCGGCTGTAAACTATTGGAGGGCCTCTTTGAAAGGAGATGTCCCATCAAATTTACAATTTTTTTCTTCTTCTACTTTTTCTCATTTCTTTCCTCTTTCCCTCTCCCCCAGCACACACATAAATAACAAAAGAATTGAATACCTGGAGAGGCTTTAACATCACCACGTCCTTTTTATTATAATTTTATTATTTATTGTATATTCACCCCTCTTACTATTGCTATTGTTTTTTGTTCCTTAAACTTCTTTTATATATTTTCCCTTTCTACATTTGTTATGATTTGTTTCCGTGTCCTGAAATCAACTCATTATTATCATCATAATAGCCGTAGCAGTAGTAGTTGTAATCTGTTATCCATTTTTTGGCAGTGACCGGAAGCTCGTTAAGAAGCAATCTTTATTTGCTTTGAGAGCATCTTTTTATCTGTAACCCATTTGTTCTTCCTTTTTTTTTTCTATTAAGTAGCATTTTATTATTATTATTATTTTCATATATTATTTTCTACCCTAAAAAAGACATCCTTTATTGTATATTTTTCTTTTCTTGAACCAAATTTCTCTTTCTCTTCCAAACTTATTTTATAAAACACAATATTTCAAAGGTAAACAGAATTATTTAAACACGGATCAGGTGTCAAATATGAGGCGATCTTGCTAGAGGTCTCCTTTTTTTTAGGAACGGAATTCACACATATTACATTTTTTCGCATTATTTTAGTACTCAAGCATATATCATGCCAATAATCAACGGAATCAAATTTGCCTGTAATAGCTGTATCAAGGTAAAAATTTTCTCCCCTTTATTTTCCCTGTGTTACCTCAATACACAAACTGATCTTCCGCAAACAGGGCCATCGCTCGTCACACTGTAATCACGTTGAGCGCCCTCTTTTTGAAATTCGTAGAAAAGGACGTCCTGTTACTCAATGTGCTTATTGCAGAGATTTACGTAAAACGAAACAAGTCCATGTAAAATGCGTATGTAGCGAACGAAGAGGTGAGAAAATAATCCAATTTTGGGTCTTTTTTATTATATAGAATTAATTTGGGGGGAGGAAGGAGAATTTTTGATCCAGAAGATAAAAAAAACTGACCACAACAACCTTAATTACGAAAAAATTATAGCCGACGCCAATAGTAATCATAGCAACAGCCATAATTCACCTGCCGTGACGATCAGTCTTTCGCCAGGTATGACTGGCCAGAGACAAAACCCCGGTCCAGCGGACCCCAATAGGTTTCTGGAAACCACACGCGCACCTGATTATTCCACCACAAGCACGACCACTACTACCATTGCTTCTTCTGTTCAAAACGATGATTCCTTCTCATGGGCCTGGGTTCGACCGAACAATGTTGGTTATGTATTTCAAAAACCACCAACACCAACTCCTCAGCTCGATACCCTGCCTGTATCATCAGCTCCTGCTTCGATGATGGATTTGGACGCTGCTGTGGCGCAAATGACTGAAACAAACGCAGTCAGTATTGCATCATTGTTATCAACACCTCCACCACAGCAAGCTCCTACTACCGTGTCTCATAACTATCATCAACAAGCACAACAACTACCTCCTCCTGGACTACCCTCTATGCAGCAGCACCAGCAACAACAACAGCTTCATCAGCAACATCAACAGCCTCAGACACCGACTCCGGCACCTACAGCCGTTGTCAGTTGCTGCGGTAGTTTTGCATCATCTTCAGCTTGCCAGCCGTCGAACGGCCAAAGTGAATCAGTTGTGATCACAATCACACCACTTCCAAAACAACAAGATGATCAAGTGACTACTACGACGCGTGTGGTGACTTGCTACTGTGGTCCTGCTTGTGTATGTCCTGGATGCCTGGTCCATCCTGCTAACGCGTTTCTGGATCCTTATGCTGGCCTCTATCCTATGCAACAACAATCGGCCTCATCGGCCTCATCGACGTGTGGTTCTGATGATGATTGACAATTACTATGCTTTCCTTTACAATCTTAACAAAATATTCTCACTTAAACAAAAAAAAAATAATCCAAAAAAAATAACCTCTCTTTGGGAGAAAGGGGGTGTACATATTCACAATTAAAATCCCTTATTTTATATGATTTGTTGTATATTTATATATGATCAGCCGATTACAACCTAAAAAAAACTCTTCTTTCGTTTTCTTCTTTTTTTTTTATTTTTTAAATTTTTCCCCAGTTGCTTATACACAAATATGGTATATCTTTTTGTTCAAAGCTATTATATATTTATATATATATATATATTTCTGTTCTTACTGTTGAATTTCTCATAATAACAATAATTTATAATAATATAATGATGATAGTCTCCTCAACCACTGTCAAGTGAGCAAATTGCGGAGTATCGTGAATCTTTTGCTTTGTTTGATAAGGTACTTCTTTCTCAAAATGTTATCCTACATCACCCTGGTTCATTCTTATAAAAAGATATGTATTATTTTAGGATGGTAATGGAACTATCGATACAAAAGAGCTTGGTGCAGTAATGCAGTCTCTCAATTTACATCCTACTGAAAACGAACTCCAGGAAATGATTAATGATGTCGATAGCGACGGTAATGGAACCATCGATTTTGACGAATTTTTGAGCATGTTGGTCAGGTAAAGGGGAGAAAAATCAACCTCCTTTCTATGTTAATTGTTATCCTTTTCAAATAAACGAAAACCTCACGCTTAAATCTGCTGTGTCTATCTTTCCGGGGGGCATTTAGGAAGCAAAAGGAGGTAGATACACAGGCAGAGATCCGCGAGGCCTTTGCAGTTTTCGATCGTGTAAGACCTTTTTTTTTTTTGTACACTCGGGAGAAATTCATTTTCATGAATAATTATCGTTGATTATTATTTTAACCAAATGAGTATATATGAATTGTTATTGTTCCAGGATGGAAATGGATATATCACGTTGCCCGAACTTAGACAAGTGATGACATCTTTTGGTGAGCGATTGACTTCACAAGAGCTTGATGAAATGATTAGAGATGCTGATATTGATGGGGATGGTATGATTAATTACCAAGAGTTTAGTAAGATGCTGGTCAGTATCAACTTTTCTTTTCCGTATTTTCTGTTTCGAGAATGAAATACCGAGAAAAGCTTATGATTGTAATATATGATATATATGGTTTAGATGTCGAAGTAAAAAAAAGAAAGAAGATGTTGGAAGGAAAATGTATATTGAAATTCTATTTACTATATGCGTATATATATAATGGTAATATTATTATTATTAATAAAAAAAATTGGATGCTTTTTAAAAGCCCATCAAAGACATGAGACCATAGCCGATAGTGGTGACACATAACATAGTGAATATACTGGATGGCACACCATTGATCAAGAAGTCCTTAGTAGTTATATATGGTTGGCCTAAATCATTTTCTTGAGATATAGCATTCATATTAGGGAAACCAGACACAGGTAGACCCATAGCTGCTGAACACATAAAGGCAGTTCCCTATATACAACATATGAGAGTGAAAGATCAGTATAAAGGAGAGGTGAGAATAAAACACGTGTACACGACTCCTTTATCTGCCAACTTCTGTTTAAGTTTGTTAGTTATCCTTACCATAACAAGGAGACTTGGTCGAGGATCTTCCAGTTGAGCGCCCACTTGCGCAACAATAGGTAACACAATCAGGGCTGCGACAGTATGACTGATAAATGTTGCTATCACGAGTACTAATGAACTAAACACAAATAATATTTGGAATGCACTCATTCCTGTAACAGTTCCTTCGATCTGTGTCGCAATAGTATGCAACAGACCGGAGCTCTCCACTGCTTTACCAAGTGCAATACCACCCATAGCCAACATAATTACATTCCATAAAAAGTTGTTGAAGTCGTCCTTGGTCAATAAACCAGGTCCGAAAAAGGCAACCAGTGGTATGATAGCAATAATGCCCATGTCACCAAAAATACCTTCGTAAGTATGCGCAAGGCACCAAAGCACAATTGTTACTATAGTAACGAGAACGACATAAACTTGTGTGAATGTCAATGGGTCGCTAGAAGCACGAATCGCGTGTATTTGAGGTGTATGCTTCTCAGGATGATAGTTCCATAATAACCATAGCCAAATGATAATGTTGCCAACAATACACAATGGAATCGCTGCAAAGAACCATTCACCCCAAGATGGTGCTGGATTCATGTTTTGAATAGCAATAACATTTTGAGGCGATGAGATAGGTGATGCCATGCCACCTAAATTAGAGGCAAGAGCGATACCCATGATAAGACAAGGGGCAAATGAGGAATCAACAGGCAGTGTTCGCAAGATAGGTTGAATGAGCGAGAAGCAGAGAACAGGTGCTGCCACATTACTGATCCACATACTGGCAATGGTAGCAACAAACATGTTTACAAGTAATACTCGATTAGGTCGTGTCCCGGCTTTCGAAAGTACGAAGGTCGCCATAGATTTAGCAATACCAAATTTGCTCAATGCACCAGCAATCGTAAAGCCGCCTAGTAAAAGCATGATGACTGGGGAGAACATACTGGCAAATACTCGTTTTGTAGCATCCGGAGCTGAAAGTCGTTCGGTACCGTCTTCGGATCGCATCACCCGCAGCACAACAATTAAAAAAGGGACCACCAATCCAGTGACAAAAAGGGGCATCACCTAATATTATTTTTGGAAAAATACTCTACAGTTAGATGAATTATTCTTAACGTTGCCCTTTAATACTACACACCACCTTTTTTTTTTCATAGTACATTCGAAAGAGAAAAGCATTACTAGATTTTTTTATATTACCTCTCCTGCCCAAAGCATACTTGCAAATACCAAAATAGCAAAACATAGATTTTGTTCTGGTTGATCGAAAATATTGACTTTGAGTAATAAGCCAAACACAGCTAAACTTATAGCAAGGAACAATCCTTGATAGATTTGATCCCGATCAACATGAAACGTGCCACATGGCGTACGCAGGGATATGGGTTTAGCTTCGCTAACACCGACCGTCTGCACCTTGCGCTCTTGGCCGACCATATCGCGCCATACCATATTCCGTTCCCATACAATTCGTTCACGTAGGTGGGTTTTTAGATCTGTGATAGCCAAGTCCAGATCGCCATCAGTCACGAGAGTTGCATACACACGCTCGGTCCGTTGAATCCGCTCGTTCAAGTTCTGCTTTGTGGCACTCTTAAAAGGATACGCAGGACTGACGTGATTGAGTATATAATATCGCTTAAGATTACTGTGTGTTATTTTGTCGTATTTCTTGAGAATCTTGGAAAAGGCTGTTTGATTTAGTGCAATAAATGACTTCAGCTCTGATAATAAAACAAACAGATCAATAGTTCGTTTTCGAAGTTCAGTTGTATCGTGTGATGCTGACAAGATTTGTGGATCGGTTTCGGTAACGTTTTGTGATATAATGTTGGGTGGCAAATCATCGTCGAAGGTTCTTGATTCACGACGTGGAAAGTTGGGCGATGCATGTAAATGTTCGTCGTCATGTTCGTCGTTGCCATTAACACCTTCATACTGGTATTTGTCGAGATCGTTCAGCAAATCATCAGATGCTTTATATAATTCTTGCTCCTTTTTCATATAAAACTTAACAATCTTGTCAAGAGATTGATCGAGTGCTTCAATGAATCGACTATTTTCCCTTTCAACAGAATCGCTGTCAGAAATAAGTGCAGTACGTTCACTTGGTCCACGTTCATAGTCAAGGGAAGGTCTGTGCGCACCATATGCTGTAACCCGGTCGCGTTCGGTAGAATAGACAAGTTTCTTGAGGTTTGAATAGCTTTTGTTGTTTATGTATATACAAGAGAACAGGTAAAATAATGAATAAATCAGATAATCACTTGATTTTTTTTCTCTCACCTCCTCACTCTCCCTTTTATTCCATTAATTGATATTTACGGAAGATAATAATCTGCCCAATCAGGGACAGCGTTGAATTGAAGTTGATGCGAAAACTTCATATCGCATATGTTTTTTTATAGATGTCTTTTTTTCAAGAAAGAAACTCCTTTAAAAAGGGTAAAGAAAATAGAAAGGAAAAGAAGAAAAAAAAAGGAGCACTTGCTTTGTGAACAACGGTCGGTTTGATCCAACTCCGAATAATTGAAAAGCACCCGTGTAAGTTATAGGCATAATCTTCAATCCACCAGACATCTTTTTCAAGTTCTTCTTGCAAGAATAATTTGAGCCAATGAAAAGGCCCTCGTGCTTGATTATAAGATCGTCGATGGACTATTGGACCCTGGATAGACACCATGTGGCCACTCGTCCAACCCTTAACATAATATTAAGAGCAATGACTCAAAGAGATGGAGAGTGAAAGATATAGTAACAAGGGCGTCCCAACGATTCGTCATTTCCCGATCACCTGAATGAGGTTCTATGCCGAAACAGTTGCACCTCCAATAAAAGTTATGGGAACTAGGGAAGCCCTTATACTTTTTTTAGGTCTCCTGAGAAGCAGTACAACTTTTCAATCGCACGGTCCCTCTTAAATTATGTTTCATTTATAATACTATTATTGTTATGCAATCAAAATGTGCTTTGATAAATTAGTCTATTAATGGTTGGGGGGTAATGGAATTAAGCAACCATGACAACACAATTTGATGCTTGATGAAATGTATATTGTGATGAAAAATAGAAATAAATAAATAAGTTTTCTGTTCATGAAGCTTTGGACCCTCGTGTGGCACTTGCCTTTTATGAATTTATTTTCTACATGTGCGGGCATATTTCTACCGACATAATATATTAACATGTTGAATGTCCTTTCCTTCAACCTGTCATGCGAGCAATATCTTGTGCTATTATCAGTTGTCTTTGGAAAATTTGAATGCTCTGATATTCACCTTAAAATGTATATACCCCCTCTTTTGTAAGTTTTTAAATAACTTGCTATTAAGTTAAAGTCTTTCTCTTAGAGCAGATTAGTCTTATGTTTTTATTATAACTTTAGGCTGTAGTAACCCCCTCCCCCAAGAAAGCTTAAGGTGTTTTAATATAGACCAACTTTTAATATTTTCGGTCTCACAGTGGTAATTAAATTATTCTATTAACATATTGATTGTAATACCGGTATATAAAAAGTACTACACAGGTTTATCTCATTAAACAAAATCCTCTATCAACCTTACTCAGCTTTAAGAACTCCTTCTCGTATCATTATTCACTTACCTATTCACCCGACGGGGTTTTATATTGTACTTATCAATAACAAACAGAATTATTCATTATTTTTATCAGACTTACAAACAAGATATCATATGTCAAAATGAAATAATTTATATTAATAACGATTTTTTAAATATAGATATATCCACAGTCCTAGATGTACAAATATTAATTACTATACATAAACTGAGATTGTGTTAACATTTAATCAATCAAGCTTAAGAGAAACTTTTAATATCAGCATATATCTCAATACTAAACGAAAAAAAACCCCCCAGCTCTCATTACAATATGTTACCGTATCGCTTAACTTGATTTTTTTTGACATAGACTTCTCATGTCGCATTTGCAGTGTAGGTTAGCCATATATATACCACATGAAATTCAGATACAAAATCTATTGACAGTTTCATATTCTGTTTATTTTTCTTTTAATATATTATAGCTTTATAACTTTTTCTTTGCCGCGTGAGAAAGATAATATAAATACAATAATTCGTTGTACGAATTAAAAAATTTTCCATGGAGAATTCTGTATACTACACATACAAATGAACAAACTAGTAACAATATCAATATAGCTTGAGTGAATAAAATTTGTTTTAGAGAAAGGAATAATATATTTGACCCAAAATACTAGAATTTATACCGCAATTAGCATCCGGAGACCCACCTTAAACAACTAAAATAACGTAGCAAGCAAGTTTTTTTATTAAAAAAAAAAAGACTGCAGGGTGCAACTCTAAAAGAATGGGAAGAAGAATTACTTTCTTAATTTAACCTTTTTTTTCATGTTATGCTTTAGTTGGGATTAGGAGATAGAGTAGTAGAATATTGATTAACAAGTTTATCATACATAGCTAAACAGTATATCTAATTTGATATATTTGAGATCAACTAATTGACGAAAAAAAGAGAGAGGTAATATATATTGTTAACACATAGTGGTGCGACATAAAATTTTATGATAAAAAGAGTCAAGGACAGTGACAATGCGGCTGTTGTAATTTATTATTATTACTTTTCATATGGTATACTTGATTGTAATATACTTCACATACGTACATACTTCATTTATTTCCTCTTTTAATTACTATTGTAATAGTCTCCTTTCTGATTAGTTTTCATATATTACTACTATTAAGAAAAATATATCCTGAACAAAAGACTGGTGAAAAAATTAAAAGGGGAGAGCTTAAATGTTAGTTTCCACTTGTAGGAGCGCAAATGTGCTTTATGTTTTACTATAATATGTTTGATTTAACCATGGTAATGCGGGTCTGGCCTCAATATAATATTATATTGAGTTCATCAATTCTTTAGGAGCCCGCGTCAATTTTCCTCTCTTCCCGACCTGAAATTGGATCGTACTACCTCAAATATTTAAAACTGATGAATAAAATTAATAAAGTGTTACTAATAAAAAAATGTTAACAACGAAGTGAATGGCAGTTAAATAATCCGAGAAGTTGGAAGTATGTATGTGACTATGATATTAATGATTATAATTATAAGAATAAACTTTGTATGTAATCAAACCAAAAAAGCCAGCTTGACCTTTCTCTTCATCCTCACATCTTTTGTTTGTTTGCCCCTTTTCTTTAAAAGTAATCTTGGGTCCTTCACAAATTATCAAGTCGAATTTTTGTTACTCCTCTCTCTTTTTGTTCCATATATTTTTTTTCTCTTTTAACTTTTCATTCCATTCTTTTTCTTCTCCCTTTTTTTTTTTATCTTAAACTCAAGTCTTTCTTTTTTTTTCATTCTTCTATTTTATGCGAGTTGTTTCATGGCGAGCCTCGAAACTGTCTATGCAATTCATAGTTTCGAACCTGACAATGTAGACGAAGTAGGATTTAATGTAGGCGATCCGATCATTGTACTCGAAAAAGACGAAGGATATAATGATGGCTGGTGGCAGGTAAATCGAATAATGTTCTAATTAAAATAATTGGTAACTGACTAAAAGGAAACAAATCAGAAATATACTAATTACAAAAAGGGTTACGTCTAAAATTGTAGGGTCGTAATGTACAAGGTGAAATTGGTTTATTCCCTATGAACTACACGTCATATCAACCTCAGGGCATTCCAGCTACACCTTCTCTCGACCAAAAAATTGATTCACTCGAAGACACCATATCTAAAATTCAAATAACCACTTCAAAAAGTAACTTTACACAACTCCCCACACCATCCACATCAGCATCCACTAAAAAATCACGGGACCAGCTACCTCGTGTTGGCTCAACGTCCTCCTTGAACTCAACTAAATCTCACTCTACGCCCGCACGGTCCTTGACAACAGCAAATAAAAATGTACAGAAAACCCTAGCTTCTGCACTCACTATACCCATCCTCAAGAACACATCCCCCGAAGACTGGGACGTGGATCAAGTTGCTACATGGTTGGTCGCAATGGGTTTTGAAAGTGTTGCAGCAAATTTCAAAAGTAAGTAAAGATCGAATGGTTAAAAACTCTCAAATAAAATATACCAATACATAATAATAATAAAAGAAGAAAGCAAAGGAGAAATGCAATACATGATTGCATTTACGCTTACAGCTCCCTCGCCCCTCTTTCTGTCTCTTTTTTTTTTTTATTTTGATATCTCGTTCTCTTTCGCCATATATTCTTCTGTCAATCAGTCACCTCCTCATTTTTTTTACATATACTTATTATTTTGTATCTTATTAGTCCAAGAAATCACTGGCGATATCTTACTGGAACTCACAATCGACTCCCTCAAAGAACTTGACGTGAATACATTTGGAAAACGTTTTAAAATTCATAATGCAATCAATGCTTTACGTGATGGAAATACTCATCGATATACTTCTAAACAATCTATTGCAAGTTCAGAGGTATGATAAACAAACTTGACTATCTATTTGTTGGTTGAACATTATTGCACCAAAATAACAATACTAAAAGAAATTACTTTTAATAAATAGGATTTCAATGATGATTTTGGATCAAATTATAGCTCGCGACCAATGTCTCCAAATGGTGATTTTGATTCTGTAACAACAACATCTGAAGAACCACGAACAGGTCGATTGTATTCAATGGATACGATAAGCTCTGTTCGTTCAAGACAAGAAACCCCGAACCGCATGAGTATAGGACGTAAAAATGTTCCTACTACTACACCAGTTATGATGCAACAACAGCAACAAAATATTCATCATTCAGAATCTGGGATGAAGCGAAATACGGTAATGTTCCTGAGGATAGAATTTATGAAAAAAGTGGGAGGGGTAATAAACATTAAGGATTTTTTTTTGTACTCATGCAAAAATGAATCATTTAGTTCACCGTTCCTGAGCACGGAGTATCTCGACAATTCTCGAGTGCAAAACCGTAAGTTGATTATATACATAATCCTATGCATTACATAATACATTTGCACATATACATACACAATGAAAAACTCACTAATACATAAATAAACATTCTATATCGATTTTGGTTTGAAAAGACGATATGATCAAACGCGTAGCTCTTTTTCCCCCGCATCAAAACCTCAGACGGTCCTACCAGTTGCATCACGTGCATCTATGGACAGTCTTATACACCGAACTGCTTTACCTGATGTAGCACCCGACATGGAAGGATGGCTTAATAAACAAGGAGACAAGTATAAAACCTGGAATAGGCGCTGGTTCGTTCTGAAAGGAGCTAATCTTTTTTATTTTAAATCCCCCAAAGTATGTTATTTTACTACAAACTTTATCCTAATTAGATTTTGAATTCTACATAGTGGATTAAACTATTCATGACTAACCAATTTTTTGTTTTCATTCTTTAACTTTGAAATCCTTAGGATGTTCGCATGAAGGGTATTATCAATTTACGTGGCTATAGAATTATAAGTGATGAATCAATCTACGCTGGCAAATATTGTTTTAAGGCACAACATGAACGAGAACGTACATTTTATTTTTATACTGATTCAGAAGCTGTTCTGAAAAGATGGATGAAAGCGTTAATGAAGGCTACAATCGCGCGCGATTATGGAGCACCTGTTCTTTCATCAAGCACAATACCTACCGTCTCACTTGACATAGCTCGACGAATGAAACCACGACCTCCATCCATGATACTATACAAAAAAGAGAATCGACCACAATCACCGAGTCTCGAATCAATAGATAGTCGACCCTTTTCACTGACATATTGTCCACAAGATGCACAACCCATTAGTCGAATATCTTTTGATCAGGAATCAGAACGTCCACCCAGGTCTCGACCGGATAATGGAAGTGAATTTAGCCCACAAAATCGTGAATCCGGAATAACAGATTTTGATGACAACACGACACCATCTCTTCCAGTAGTTGAAAGAGAACAAGAACTTCAAGACTCAGGGTTTGACAGTACACGCAGTCCTATCACCTCGACATTGTTAAGTCCACCAAGTAAACCCTCTCCTACAGTACGATATATACCTGATGACAATGATGAAGATTTAATTGACCCACAGCATAATAATGTTATGTCAAACAATCGACCTGGTGGATTAAAACGACTCACCGAAGAAAGTCATATCAGTACATCCATACAATCAGTATGGAGTACATCAGATTATGTCGATTGGGTTCAAGGAAGTGTAGGTCACAAAATATCAAGTTTGAACGACTTTCAATCGGGTGAATTACTTATCGAATTACTTGAAAATTTAAGTAACAAAGATGTTCGGCGTCCCCCATCTACTAATCATGCTTCAGCCAACATGCAAATTTTGGATAATATTGTTGCAGCATTCAAATTCATGGGTCGCGAAGGTGTTGAAGTCGATGGCCGATATACCATTAAGGGTAAGTTAATATTACACTTTGAGTATGAACTAGTTTCATTAACGTTTTATTCTTTTTGCAAAAAAAAAAAAATAGATGTTTTTGGAGGCAATGAACCTAAAATCAAGGAAATGTTAGATGCAATTAAAATATGGTCAGATACTGCTCATAATTTGAAGAAAGCAAGTGGTGGTACCTTTGGTGAACGTGAACAGCTCAAAATGCTGGATTAAATTTTATTTGTTTTTATTCTTTATCTCCTCCTCTTTTGCCTCTTAATCTTCTTTTCTTTCTCATAATTCTTCCACATCCTTTCATTATTAATTTACATAGTTAGCATATAATTATATTTACATATATAATAACACCTTACTTTAATTTCGTTTTTACACATAATTTTGTTTTATCATTCTTTTTTTATCATTATTATTTCATACATATATACTTTTTTTTGTAAGTAGTTCTTTTTTTCTTCCCATTTTATTATTATTTAATAATTTAAATACCCACAAGTTGTTTTAAGCTTTTTAACTAGTTTTTTACAAATGAAAATCGTCGGAACATTTGATTTATATAAATGGGCGTTGTCGAAAATTTTTTAAACCCTCCTCTGGCATGTGCGTCAGTATAAATTCAGTTGAGGATCATGGCGGCTTGGCGACCCAGCGATAAATTTATAAACGAGAGAGTTCGCTAACACTGGATTAGCATCAAAGTGCAATGACCAGGGTTTGATAGTAGCCTTTCGATATTTTTTATTTTTATAATAATATTATAACCATCAAAGTCTAAATAAGGAAAATGATAAAAGAAGTATTTTTTGTTTGTAGAAAAACTATTATGTAAATAAAAGGAAGATATTTTTTTTATTTAACCATGGTAACCGTGAATAAACTTTATATTTAAAAATTAAACTTCGATATGCAAAGAAATATATAATACAATTATGCGATTGAAAAATATTACAGGGGGGGGGGAAGAACATTAAGAATATTAGTTGTAGTAAAATGATTATTTAATATTCGTTTTAAATAAGAAAGCAAAAGATAGTAATAGATTTTAGGTATAAAGAAGTTTTACTTCTTTATTATCATAGACATATCTTTGAATTACCATATAGATAAAATGAATCAATGCCAACAAAGCAATGAGACCATGTCCAATGCCAAGTAACAAAAATGGAGCACCTTTCATCCATTTGTCGAACAATATACCACCGACCTTGGAAACGACCATAATACCAATGACTCCACATAAGGAATACATACCGGCTACACCACCACGAAACTCGGTAGGAATTTTGTCTCGAGCAATTACTGCCATGCCTGATACGATCATTCCTATAATAATAAATTCAATTTTTTTCTATTGTTACTTTATATATATATATATATAATATATATTTGTCTTTATACATTTATTATTATTACACCGTACAACTATTAAGCTTTTAATTACGTATTGCCTGTTTTTTTCCTTCTAAAACCTTGCCCATCAGCTATTCTTCACCCCCCTTATCATTACTATGTATCGTCAAAATTAATTTCTGCTGTTTAGACTTACCATATTGTCCCATAGCAAGTAAAATAATGAATGCTAAACTTTGTGATGAAGTAGGATCAATAGAAAATGCAAACGGAATACAACCAGCAACACCAATGGCACCCGCAACAATTAAACCCCATTCTCGGTTGAATTCACTAAGAATACCAAAAAATGGAGCTATAACCAAAGCAACAGATTGAGCAATACCCTATTTAGTGGAAACATTTGAATATGTAAATAAACCCCTCTATTTTGATGGAGATAACTACTACTGATACTATCAAGAAAAATAAAAAAAAGAAGAGAAGAACAAAACATATCACAGTAATCAACTTACCACTTGACTTCTTGACGAACTAGATGCATAAGGACAATATTGGCCAACAAAACATTTACCTTCATCAATATAATATTGTTGAATCCATAAAGTAATAAAATGGGTAATGATCACTTCATCTGCACGTGCAAAAAAACTTGAAACATATCCAAGAGCAATACGAGGATCTTTAGCTGCGACGATACCATACCAAAGATTCTTCCAAATACGATTCCTTGTATTATTTTTGGTAGTAGAAGAAAGAATACGTGCTTCTGATGGTGGACTTTTTGGTAATAAAAACCATAAAATGACACCAATGGCAATGGTCGTAGCCCCAATAACTGCATAACCATAAATAATAAGATTGGGGTCTCTTGGGGAAGTACCTAAATGAGCCATCTCAGTAGGAACAGTAAATAAGACCATTGCAGCAAAGATAGCACCGAGACCAGAACAAGTACCAATTAATCCAGAAACAAGACCAGCTCGTTCAGCATGAACAACCTCGATAAACCTATTTTATTAAACAAGTTAATACAAGTATTAATAGTTGTTGTAATTCGAAAGGGGAAAAACAGAAAGAGAGATAAATAGATTCTTATTTACATTGATGCCATCATACAAGTCGTCCCAGCTGTGCCAATCGAGTAGATAAGACGTAATATAAGAAGTGTTGGGTACAGATTTGGAGCGAAACCATATGCAATACATATCACACCGATAATCATAAGAGAAATCGTAATGATCGTTCGTTTTTGAATATGATCAGATGCAATACCCCAAGCAATAACAAAAATAATAGAAGAGACTTCAGAATAGGTTGAAAGAGATCCAGTTGCATCACCCACATTATCGGATATTCC
This sequence comes from Circinella umbellata, assembly GCA_025093555.1. Taxonomy (NCBI): domain Eukaryota; kingdom Fungi; phylum Mucoromycota; class Mucoromycetes; order Mucorales; family Lichtheimiaceae; genus Circinella; species Circinella umbellata. The sequence continues at coordinate 413,624 of JAIWNF010000011.1, read as the reverse complement.
GAGAATAGATGTGAGAACCCATGATTGAGCTGCTGCAAAATATACAATAACAGCAAGTGAGACGAAGATAGAAATTAAAAAAAAGAAAAATTGCAAAGGATGAACGTGGGCTTTCAGTTTAATAAAATAAAGAAACTTTTGTGGAGGAAGAGTGTCTTCTTGTTGATTATTTTCATTGCTGTCAATATCAATCTTATTACTCGTATTGGTGTCTATGCATTCAATAGATGTACCAGGATAGTGGCTCGTTAATGCTGTTGTATTGTTGTAAGTATAATCATTTGCTATTACTTCTTTGGTGTCGAAATCAGCAACTTGATGTTTTGCTGTCAAATCGGAAGGCATGGTTTTTACGACAAACAAAAGTTCAGTAATTCTTTTTTTTGAAAAAAAAAAAAAAATAGCTGTGTATATATACAAAAAAAAAAAAAAAAGGCAAAGTATAACAAGGAATGAAAAGAAGAGTCAATATTAATAACTTCAAGGAAAAGAAAACCTTTATATTATCGATAAAAATAAAATAAAAGTCAACCAATCTAAAAGGGTAAAAATTGCAAAAATAATACCTTGTTCACCTTGAACAAATGGAATCTATGGATTGATCTGATAAAGTATCTTTTTCTTTTACCATTGTTGATTTTCTTTATAAAGATGTGCCCCGCGCGTTTGTTTTTTTAATCGTGTAACCTCAATCCAACAACTGAGAAAATAATAGACTAAATATATGGTCATTACTTATAATCAAACTTCCTACATAAATTTTATTATTAAGAATACGTATGATTAAATGTATGTGAAAAAAGAAAACGATATCATGCTGACAAAAAAAAAGTATGTACGTAGATAATACTCAGACTACTTTTTGCGTAAAAGTGTGTGCTCTTCCCCATATTAAGTTATATCACAACAATTCTAACTATTAATTGAATGATCAAAATCGTCAACAAAGTATTTCAAATCAATTAGAGTTAAAAATAATAATAATGGGGGCATTTAAACATAAGCGCGCTCCTCATGCCCGATCTATTCAAATTCTACGTACGTACTGTTAACAGTTCCACTATTTTTGGCTGGTATGCGATGACTATTTTCGTTTGGTACGACACCAATCCGAACGTTTTGAATCAAATAAAAATCTACGTAACTTGAATTCTTCCATCGGAATTACTATAACTTGGCTTGTTATATAATAATATCATATAAAGGTATATTATTAATATTCTACATAACCAATATATCGAATGAATCAATAAATAAAATTAGGCTGTTTCTTAAAATTGAATGAAGTATGATTTAACAAAGTACTATATGTATGCTATTCTCTTTAATGGAAGAGTGGACATCTAATATGTTTATTCAAAGCATTAATAATGATTGAAAAAATGGAAGAAGAAACATGAACAAATTCTATTTATTTATTTTTGTGTCGCCGCCACCATCTTATATATAATAATATATTTACATCCACTAAAGTTCTTTCTATTTATTTATTTTATAATTAAAAGAATGGTATTTTAAAGTTTGTACTCTTATTTTTATCAGATCTGGAATCAAAATGAAAAAATGAAAAAATACTAGCAATAGCTATGTGAGATGTTACATAGATGCGTCCGGTCATATGGCGGATCAAAATAAGGATCTGATAAGTTTTTTTTTTGGTAGTCCGTTTAGTTGTGTTGGAAGAACTCAAGATTCTACCAATTGTGCACAACAACTTTTTACTTGTTCACCATCTATTATATTAACTTTTCCCCGGTCGAAGAATGTGATATCTTATAAATATATATATTATTAAGTTTTTTGTAAAGCAAATTAGACGATAAAAAACTTAAAAACATTAAATATCTCTTCTTCTTTCTTTTTTCTTATACAATATATTAATTATGCGGGTCCCCCTTATCTCATCTCTAGTTCTTGTTCTTCTTGGTAGTTCCAGTATTCTTGTATCTGCCAACTGTAATCCATCATATACCATTGATGATCCAGCAGCCTGTGTAAAGGAATGTAAGATTGTAAGTAATAAACCATTATATTTTTATATTGGATTGAAAAATAAAGAAACAAAAGTGTCACTTTTTTTTTCGTTTCTTAATAATTGAATACCCATGTATAACATATATCAAATTAATACAAATGAGTAGTCTAAACAAAGTTATTTTTTATATCTCATTATATACTTAGAGCGCTGGTCGTGCACTGTGGTCTGAATGGACTGATGATCCTGCTTCGCCTAATTTTATTGAAAGTTTATCATACAAGTGTCAACGAGGAGATCCTGTCTATACTGCATTTATGACACAATCTGGAACATGTATGATGAACTGTTCAGAATCTGAAAACAGTGATTATGGTAATCGTGAACATCCTGATTCTTGTAAATGGTACGAGGAGCACAAAAATGATACTTGTGACTCAAGTAGCAGCGATAATGCATCTCCTTCTCCATCAGATTCTTCTGATAATGGTGGTGGTGCCTCTCCCTCTGGAGATGCTAATCAATCTGAACAATCACAGTCCAGCAATAATGACAACAATAAAACTGATCAAGAACAATCTCAAGAAGAAAAAGATAAAGAATCTGCTGGTATCAAACTTCAATTAGGTACTCTAGTTGCAGTATTGACCATCACTGCTTCATCAGCAGCTTTGCTTTAAGAATGTATTTTATAATCTATCTCATTAATTTCCCAACAAATTACTACTATGATACTGTAATATGTATAATTCAATTTAAATCATTCAATTCAAAAAAATAAATTTTATTGGTAAATAAGTATACTAGTGACCATAAGTGAATTAGGCTAGAATACGTATCTAATTAAAAGAGATGGAAATAATAATTATATTCAAAGACATCAACTGTTGCTAGGAAACAAAAAAGGTCTAAAAGTTACATACATAGTTGCTACTCGCTCATTCTTGAATGGTAGGTAGAACTAAAAAAAAGTCAGCGTGAGAGCTTGTTGACAATTACACGGTTTCCTCAAGAGAGGGTGTTTATATAAATACCTTTATAGACGTATAGTCTATAGTTTGTATAGCATTCAATTCATTATATATATAAAAACAAGTTTCCCATATTTTTTTTCTCGTACGTACAGCTTAGTCATAAACATTCATAAAATAATAAAACAACATTTTTATTTTGTGATATATAGTGATAATATTTATAAATGAATTAGAATGCAAATTTGGTTTTTTTTAACGACGTCTTCTCTTTCTTCTGTCATAATAGCTACTTCCACTACTACTACTTCCACTATCACTTTCTGAATCACTGCCACTACTACTTCCACTACTGCTGCCGCTGCTACTATCACTATCTGAATCACTTCCACTACTGCTATCACTATCCGAATCGCTACTGCTATCGCTACTATCGCTTGAGGAATCTCCATCTGCACGTCTCTTTCGCATAATTTGTTGTGGTGCAGTTCGTAACCATTCACGTAAATCTTCTGTAAGTGCACCCAATCCAATACTTGTCCAATAATTAATAGCAAAACGAGTATTCTTTGGATTATCCTTGGGGAACATGCCTTGGAAATATTCAGCCATAAAAGGATCCTCTATACGTTCCTTCAGTTTTTTCAATCCCAAAAATTCACTCACTTCAGTGAATAAAATTTTGACGAAAATACGAGAGGCTGAGGTTGTGTCTTCTTCAGTTAAACGAACAATAGATAAACAAGTCCAGGCAATGGAATCAGTAAAGAAAAGGTGGGCAAAAAGTTTGGCAATATTACGTAATCGATTGGTTTCATATCTGTGAACAGTTTCATAAACCTCATTGAAAGCAAGTATAAAGTTTTCACCCCATACTCGGTTCATTTTACAGAAACGTTCTGCCATTAGACCATAATATTTAAGGAAAGTACGTTCTTGAGAGCAACATTCAATAATCATGTTACATAATTCGATCTAAAATATATATTTTTATAAGTTTCTAAAGACAATCTCTAAAAAAAGCCCCCACCCCCCAAAAAAAAAGTATAATTTTACCTCTTGACCTTCTTGAATATTAAGTTTCATCAATTTATGACAACATTCTTCATAATCAACACTAGACATGACAGTCAAATATATTTTTCGTCGTAATTCAATAATATCTGCATTGGTTTTATCTTGAATTTCCATTCGTTTTTCTTCTTCATCTTCACTATCTTCTTCACTATCTTCCTCACTACCCGATTCATCACTTTCGTCTGATTCATCATCTGATCCTTCGCCAAGAATTTCATTCTTGAGTTCCGCATATCGTTCTTCATTTTCTTCATAATCAGGATCAAATTTGAAAACATTAAGTCGTTCCTCGACATCGAGATCATCATCATCTAAACCAATATAGTGTGTAATTTGATCCTCTTCTTCCACCAAATCTAACTCTTCAACAACAGGTTGATTATCCTTAAATTTATCCTTGCGTACTTGGAATAAAACTTCAATCATATATTGTGTACGTTTATCGATCTTGCCTTCGTGTAAAATAGAACGGAAAGTTTCGAAAATGGCATTATTGGGTTTAGGTGAAACATTAGCCAAGTGAGCACCTACTTCACGCATAAAACCAACGGCAATTTCAACAGAATCGTCTGTTGGGTTTTGTAAAAGTAATGCAAGAACTTGAAGAGAAAGAATTTCATGAACAACAAGTTGATTTGTCAAATGAGCAATAAATGTACATACAGCTAAACATACAGTCTATTGGGTTTATTAAAAATGTTTAGTTATTATATCTAGCAACCAAACAATGACATAGCAACTCTATAAATAAATAAATGATAATAATACTTTACCTTGTCATTACGACGAAAAGCACGTCTAAATTGTACTACTAATCGTGCTAACAATAAAGCTCCCACGTCAGGTACCTTTGTATTAATTACTGCGGCTACAGCAGCATAGACAGGAGTAAATCGTATACTTGCACTTTGTGCTCGCATGAGTGAACGACAAAACAAGCCTCGTCCACGAACCAAGTTTTCACCAAATAGTTCAGGAACAATCATCTTGATATTGGCAATATTAATTTTGTTGATCAAACCGTTAATAGATTTTTTTAGTGCTTCCCAAGTAATACGTTGATATTGATCGCTTGATTTATCTGTCACTTGTTGTTGCATTTGTCGTAGTCGATGAGGTGGAATATAAGCACCACCGGCACGCGTGGTTATCATCATTTTTTCCATTTCTTTTGCTGGATCGATTTTAGATCGTGTGGTAGTTGCTACGTCCTCTCGTGCCATTGTTATTTTATTGATTATGATTATTCTTTTCCCTTTTTTTTTTTTATGTTTATATATAAAATTAAAATGTTCCAAAAAAAAAGAGATGCCAACAAAAGCTTTAAAAATTTGGGGAAATAAGAGTGCAGAAAGAGAGAAAGAGCTGGGAATAAAGATAAGCCAATCATATCGTTCATGTTTTTTTTTTGCTTTTTTTATTAAAGAGATATATATTTTGCTTTTGCCCTTTGTTAGTATTAAACTTTTTCTTTATTATAAAAGATAAAAATGGATTTAAAGTACACTTCTCTTGAAGATCTTGAGGAGGATGACTATTCAGTATGTAAAGAATTAAAAATATAGAATCAAGTATGTTTAATGAAATATTTAATTTTGGTTTTTTTGTTATTGTTTTAGAATTTATATACACGACTACAGCCAACAGCAACACGCGCAAACGCTGCTCATGTATTGCGATTATTAAGCAATGGTAAATCAAATTAAGGAAAATTTGTTTTTTTTTATTATCCATTGACCTTTATTATTTTATTTAGCACCATCGAGTGAACCGTCAAATGAATCAGTACAAGATAGTCCAATAACAGATATTGTTACACAGGAACAACGACGACATGAATTATCTGAACGACAACGACGCTATGCAACAATGCTTAAACGTGAACGTGAAGAAGAATTTATGCGTGAATATGAAGCATTAGGGAAAAAAAGACAAACAGCATCTCCTGTTGCTATAGAAAATTATTCATTTCGTCGTCGACGTGGTACACATCGTCGATTAGGAGAAGGTTTTAATGATACATTATCAACTATTACCTATAATAGTGATACAAACTTTACAGCATTTTCTAAAGATCGGACAGAAAGAGATTTTGGTGACTTGGAACAAGATGATTTTCACGGTATATTAAATACCTATCCATTGAATGGGGCTGATGAGAATGATAATGAGAATAGTTTTCATTGGGCCCCACCTGCTGGAACATTACCGCATCAAATAACAGAAAGACGACAACAATCTATAATAATAGGAAGAGATCATAGTACACAGGATGATCCTTTCCTTCCAAATCTTTCATTTTCACAATCAATACAACAACATGATAATCAGGAATTATTACGTACACGTTTACAAGAAAAAAGAGATATTCAGGATATGTTGGATATAAAAGGAAAAGGAAGAATGATGTCTGTAATGGAAACAGATCAAGAAATTAGAGAAACACAACAACAACAATTGACTCAAAAAGAAGTAGAAGAAGAAGAAGAAGTAAGAGAAAATGAACATTCACCATCTTTACGACAATCACCATTACCATCTCGAGTACAACAACAACAGCAACAACAACAACAGCAACAACAGCAACAACAACAACAACAGAAACAGCAACAGCAACAGCAATATATGGATGAAGATTTCGATGATATTGAATATGACTATGGTGATGATGGTGGAATTTTTGTGGATGAGAAACAATCTATGGGATCAAAAGATCATGTGGATACTGATTTATTGAAAAAGAATGAAAATAGATATGATTCATATACTAAAGATGAAGATATGATTGATGTTGAATTTCAAAAGTAAGTTAAAATATATAGTTTAATAATGAGAAAATGAAACTAACTTATTTATATTCTAGTCAAAGACATGATAATGAGAATCACTTTGCTGCAGAAGGATCTCAAGAAAGGTAGTATATAAAAGAGAAATGATTCCAATAATTATTATTATTACTAAAACATTGAGAATATCTTTAGACCTTTTGATAATAATGATTTAATGTCAGAATTGAGTAATCTTGATAATAATCCAATGTAAGTTTATTATAACACCAAAAAAATAAGAATAAAAAGTTTCGATACTAATACTATTTGATTTATTAGACAAGGTATTACTAGAATACCTACTAATAGACGATTTACAAATGACAGAATACAAGAATTAATAGATACCAACAAGTAAGATTTTATTTTACTGTAACAAAAGACAATTATTAAATGATTTTATTAATTATTATTATTATTTTAGTCCTATGGGTTTTCGTAAAAAATATTATCCTAGTGCAACTATACAAAAACAAGAAGTAAAGAAACTCTTTGAACGATTTGCTAGTTTACCATGTAGAGCAAATGTTGGTTATAAATTACAAGAATTGTAAGTAAGAAAAGTAAAATAAAATAAAAATAACTCGGAATAAATTAACTCTCTATTTTTAGGAGTGAAATATTTTTTGATCAAATGGTAGATGATTTAGCTGCTTATGCAAAACATAGTGATGAAGAAACTATTAATAGAGAAGATATGGAATTATTATTGAAAAGGTAATAAATGAAAGTAGATACATATAAGATATTATTTACTCACTCTTATATATTTATATATTTATATAGACAAGGTATTGTAGATAATGAAACTACTACAGTGGAATCATTAGCTTATAAATACTTATCTCGGGAGCAATGGGATAAAGTAATTGTTTCAGCTCGAGCTTATAATACATTATACCCTAAATAAGGTTGGACAAAAAAAAACTTATTTTTTATACATACTGTTGATTATTATGTAATTGTATATATATAATATAATATAATGAATTGGAATCAAAGTGAACATGGTATTTGTCCTGTGTATATCAACATATAATTTATGTATACTTTTTTCTAAATAGGAACAATAACGGGGTATCATTGGTAATCAAAAAGAATGCAAATGTTGTTGTTTTGAAATGTAGCATCGTGACACGTTGTACATAATGCTGCAGGTAGCACTCTAGTGAACTCTTTATAGTTTAAAAAAAGTTGTTTATTTTGATTTATCTAAATCAATTGTAATGATGTGTCATTTTGTGTGCTGTTTAAATAATCTTTTGAAATAGATACATAGATCATGCAATGCATAGAGCAACATCATTATTAAGCATGTGAGGGGGTTGAGTTGAAGTTTTTTAAAAAAATAGAGAGAGGGGAGAAACTTCCATCAAAAATATAAAATTCAAAACACTCCATTTTTGAAACAAAAAAACATTCATGCGTTTCTCCTTCAATTAAAAAATAAAGACAAGTTATTATTATTATTATTATAATTATTAGATATCAATTTATACAAGGACGTAGATTTATATTACAAATCCCATCATCAACTTTTTAAATGATCGGGTAAGCTTTTGAATGCAAGGTTTTTTATTTAATTTTTGTTGTTTATCTTCTGTTGTTGAATTATTACAAGAAGAATCATTAGATTGAGTATGTGTTGCTGATAATAAAATTGCGTGGTGACGGTGACCATTATTATTTTTGTTATTATAAAAGTCGTCAGTAGGTTTTAATGGCGTGACAGGTACATTGAATTCTGCAGGAGTACGACGACGACGCGACCACCATTTATTATTATTCTTTTTCTTTTTTTGTTGTTTTTGATTTGATGTAGTAGTAGTAGTAGTAGTAGTTGTATTATTATTATTATTATTATTATTATTATTATTATTATTAGATGATCGATAACGTATCCTATTATTTAATCGTGGTAATGATAGTTTCTTTTTACGATGATGTTGATCAAAATGTATAATTCGTTTATACCATGCCACAGTATTACTATTATTTTGTTCATAAATTATATCATCAGCTAATTCGACAGCCAATTGAGATTCATCCCACAACCATTTGTTTTTTTTGGCGTTATGTTCTTCTTCATCTCCTGCATATTCATTTGTTATTTCTTCTGTTCTTTTTGTAAGACAATGGTCATTCTTTTTTGTGTCACCTTCATCGATTAATGCAGATAAAAGAGGCGGACTTGTTTCTGTACTAGGTAATAGAGTGGGTTCAATTACAATCACTTGTTGATTAAATGATACTCTTCTTGATTTATTATCATCTTTTCGCTGTTTTTGATCATATTGTTGTTTTTGATGATGATGATGATTTTGTTGTTGCTTTTCTTCATTATTATAATAATAATACTGACTTTTAGGATAGGAAAAAGAGGATAAGGATGACGATGATGCAGGAGAACAAGGACACGATCGACTTTTGGATAATGGTAAAGCAGTGTGATGATTATTTTGTCTTACTCTAGGATAATAATAATTACTTCCTGTTGAACGAGATCGTTCAATTTTAGTTTTATTATTATGTACATAGCGATCATGATTCATAACTTGATCACCACTTTGTGAATGGCGATGACAAAAGTGATCAGGTGTCATTCCGGAAGAAGAAAATGTAGAACATGAAGATATAGACGATGAAAGGGAAGGCATTTGAAAATGGTGAGATACATGAGGATAATTATTTGTTCTTTGTTTTTGTCTTTGTAAAGAATAATAATATTCTCCATTATTTCTTGTTAAACTAGACATGTTATTATAAATAAAGATATGTATTATGTAGGTTGAGAGAGGGGGGGGGAATATAATGAGTATAGAATAGATAAATGTTAAATAGATAAGAAAAAAAAAAGTAAAGAAGAAAGAAAAAAGAAAAAAGAAATGATTTATTTACTTTATACGCGTTTTTGCATTATTTGAGCCGAGTTAAGGAATATATTAAGGTTATAAGGATACTGTGAAGGATGGATGTACTTATTAAGAAGGGAATTCGGTGTTTCTTTCTCCACTTTTTTCAACACTTATTACCCTACCTTTCCCCCCCCCCTTTTTTTTCTTTCTCCACATTGAACCTTCTTCCCTTTCCCTCTTTCTCCTCCCCCCCTTTTTTTTTTGTTACTTGTTAAAAGAAAGGAAGAAAGGGAAAAGAAAAATAAAACCTCACGTGGTTTTTTCTTTTCTATTCCTTAAGGGCTTCCACTCTTTTTTACTATTATTACCGCCACAACATTTCAAATAACAAGAGCAAATACGTAACAAAATAGCAACAAAAATAATATGATAATTTTATAAACAGCGTCATCTTGCTGCATATTCTATCTTTTCACAATCACCCCCTCTTTCACTTCCCCGGTCTTCACTTTATTAAGTAATTTATTCTCCTTTTTTTTTATGCTCTAGACATCTCCTCCCTTTCAAATAAACATTTAGTAACCCATCATTATGTATTTTAAATAGTCACGTATACAAAAACTACGTACCTTCACTCCTTTTTGTTATTAGGTTGTTTTACTTTTTTTTTTTTATTAAAAACAATTTTCTCGGCTTAAACAAAAAGTATAAAAATAAAAATAAAGTTTTCAAAGTATCAATCATTCCCACCTATTTTACTTTATATTATTATATTCCTCAAAACGTATCATCATTGTAGTTGCTACGTACTATAATTATTATTATAAGGTTTTGATTACATATTATTATAATTACTAGATATGTCATTTAAACTTTGTTGTTGCTGTTGTTGTATCATTTTAGTTTCTTTAAATAGGTTAATCTCATTGTGTACTACGAGATATATACCCCAACATATCTTTACCTTTCTTATTTCTTATAATTGTACAAAAATAATAATACGTACGTCCATACGTAATAGTAATGCTAATAATGAGATAAATGAGGATCATTGGAAAACCTTCCGGGGGTTACGTAGGTGTAGATGAGAAAAAAAAAAGAAGAATATAGAAACAATTGATATATAAATATATATAAAAGAGAGATTTCTGCCGAATAAAAAGAATCATTTTAACTTTGTCACGAATATACGTAAAATATGTAATTCTTTACATTAGTTTCAAAATACAATGTTTATTTAACTTCCAAGTCATGCCATAATTACTTTTAGGTCATGTATTATTATGACGTACGTATCAGTATTATAATGCGCATATATACAAATCATTGGTTTGTTTTTCACTCATCTTGGGGGGGAAGAGAGAAAAAAAAATTGACATATTATGCTTCGATTTATAATTATTGTGTAAGGCAAAAGCAACACATAATTTTAAAATCTTACACAAAAATCGCATGAACGGATCATAATTTTGGGGTTGATTAATTAAGAAGTAGCACTTTTTTTTTTCCTTTCGTTTCTTTTTGATAACATCTTGAATCAAAAAACTCGTTCGATAATTATTGCAGCATACAACAAAAAACCTTCTTTGTTTTCAATCATCAATCATGTACGCAAGAGAGTGGGCGTATATACATATCTATCTACTTATTTACTAATTGTATGTACTACTTATTCCTTTTTGTCAATCATACATATTATATATATAACCGGCATATATACACCCTAAAAAAAAACTGACAATTACTTCATAGAACTTTAATTATTCTATAGATATATATATATATAGTTATAAATTCAAGGGTTAAAATTCAATTGAAAAAGAAATAAAAGAAGGGAAGGTGTTTGGGGGGGGGGGGAGAGTGAAAGGGTTATATTGCATTACTCAAGTTGAAATTTCAACTAACAAGTCAATTCAAATGAATGTATCACACCATATCTCCAATTCAATATTATCTATATCAATTGTTACAATTATTACTAGAAACTTTATATTTCAACCTTTCTCCTTCCCCCCCCTCCACTCTCCTCTCCCCCACCTAAATCATATAACTTTTCTGTTATTATTAAAGTTTTTAATGAGAATTTGAAAAATGATAATAAAAAAAACCGAATGTTGTTTTCTTTCTTTCTTTCTTTCTTTTTTTATTTTTTAATTTTATTGTATATGTATGTATATGTATATATATATATATATAGAATATAATATATATTACATGGAAATATCCATAGCGTCTCCTTCAGAAACAGTAACCAAACTGGTAACGGATTCCTTCAATATAGCAGTAGTACCTCGAGCATATCTGTAACTTTTTTCTTTGACACCACGTTCATTAGGTGTAGCATAATTTCTCAAGTAATCGGTAGAATCTTTTTCAATCACACAAACATCCACGTTCGAACCCGATCCAAGATCATTGAAAATACCCGCTTCAATAGCATCCTTTACAAGTTCAATTGCTTCTTCACGCTATATATAATAATTATAATTATTATCATTTACACAAAATATATATGATTCAAAATCATACGTTTTTTTTTGTTAATTTGTTATAGTATAATCAAAAGTCATTATCCATTTCACTCTATTCCCCCCTGCCTTTTTCTTAAGACTTACCGTCATATCGGGTCTCCACCTACTTTCAAAAACACTCATAGCTGCTAAAGAACCTGATCCCATGGTTACATAAGGAAGTTTATCTGTACTTCCGTGAGGATAGACTGTGTACAAATGAGGTCCCGTAGCATCGAAACCACCGAGTACAAGTGCAGCACCAATATGTCCCTGGTACCTGAAGTAAAAAAAAAAAAAAGGAAAATTATTATTATTTTTGATCCGTTTTCTTCTTGATTTCTTTTGGAATATCAAATTTCCCCTCTACTCGATCTTCATTCATCAAATAGTTACCTAAACAACATTTGCTTAAGCATAGTCATTGCTGTTACAACACGAGGCTTTCGTCCTGTAGCAAGACTGTGTAATTCAATTTGAGAACTAATAAGATTGGTTGTTGATTCTGTATCGGCAGCAGTACCAGCACCACAACAGTAACTAGAGTTATTACATTCAAGTAAAAGTTAATCTCTGCTTTTTTTTTCTTTTGTTGTTATATAAAGATGAATAGTAGATTAATAATAATTACATGTTGGGAGCAATGTAGTGAATCTTTTCACAGTTCTTGTCAGCAACAATGGGACCTTCAGTTGCTCTGGTATCAGCACCTAAACACAAACCATCCTATCCAAAAAAAAAAAAAAAGAAACATTCATACATGTATAATGTTAACATTCAAAGTTTTTCCCTATTTATAATAGAACGCGAATGTATTAATAAAATAAAATATCTAACCTTAAAGAGTACACCAACAATGGTTGTACCAGTACTAGTAGCCTTGGGTGGTCGACTACCTTTTGCTTCTAATGCTTTGTTTCTATATTTTGTATATATTAGAACATAAATATATTCATTTTTATATTAATATAATGAATTATAAGCTTTTTTTTTCAATAATTATTTCTATTATCAATAAGTTACCTGGTGTAATTATCAAAGCTGAAACCACCTTTAGGTAGATTGATTTTTGTGGCCATTGGTGTTTATAATTGAGATTTATGTATAAAAAAAAAAGTAAAAGGTTGAAAAGCGTGCGTTAAGAACACGCGTACTTTGGAAAGTGCGTAAGTTAAGTTGAGTTTAAATTCTATACTTGGAAAGTAAAAAAAAAACTATTACTACTATTACTTTAAAATGACGGTCTGATAGTTGCATATATAAAAACTATATTATATATTGTTATCAACAAGGTATATATGTATATACCTCTAGTTTATTATTATTATTATTATTATTATCATTATTATTATGGTATAAAGATATGTATTAAAAGGGTGAAATACATGATGCAAAAAGAAAAAAGATAGGAAGAAAAGAAATAGATGTTAAAACTATAGATAATAACTTTTTAAAAAGATAATCCATGATTTCTTGTAGCTTCCATACAATCACGATAAAATATATTGAAATCTGTTGGTGTAATTGTATGTTGTACTTGACTAGGATCTATTGCTCCATATCGTTCCGTCATTAACATATCAATATAAGCACAAATAATAGCCATCAATTCAATAGATAAAGGTTTTTGATCCAATCGAGCCACTAAGGCAGTTCCAACACCATCCTGATAATGCAAAGGACTAAAACCATTACTTATCCTTGCTAATAAAAAAGTAATAGGTTGATTGACATATAATTCACGTAATTCTGGTTTGAATAATGCATGGGACAATGGGTTTTCGAGATAAATCATTAAAGGAATACCAATCTTTTGAGAAATGGGCGAAATAAGAGTTCGACCGGATGTAAATAAACCATGATGGGTTGAAATGGTAGTTTCTCCAAAAATACCTTGATTGGCAGGTTGCTCTGAAACACTATATACACGTACACACTGACATTCTTTTAAAGCAGGTTTTACAGGTGCTCGTTCAAGGGGTTTATTATCTTCTGGTGTATCTTCTTTTAACTGAACACCTTGTTTTTTCATATCATCCACCATCTTTACCCACTTTGTATAATCAAGTACAGGTTTCATAATAAATAAGATTCTTTTTTTAATATAAAAGATAATGAAAAAAAAAAGAGGAGAGGAAAAAAAAAACAAAAAAAAAACAAAATTAATCAATGACGAAATAAGAATGGTTTTTTATGGAGTGTAAAAATAAATAACCCATTTTGTTTAGGTGAAAGATATAATTTTTTTTATTATCCAACTAAATCAGCAGAACCATCAGGACGTTGTCGATAAGGTGATCCTTTTTCTGGTTTATCATTTAAATGTTTTTTAATCCATTCATTTGATTGTTTTTGTATTTTTGTTGGTGGTGTTGTATCTTCTGGTCCTAATTTTGGAAGGATACCATCATCTGCAAGTACTATAATCATGGAACAAAGTTAAAACACGTAAAATGTTACCCAGTTAAAGTCAACTTACACACTTCACATTGATCAGTCGGACAATCTGTCCATGATCTATATACATACATAAAAGAAAAAAAGTAAATATTATTATTACTATTACGTACGTATGTAGTTGTTATATAATTAGTTTACATACGAATTTTCAGGATCTATATTATCAATATATATATTGGGACAATCGAATTCAATTTCATCAAAACTTTTAGCAGTTAAATGTTCTCTCTGTCGATGATATTCTTCAGCTGCTTTATTAGCTTTTTCTGCTTGTTGTTTTACTTGTTCGTTCGTTACGTTTGGATTATAAGGTGTTTTTCGCATGGGTAAATAATAATAATAATAATAACAGAAAAGAAATAAGAAAAAAAAAAGGTTTTATATATTTTTTTTTAAATGAACGAAGATTCATTTGAAAAGAAATAACAGGGGTTATATTTGTATGTGTCAATTGAACTTTATACAATAATATAATCAAGTCTTGTCTTTGAAAAATAATCATCAGAAAAAGAAAGAAAACCCATATAAAACAGTAAAGATAATAAGAAAAGAAAGCACTGTATTTGTGTTGTGTATAATGTTATATAAAAGAAGTATAGAAAGAAGATATATTTATAATTTAGGAAAGGGGTTTTTTATGTTTGTTATTTTATATATGAGAAAAAAAAGAGAACAGAGAAAGATACGTAGAAAGGGAAAAATAAAATAGTTTTAAACATAACTATTCCAATTAATTGAAGGTTTATCACTTAGACCCAAACAAAGTTCTAAATGAGAAGAAAGAGGGCGACGAATAACACTTCGAATAGCTTGATCCAATGGAAAAAAAATTTCATTCTTTTCATCAGCAACTACAATACGTTTACCAACAGGGGGTGTACCCGTCATATCAATTTCTTTTAACAAATCACGAAAAGTAAATGAATCATTAATAGCAAGGTTACGAAAATAATATGTGTTAGAATTATCCATTGATTTCAATGATACTGTTTCCAATAGAGTCATCATCGTTTGAGATGATGTATTTTGTTGTGTCAATGAGGATGTTGACGATTGTCCTGTTAAAGTAGAAGGAGGAATAGAAGAGGATGAAGAAGATGAAGTAATACCATACATACTAGAAGTCGTAGTAGTAGTACTTGTTGCACCCGTTGATGTTGTCGTAGTTGTTGTCGAAGGATATGGACTGGATAAATGTAAATGATTCTGAAACGATGAAGATAATGCCGACAAAGAAGATGCACGTGAATGGAGCGGAGGTAGTGAAAAGTTACTACCACTATTATTATCTGCATGACGATGCTGCTGCTGTTGTTGTTGTTGTTGTTGTTGTCGACTTGCTGAAATAGGAGTAGCTGAAGAAGATGAGGATGGGTGATGAGATAATAAAGGTGCCATACCAGTACCATAAAGTGGAGTAGATGCACTTGAATGTGGTATTTCCAAAGGTTCTCCTGCTTGTTGTTTTGATGTTCGTTTTCGCTTGTTAAGTGAAGTAGAAGCTTGCATTATACTAAAATCAGGTGGTGTCGTAGATCGATAACGTTGTTGTTGCTGTTGTTGTTGAAAACTTATTTCACGCACTTTGGCCGCCAAACCACCTCCTTCAGGTAATAATGTAGATGGTGGTGGAACAGAAGGAGGACCATAATGATGATTCAAATGTGGATGCAAAGGATAGGGATCCAAAACCATGGCTGATAAATTATTATCATATTTAGAATTGTTAGTATGAAAATAAGGATGAGAATAATGATTATTGCTATTCTTATTATTATTTTTAAGATTAGGATGATTGTTACTGTTTTGCTTATTATTTGTTGTTGTCACGTCGATCATCCCACTTGAATCAACTTGTCCTGATGGGGAAGGCGGAGCTTGATTCTTGCTTCGTTCGTGCCTCTTCTTTGCCCTATATAAAGTACTACTGTGTGCCTTGCAAAGTGATACCTCAGAGACATCTCGTAACCCGACGACCGTACCGGATTCATTCTTGTAAATCGTATGGGCATGTTCGGATAGCCAATTCATCGAAAATTCATAATCTTCTTTATCTTGTGGATGTAATTTCTTGGCTCTTGAATCCAAACTTCCTTCCGGTAGGTTCTTGCCTCGTCGTGGTTGGACTTCTTCACATATACAGTTGGTGCCGTAGAGCTTTATGAAATGTCAGCTTATCATGCTGCACTCCTGTACTCAGCTTACCCTAGAGCACGTGAAGCACACACCACACACAATACAAGCATTCTAATAATAAAAAAGAGGGGGGCGAAGTGAGAAATTAGAGGTGACGTGTCAAGAAAAAAAAATTATACTTGTTGTTTTTTCAACTACCCACTTCTAACCTACACGCACACACGCATACTCGCATACACACACACACACACACACACACACACAACGCACATATAAAGAATAAGAACAAAAGTATGAAAAGAAAACAGGTTTATATATCTATATATGTATATATACCTTGCGTATCGGAAGGTAACAGCAAGTAACTGGAGGACCCACTTCCGAAGATCTCGTTGCTTGGTAATGTGGTGGTTGTGACAATGTAATTCGTTGATTCGTTTTCGTTGACGTCGTTGGTGGATTTGGGTCCTGTGTTGGTTGGTCGGCGATCACTTGAGCAAACTGAACTAAACTATTCTCTGTCATAGAAAAAGAAATAAAAAATAATAATAAAGAATAAAGAATAAAAAAAAAAAGCTAATAAAAAAAAGTAGTAATAAAAAAGTAGTAATAAAAAAAAAGTGACAAGAGAACTGAAGAAGAAGAAGAAGAAAAGAGGAAAACGCCCTTTTTGTTCTAGTTATATATAAAAATCCAGGGGGAGAGAGGAGTGGAGTGTTAATACAAACCCACAAAGAGGTTTTGTTGTTGTTGTTGTTATGGTTACGTCTTCTCTCTTTTTTTTTTTTTCCTTTAGAGAACGAATCAAAAAACGATGTCCAAAAAGAAAAATGCTACTTTTGTAAAACGGTGGCAAACGATCCACTCTTTAATCACAATTATATCACCAAGTGCTACAAAATACTTTTTTTTTTTTGCTTCCTCTTCTCAAGCACACCATTTACCCATCATGATCATTATTTCTCAAGTGATTATATGTAAGATATTATTTAGAGTTTGAGAGAGAGACATGTATCGTGTTTCAACTTTCTCTTTTTTTCTCTCATGGCGCCAAAAAGCAAAATTATACAACTCAGCAAACTCTATACCATCAAATACGCCCTTGTTTTTTTTATCCCTTTTTACGTACTGACCCTGTCTCAAATTATAAAAGGGGCAATAACAAAAACAATTGGTAATAACAATAACAATAACAGTAACCTAACAACAACAACAACAACAACAACAAAATTGATTTTTCACACTATAATAAAAGAGTTGTAAATTTGATTTATATGCATCAAAATAACATCCATCCTTTTCAATTAACGTACATCCGTAGTAACTTTTTTACTAGGATTTTCACAAATTATTTAATATGTTTCAAATAATGTGCGAGTCTCTCTGTTCATCCACTAAGTCTATTACAGAAAAATCTGTTACTTTTTTATTATATATCCAAGTAAACAGAATCTTTTTATACTTTGCCACTTATTCAAAATCAACTTATATAATTCAACCAATCAAGCAATTTCTTCCTTTTATACGTATTTCACTTAAATAATAAATAATTTATTCATACGAACACCCATCTGCATTCTTTTGAGTATTTGCGATTTTTTCAAAATAAGCGTGATGATAAAAATACTATGTGATATATTTTTGTATAAGATGAATTAACCAACATGGTAGCTACGTACTATGTATAAATAATTGATTTAAGCACAATAATCTCCTAGTATTAGTTTTCTGACGACTTTTCTCTATCATCCTATTTTAAGGCGCAATCCAAAAAATACCGTATGCTACTAAAGTCAAACAGAGGGGGAGAAGACGTATATGTACATGAATAACGAGGAAAACAATATGAATAAAAGATTTCAGTAAAATAGCATGTTAAACCATCAAAAAATGTAACTCAACTACGATAGACCAATTCAAATACCATAAGACTAGAGCTTAAAACAATTATGTAATAGACACAATGAGTTACTTAGCTAATGCTTTTATACATGCTAAATACGTACATATCTTATAAAAAAGATAGTACTACCTATCATGTTTATTCTTGAAAAAAAAAATGAAGGTAAGTATAAATACATAATAAAAAGGATCCGTTTATTTAAAAGATGGTGTGTAATCTTCTTGTTTGATTTAGTAATAGTGTTATTGAATGAGCAAAGCCTTATCTTTAAAATATCAGATCCGTGACTTGGGCTCAAATTATTTCTACATTGCTCTATAAATAAAATTATCATGCTGTGATAATTATTCAATCAAATGAGAAGCGTGGGTAATGTATTTATATACATGCATACAAGCCTTATTGTTACACAGGTTTTTCTAAGTAAACGAAGAAAACTTTCAAGAGTGACATATTTTTAACACATGTAAATCCAATTACTTTCCCTTTATTATTACTCTTCTTTTATTCTTATTAATTATTATTAATTGATGATGATAATAAAGGAATATTAGAAATAAAATAACATAGAAATTTCATTTTAGTTACTAGTTTTACTACTATTACCCAAATGATTTATTATTATATTACTATAGTTCTACCATTATTCTTTTTTATTATTATAATTATTATTATTGATGGTATCATGAAATTTGATGTTGTAATGATTTGTTATATGATGATTTGTATATATAAATATATATTATATGATATGGTTTAAAATCTCTTCTTCTTCTTTAATCTTCTTTGGTATCTACAGCCCAATCAAAATGTCCAATTGCTACAGTATCCAACATACGATCTTTAATAACAACCACGGTTTGAACCTCTTGTCGACCCGCTGTATATTGCGGTGGTGTAAAATCGGCCGATGCCGTTAATAATCCACGCGCTTTTTTCTTGTACTACAAAAAAAAAAGTAGTTGAATTTATGATAAGTTTCACAAGATTCATTTTATAAATGCTTCTTATTTTGATATACGTGATTTCAACTTTTACTAAAAAAGATATCATCCATTCAATCTATCCATATACTAATGATGATGCATACCTCCATTTTAAGTGATGTTAAAATAGCTCGATCTTTTTTACCAAGTGTACTTGTAATAGCAAGACCACCAATTGTTTCAGCAAATGTCGCTAATGCAGTTGCATGAATACTATAATATATTACCAATCATGAACATGAAAAAATATATAAATAAGGACGATCAGTAATTATCATGTGGTTTACCATATAAGCCAAACCAATAGTTCAATTATTTCCACCTGTTCCAGTTCCTTTCTATCCAACATTCATTCATCCAGATAATCTCTATATTACCTTTTAAACGGATTACGATTACGTTTATGATCCTAATAATCCAAATAATAATATTAAAATTGTATTACATTTTATTGCATTTATTGTTATTGTTTATCATCAATATATTGAAAAAAAATAGATTAACTTACACGCATAAATCCAGTACAAAATCCTTTAGAAAAAGTAGCTACACGAAGATCTAATCCCATGGTGTGTAAAATGATTTAGTTAGATTCATTTTCAACTTATAAATGTAATAGTTTATATAATATATATATTACCAATAGATTCAGCATAAGGATCTGCTTTTGCAAGTAACCGACCAAAAATCCAGGGACGAAAAAGTTTAATAATAGGCTTATTTAATCTTTCCCAAATAATCAAAGGTTGTCGCGCTTTTCGTAAAGTAAATAGTAAATAAACAACTGTCAAGAGTGTAATAACAATTACACCTACAATGAACCGAGTAAAGATGGTCCACTCAAGTTGTAATGCTACGCGTACTAATCGCGCCGTTGCTTGCATTTGTTCATAAGCTGCTGCTGCCAAAGGTGACAATGACCCATATTCATGGGATGGAAAATCAATGGCCATTATTTATAAAGTATTTTGTAAAAAAAGAAAAAAAGTGTGTTGCTAATTAAAATAATTAAAAGAAAAAGAAAGGGAAAAGAAAAAACTCTTTTTTTATATGTGTTTGACGAGGAACTTCAAAAATACACGTTTTTTATTTTTCAAGAAGAATTATCAGCGGAGCTTTCTTTTTTTACTGTTACAGTAGAATAGTAATAGGGTTATTTACCTACTACACAAAAAAATGTTGTTTTCTATAGCTTCTAACGACGCTAAAGAAATAAGGTCTCATTAAATTTAAATCATAAGTAGTAGTATCTTCACGATTATCTTTTTTACTTGTATAAGATAACCATCCTAACTTGTTATGACGTCCTCGACTTGTACTTTTAATATAAAGTAACATATTGAATCGATCACGTGGTCTCGTTTTGTCACGCATTTCCACAGCTACTTGACCATTATCATCATCAAGGCAAAACTTTCCATGGAATACTTGACGTCTTGAAAAATCAGGAGTCAGTAATCGAATTACATCTTTTGGTTCTTCTGTTGAAAGGTATTTGACGATCCTACCATCTGGGAAGAATCGAAGGTATCGATAATAAGTAACTAAATGAACTGGCTGTGTCCATGCATTGGTATCAGATCGACCTGGTCTAATATCATATACATGTATTATAATTAGAAGAGATAAATTCACACGCATATGTTATCTCTCTCTCACTAAATATATATATATATACAGAATATAACTGTACCTGATATATTGACAGACAGAAATATAAACACCATCATATCTTAAACGAGGTCTTTCAATAAACATTCCAAGCCAATAACCATTATATAAAGTTTTGACAAATTCAGTTTGATATAGACGCGACTGGTTTAACGTCATGGAAGGTGCACGGAATATATGCTCACATGCATGGCGCCATAAAGAGGGAGATCGAGTAGCCAAAAAGAATTTTTTGCAAACCAGTGCAAAAGTAGGCATGGTAGATGCTGAAAAAAGCACCAAATGGCCAAGTACTTGAACGAGTATTTCATCTATATATATATATATATATATATTACATACATATTAATTGTTTAGTGTTACAGTTTTCTTCTTTTATTACATAGTCGTAATAAGAGGGATAAATATTATTCTTGGGGCCAATGAGAAATAATATATAAAAGATTGTTTCTAGGTCCCAGCTATGATTTATATGCCCCGAAAATAACCTTTTTTTTTTGTTGAGACAGTATATATATAGGTACCTGTTGAATATTATACAGGAAACGCATACAGATACTCACACCATGCACAAATTATTCCCCCCCCCAAAAAAAAAAGGATATATATATATATATATATATATATGTATGACTATAACTTACCAGGAAGTTTAGAAATAGCCACTGGTTTATAATCAATAATTGGTATATAAGTAAGATCTTGTTGAATAAATTCTCGAATTAATGAATCCAATGGATCAATAACTTTTCCATTTATAGTGGTATAATTAGAAGTAGTAAGTTGTTGATTATTATACTCATGATGAGGATGACCCAGTAAAGTACGAATATCGCTACCATCAGCTGTCGCTGCGGCAACTAAAGGATCACAATGATGTGATGAAGAAGTAGAACCGCTTTTAGTGGATGATAATGTAGCAGTAGCCTGATCAACTAAATCCAATTGTCGATACGTTTTATCAACTTCTGGATCTAATTTGTATGCTCGTCTGTAATGCAATAGTGCTGGGAAAAATAAAATTTTCATCAGACATCCACCCATCCATTCTTTTATTTTTATTTTTTATTTTTAATTTGGTGTACAGTTTCGTGGGAAACAATAAAAGTAATCATTTATTGTTATTGTTATTATTACCTTGACCTAATTGACCTACACGTTCCATATCAATGGCTAAACGATACATGTCAATAGCTGATGATGATGACTCTTCTTTTCCTACATTTATATCTTGTTTTTCATTCTTCTTGTTGTTGTCATCATCATGAACTACATCAACACATTCTTCATTGTAAGTAATAGACGGTTTAAGTGGCGGAGAAGAGGGTGGTGTAGCAAATGGAGAGTCAGCAGGAAGAGGTACGGACTTTGTACTTTGAACTTCATGTTTCCATTGTTTTCTAAACTCATCAAGTTCTGTAGGGTTATCCATAGTTTATATGTGAATATTACTTTATTTCTATTATTATTCTTTAATCAAAAAAGAGAGAGAGAAAATGCGTGTGTGTGTGAGAGAGAGAAGAAGAAAGAGAAAAG
This sequence comes from Circinella umbellata, assembly GCA_025093555.1. NCBI lineage: Eukaryota > Fungi > Mucoromycota > Mucoromycetes > Mucorales > Lichtheimiaceae > Circinella > Circinella umbellata. The sequence continues at coordinate 390,716 of JAIWNF010000011.1, read as the reverse complement.
AAAAACTTGTTCACGAGGGAAAAAGAACACGACTGCGGCAGTTTTTATTGACATTTTCTCTTTTTCTTTTATTCATTAAACGTGTGAGTATATACATAATAATACAGAGTTTTCCTTTAATATGGGTATGTATGTGTATTTATGTTGTATGTGTGTATGTGTGAGAGAGAGGGTGAGAGAGAGACAAAATATATGCGTGTACACGGGTAAAGGATGGATGGGGTGGGTAAAGTGGGTTTTGTTAACAGGAAGAAATAAAGAATAGAAAATGTCGCCTGACCCTTGTTTGACACTCCCACCCGCATCAATTGAAACAGTTACTTTATAAAAAGAGAAAAGAATACAATATAAACTTGCACCGGGTCCTTCTCTCTTTTGTTTTCTCTCTCATCTTAAATTTAAAGTAATTGTTTATTAGAATGATAAATGGCAATTGTTTATGCTTGATTACAACATGTTTTTTTTTGTTATTGTTATATTTTGTTATTTCTTTTTGCTCTTAGATAAACTTTTTTTATGCAATAACATTTATATATCAATATATATATATATATATATATATATATATATATATATCTGATAATGATAAAATGTAATAATACGTACTTAGCATGAATTTCGATAGTGACGATCTTTTAGAAGAATTATAATGCAAAAATAAATATTGTGGTCTCTTTTTTTTTGGGTGCGTGCATTAATGCACTTTGGTGTTACCTGAGCAGGGTGACCTTGTGAGACAATCTTTTCTTTTTTTGGATACTCTATAGCAACATGAAGTCGAATGTTGTCGTGCACTACCATCAAGAAAAAAATCAATCAATCATCATGGTAACCATACATAATAATGTTCCAGGTTTTTATTTTATTGTATTTTATGAGATACGTATTTGTAAAAAGCAATTTCAAATACTTTTGTTTTTCCTGTAGTTTCATGAAAAACCATATTAATTTTTTTGTTTGTAGGTTGACGCAACAAATATAATGAGAGGAGTGAATCAGTGTGATGCACTAAATTTGTTCATTTTTTTTTTATCTCCCCTTAACCTTTTTTTTTTGCTCAACGCTTAACGAACCCCCCCCCCCAAAAAAAAAAAATGAGTAACCGTGTTTTGATACTTGTTGGTTTACCAGGATCTGGTAAAAGTACCTTTTCAAATAAACTAGAACAACTTAAACCAGTAAGTACAAATAAAAACTTACATGTTAATGGAGTACTACAAAAAAAAAACAAAAGAGTTTTAATACTTTTTGATAGGAATGGCGTCGAGTTAATCAAGATGATTTACGATCTCGTAAAAATTGTGAAATTCATTGTCGAAAGTATTTACGAGAACAATATAATGTTGTCATTGATCGTTGTAATTTTGACGAACAACAACGAAGTACTTGGATTCGCATTGCTCGTGAATTTCAAGTTCCTGTAGATTGTATCGTATTGACTGCTGATCAACAAGTAAGTTTACATTGAAAGAGGTGTCATGTTCTTATTATTTAAGCGTATATACGTATTCATTTTTATATATAAAAATAATAGACTTGTGGTGGTCGAATTTTAAATAGAGAGGATCACCCAACAGGTGTTATTGGTAATGAAGGTATTCAAATCCTTTCTCGCTTTGTTAAAAATTATTATCCACCAGAGAATCCAGCTGCTGAAGGGATTGAAAAGGTTCTTTATCTTGATCCTAGTCCTGAGACTGAATGTACATTAGAACGTATTAATTCTGTTCTTGATGCATTGAATCGTACTCCATCTCAACGTGTATAAAATGATCCTCTTTTATTTGATATATATATCCAAATTCTATTCATATTTGTAAAACAATAATAAGACCTTTACTTCTTTCTCCATGAAAACATCATGTTCATACACACATAGGGAAAGGATTTACAAAAATTTGCAAATTATTATTATTTAAAACATTATAAATGATGATGAAGTTGTTGATGTTGTTTGTCGTGATGATATTTATAGGTGTGTGTATATATAATAGTGTGGTTTCTTTTTATCTTTTTACAAAGGAGTACCGATAGAATCAATAGCATCATCTACTGGATTACCTTGACTATCTCGAACAACCAAATCAGCCGAAATTAGATTCTCAATACGTGGATAAATCATACGTTCATCCAACTGATCTTGACTCCACACCAACATTTTCAATAAACTCGGTAGTTTCGGATCTTTTTCACGAGATTGACTAACCAAGATAGCTGCATTTAATTCACTTGCTGTCTTTTGTCGTTGTCCAGGATGTAACAAATCAGATACAGGTGAATCTTGTACATTTTGAAATGCTAACAATGCCATGGTTCTTTCCAATTCTTGAAGAAACTCTGGATGCTCTTCTCCTCGTGGTGCCATTTCTTCAGCTGCAAATTCTAATGCTTCAGTAAATTCACCATTACGTATCATTTCAATTAATCGTTGCTGTTGTAAGTGGAAAAAGAGCTCTGGATTCGTATCAAGAATCTAATTATTATTATATATAAAGAAAATTAACATATATGTGTATTATACTAGCTATCCCTTGTATCTTTTTCACACATACAAAACACAAATTATTGGCTATAAAACTTACTTCAGGGTTTACATCATTAACAAGTTCAATGGCTGTATCTACATCACCAGACTGAATAGCATGTCGAATTTCCATACGCTCTTGAATGGATTCCAGGTCAATTGTAGGTTCAAGTCCACTTTCAAGACTAAATTGTTCTGCGGCATCTTTATAACCTTCAATAACTAAATAATTCATTACAAGTCGATTCAAATCTCTACATTATGATAGTAACAGAGAGGTTAAGAAAAAAACAACCATTCTTCTTTTTTTTTTTTGGTATTATACATAAGAAGAAAAGAAGGAAAATGTTCTTATAAAAAGTATATAATGAAAACATAAAAAACCAAAACTCACTGTTTATTGACTTTTTCTTTAGATAATCTTTGTTCCCATTCTTTTTTGGAAATGGATTTTTTTGTTGTAACAGACATTGTGTATTATTATTATTATTATTATTTGGTATATGTATGTGAATAAGTGTGTGATAAACGGGTTGGAATAATGCAAGAACCAAAAAAAAAAAAAGTCAGCTCAATTGAAATAGTTACATTTTATTTCCGTTAATTTTTTTTATACTAAAAAGTTGGTATCTTTTTGTCATATATATGTATGTTGTCATGGGGAATTAAAAAAAAAGCTATATTACATACATAGTTACATGTTGTATAAGCCTAATTTTATAATCGTTTAGCTAGAAGTGTCAACAATTTGTTCAAGCTAAAAAAGATAGGAAAAAAGAGCGCAGGCTAATCGCCATAATAATAAAAATTAACAATAAAAATGATACGTAATAACGATAACGATAACGATAACGATAACGATAATATATAGAAATGCTACTGTTAGTAAATGGTCCCTCTTCTATATAAGTATATCCACATAATAAAAATAAAAATAAATCTTAATACCAGGTTAATCACGTTTTTATTTTTATTTTTGAAACAGTGTAGTGTAGAAAGTATGGTATTAAAGTCTGTAAATTTTAACTACATATTAGATAACAGGGAATAAACATAGGAAGAAGACCAATAATAATGAAAAACACACAAACAATATAACGACCTAATTTTTATATATAAAACTAAATAAATTATTTTATTCATCGCATATCGTACCCTGCTGCTCTGAAAATATAGTCTTTCAATGTTTCCTGATTTTCATCTGATCCATATGTCTATAAACAAAAAAAAAAAATAATGAATTAGTTAATTCACATAAATTTATAAAGATAATTATCTAAACGACATACCGAAACAATGAATCCCATAATATCTTCTCCTGTTATTTCTGCTCGTGCACGTGTACCCCAATAATATTCTCGACTATTCTCATCGTTTGGATCATTGCCTGATTTACTTCGTATCAAATAATTTTGTCTGACAAAGGTATCTAATAACTTTTCACGATCTCCAAAAGTATCTGAATCATCCATAACTCCCAGTCGATCTAAATGTTCAATAATATCCGCTATGCATATATAGATTACAATGAGTATATATATCTACATATATGTGTGTATGCATAAATACATAGTACTATATAAAGAAATTTATAGTCAAGTCTTTTTTTTTACCTTCAGACATGATTTGTTCATTTGTAAATATAAGTGCCAATATAACATATAAAAGACCTGTCATTTCATATTCTTCATCTGAACGATTAATTATTTCAGGGGTTCGATATGAGCTATTAATATTACTAGAGAGGATATAAGCCTTGACGGTATTTGATGTCTTTGGGGTAGGTTTGTCTATTACATATTAATATAGTTCATAAGCTTATCAATCTTTTTTTTTTGACCTTGTGAAGATAAAGAAAAAATTATTCTTATTAAATAAGGAGTCTTACTTTTCTTACTGTCAAGTGTAGGTTTTTCTTTAGGACCCAAATCAACCATTTCAAAACCAAATAAATGTTTTAATTTACGATTCGCTGCAACTTGAACTCGATTAAAGTCTCGTGATCGTTCTTGTAAAACTGCCAAAAGTAAAAAAGAAGCCAGGCAAGATTCAATGAGTCGATTTTCATTTGAGTTGAACTCTCCCTTCCTCCTCCCCTGTTTCTCCTTTTCCAATATTATTTACTCTTTTTATTAATGTCGTCGCGTCGAATAGGTTGACGTTTATATTCGCAAACAAGAGCATATCGTACAGTATCCTTAACTTTTCGTTGAAATACCTATTAATTTCCATTACCATTTTCAGATTTCTCTTTATTTATTCTTTCTGTTCAATGAATAAGTAAATGAAGTAAAAAATAAAGTATCTTTTCTATACCTCAGCATCCCAGTTAGTAAGCCCTGAATCGGTTTTTATACGTTGAGTTGAACTAGAAGCTCGATATTCATCGTCACTATCATCTCTAATTGTTCTTGTTCGTTTTTGACTCTAATCATAAATAGTATTTTTTTATTTTTTTTAATGATTCAATAATTATTAAAATGTTAAAGTTCGCTTGAATAGGGGGGGGTTACCATTATGTTAATATATAAAATATAAAGAAAATAAGAGGGGAAACCAATAAACGCGGTTGATTATGAAATTTTTGGCGCCATGTCGCGTTAGCGAAAACAACGCGGGCACGTGATCTAGCCAAACCAGAAATATTTTTTTCTGTGGTATGCATTGAGGATGGGATCGATTTTAATGCCAACTTTTCAGATTTAACACGAATTCAAATACGTAGAAAACATTGGAATAGTGGGTAAATGTACCGAGTGTGGATGGAAACATGTCTACTAGATGTAATAATATGTAAAATAACACTATATTATGTGTTCATCAGCATCTATTATATCTATCCAAATATCGAGCTGGAAAGATGTAGAAATGGTTTAACGGTTGAATATCAGTATATAATGTCATTAATAAGGCTCAATACGTAATATGTAATAACAACAATTCATCATATCTTTCATTGCTTTGTTTAATATAAAATATCAGCGTACGTACGTATTAATAATCATAGTTATTTTTGAAAAAGAGAACTGTAACCCATGTAACATAATAAATGACATTTTTGATGCCTTATTTCTTATTGCTATTGCTTCTTTCTGAAGCATTTGCAAATTTGTGAGTATACTGTCAAAAGCTTATCGGATCACGATCTCATGTGCTGTGGAGACGCACCACCTTCGGTCGCAGATCTGGGAAGCAATTGCTTTTGTCCTTTGGGACTTCTGTATACTGGAGTAGCCCTACGCTTAAAAATGTCCAAGTTGATTTCAAATATTTTGAGAAATTAACCCACGCTTTCTTGGAAACTCCTGAGTAGCACCGAAATTCAGCCTTTTACAGAATGATGGGAACAAATGTTTACTAAACAAATGTAACTGTCTATCTCTGATCATTTAACTTCTAAATACAATGAAACTGAAACACACACACACACGCACACACGCACACACACGCATGGATACATATATACATATATACATAGAAGCTTTTTTCAAAAGGGTAATCTACCGTCACCGCTCGCTATAACGATAGGGTTTTGGGGTTCAAAACAGATTAAGCAGGGAAATATTGTTAATTTTATATAACGACATCCGATAGGATTTTAGCCAAAATATCGTTATATTGAGCGGACAAATAAGATTAAAAAGAAATAATACTAGTTTGTTGGGCATTTTTTTATGTTTTTATTTCAGTTTTTGAACATTTTTGTCAAGAGTTTGACAATTTGAACATCAAAATTTATCTTCAGGCATCGCCTCTTCCAAAAAAAAAGAAAAGCCAGTGATATTCTGCTTCTGCTTCTTTCTTATAAAAATCAGATTTTTTTTTTTTACTAACTTTGCAAGTCGAGCTTGTTCTTGTAATTTTGAATCTCTTTATAAACAATAGACAGTTCTTGATGCTGATTATAGAAGTACAACACTCGCATTTTTTTTCATATATGGGATCGACATTAATTATATGTGACCATATGATTTTAATTTATTTAGAAGGAATAAGTTAAGGAATATTTGAAAATAAAAACTGTACATATCATACAAAAAAAAAGAGCTGTTTTATTTTTATAGCTTATTTACAGTATGAATGATATAATGTGTTTAGAGTTCTCTTCTTTTTGTAAGACATATATATATGTGTGTGTGAGGTCAAGTACATGAATAGAATTTTACTCGATCATTACAGCTCAGATCAAGAACTCGATATAACGATACACTTTTGGTCTGAAAGGGTGTATCATTATATCGAGCGGTGACGGTATATAATTTTTTTAAAGAAATAAGTAGATTTGTTACGTTGTAAGTTCATATAAAACGTGAGGCTAGTGAGTATTATTTTTTTTACCAAAAAGTAAGAGTATAAAATGTTTCCTGTATTTTTAGCTTACATAAGGAATAAACATAAAAAAAAAGCTTGAGGAAACTTGATGCTCCTATAAATAAAAAAACAAGCCCAATGGGTGTAACAATTTCTACGAGTAAAAAAATGTAACGACCCTGAATTAAGTAATATGTCACACGGAATAGGGATCTTTAAAAAAAAGAGTTAACGGTCCTGACTCTATATACAATTGATTAATTTCTATGACAACATAATTTAAAGATATTGTTGTCATGACAATGACCATTATTACTATAAAAAAACGTTTTTCTTATTAAGTATCATTTAAATGCCAATAAATATAATGTACAAGGCGTGAGTATGAGGTTACTAAATTGGGGTGTGGGAAGAGAAGGAATAGAAGAGAAGGAAAGTTTTTCTAAAGAAAGAAGTTCTTGTTGCATACTATAACAATTATCCAAAGTTAGCATTATTGTTTTTTAGTTGTAAAAAAAAGTGCAAAAAAAGGTGAGAATGTATATAAAATATAAAATGATGGATGATAATAGATGTGTGTGATGAAATAAAAATAAATTATTAATTATAACAACAGCGTATAAAAAAAAGCAAATGTTTTTTATGAGTAATTATAAGATTCGCTGCATCGGGTGATATGTTCACTTTTTCTTCCGAGCATAGTTGACTTTCTATTTAAGCTCTTATTATTGTTATTACTAGGTAAAGTAGGTGGTGGTCGTACTTCACCAGTAGCAGCCTTTTGATGTTGATGAAGATATACACCATCCTGATAATAATGACGATAAAAATCACGATCTATAAATTCAATTCAATTCAATTCAATTTTTTTTTTGATTAATAACCTGATAAATAATGATGGCTATTTGTTGTATACAAAAATAGATAAAGTGGGGTTCCATTTTTACCTTTTTGTTCAAATTCGGGTGTTGTAACTTGGCGACGCTTTGTATACTTTTCAAGTTTCCAAAGGTCAAGTTGAGTCTTGAGTTTATCCATTAATCCCATGGTAATCTATTATTATAATTATTTTACAATGTCAAAATGAAAAGAGATGATGTCTATAAAAATTATGAATGACGAAAATGTCAGTTTAAAAAAAATTATTTCGTTTCGTTATATGAGACTTTTTTTTTCTTTGATAGGTTCTTTACGTTTTTTTTGGGGGGTTCTGTTAAATGTATATGTTATGACTTGGTGTGTAGGGTATTGTTCTAGTTATTAGTATTCGTTTATTGTTATTGATATCGAGAGAAATTAGGTGCGTACGTGTGTATAAGCGTGAGGAATGATTAGAAAAGAAAAAAGAGATAGGATTATATAAAAACCCTTAATTATACAAATAGAGAAAAGAAAGTGAAAAGAAAGGAAAGGAGGCTGTGACCAATAAATATTAAAAAAAAATTTAATATATGATTGTTTTAAAGAGGTAAAAAAGAGAAGGGAGAAAATAGAAGAGAGAGAAAAAGAAAAATTCAAGCCAAATAAAAACAGAGAGTATATATTACAACTATATCATAATATAACTTTTTTTTCTGTGCAACAATATTAAGGTTACATCAGACCCAATTCCAATAAGCTTTTTTGGTCTTCAGCTTATTCTTATTATTTATTCCCCTAATAAAAAAAACCCTTTCCCAAAAAGAGATAGCAAGGGAGTAGAATATACTATACATGTCAAAAAGAACATGTTGTGTATAAAAAATATAAAATATTTTTAATGCACTTTACATATATATATTTATATATATAACAAAGAAGTTAAAAAGGATGTGTTTACAGGCAACCGAAGAAAAAAAAAGAAGTTACTAGTGCTGAATAGTAAGAATCAGTAAAGGATGTGTGTGGGTGGATGTATCAGAGGGTATTGTAATTTGACGAGTTATTGGTGAATTTGGTTGGTGTCATGTATTTTGTATAATAATATAATGGAAATAATGAGTTGGAAAGTAAAAGAGTTGAGTTTTTTTCTACTCAAGATGAGGTCGCAAACCAGTCTTTTTTGGGAAAATTAATGGATGAAGTTGAGCGAGGTACGTAATAGCCCACCTATATAAATGATATATAACATAACACAGACATATAATATGATAAAATATTAGTTATATACGATACACATGTCAAATAAAATTATTATCCGCGTTCTCTTCTTGATTCTTGATTCTTTTATTATTATATCGGTTTATCTATATTTTTGTCCTTCTCTCTTCCCCCCCCTTTTTTTTCACTCTTCTTGTCTACTTTTTTTTTCTCTATTTAAAATAATAAAATGAAGAAAACTAATAAGACGTACGACATGTAGCAACAAGCAATGGTCATAATAATAATCGTACGAATTACGCTATATATACATATATAATATACAATCGGTATAATAATATATGAGTTTCAATGTACTTTATTTTTTGTGTTTCTCCCATCTCGTAAAAGAAAATAAAAAATAACAACTTACGTTTGATTATTACCCTTTGGTGTCAATACATAACCTGCAGCTGAAGCAATGATTCCAGCAATAAATACCCAAATGAGATTATAGCCAGACATTATTATTATTTTTTCTAAAATGCAACAAAAAAAAAAAGAAAAAGTATAAAGAAGTAAAAATCGACTAACTGAAAGCTTTGGTTTCGTGTTTTAAACATCCAATCATCTTTAAAATGGGCTAAAAAAACATTAAGGTTCCGATACTGTTTCATCAATAAATTACTTTGATGCAATCAAGGAGAGAGAAAGGTGAAAATCTCCTATCTCTACTGAATAAAAAATCATTATATAAATTGAATGGCCAATATTAACAGCAACTTTGCCTATGTATTCTTATATAACAATTTAATATATTTTATATATTTTATATAACATGGTTTTAATGATATTTGGTTTTGAATTATAAGATAGTTACTAGAATGAAAAAGCGGAGGCATTCAAGATAAAAAAAAAAATATGCCTGGATAGTTTTTGACTGCTTTTATGTGTGTGTGTGTGTGTGTAAATTCAAGCAAATAACTAATTTTTTCTTATATCTTTTTATTCATTGACACTTGTATATAAATATAATTAAAATGTATAGTCATGTTCAAAGATATATTACTGGCAAGTTTTCTTATTACTCTTAATTCAAATACTTGTGGGAGGAATTCTATATAAAAATTAGTTTCTCATACTTTCAGAAACTTGTATATGTCATATAATACTATTTATAGCTTCTTCGCGTCGTTTTCGACCATTTAATTGTTTAAATAATAATAAAGTAGCTCATTTCTCGGGGACAACAAAGTCTAATTTAGTTCCTGAAACTCATTTACGTTCTTTTGGCCAACCTACCGTTTTTAGTCATCCATATCTTTTAAAAAAGGGTGAAGGCAAGCCATATATTATACTCTTTTGTTTATATATATTTATTATTATGATTATTATTATATCGTTTCTGACATATACATATACATATACATATATAAATAACAGTAACGCCAGGTATTCCCGCTGTTGAATATGAACATCGACGCGCTAAATTAATGAAAGCATTGCCTGAAGGCAGTACAGTCATTAGTGCAGGTTATGGTACACGTTATATGTCCAATAATGTTTTTTATCCATATCATCAGAATACCGATTTTTGGTATCTTTCTGGATTTAATGAACCTGATTCTGCAATGATTTTAGGTAAGCTATCATTTTTATTATTATCTAAAAGAATACTATGTAATTTTGATTTCTTCTAAAAACCAAAATAAATAAAATAAATGACCTTATGTAAGAAAAGAACGATTCGGAAAGAGGTTATAAACAAACAATGTTTATTCCACCCAAAAATCCATCTGCTGAATTATGGGATGGTCCACGTACAGGTGTAGAAGGAGTAAAGGAATTATTTGCTGCAGATGAGGTAAATACATATCCTTATTCTTATCTTAAATGTTTGATGGGTGGTGAATTTGTATCATATTAAAATTTTTGATTTTTTATAGGCATTTGATAGTGAACGATTTCCAATGTTTATTAAAGATGCTTTACTTTCTAAACATGTTTTCATGGATAGTCCTGTTTTAACCCCCTCTATTCTTTCTGAAAATACAGTGAAGAGTATGGTTGATTTTGGTAGGTCATCATCATCATCTCATTCCTTGTTCAATTTTTTTAAGGGTGTGTAAAATATTTGAAGAAAAAAACCACAAATTTTCATATATATATTAACTCATGAATGAATTGATTATGTTTAGCCAAAAATCAACGATCTATTAAACCACTTTCAGTATTAATCCAAGAATTACGTATTATTAAAAGTGATTATGAAATTGAAGTTATGAAAAAATCAGGTCAAATTAGTGCTAAATCATTCATTGAGGTAAAAAAAATACATATTAAAAAAAAATAAGGATAAGGGAAAAAGATATTTAGTTAATGAAATGATAGGCAATGAAATGGACTAGTCCCGAATTTACTGAAGCGCAATTATGGGCTAAATTGGATTATGAGTGCCGTATGCGTGGTTCTAGTATACTCGCTTATGTTCCCGTGGTTGCAAGTGGTCCTAATGGACTTTCAATGCATTATGTTCGTAATGATATGAAAATGAAGTAAGGATATTTTTTTTGTCTTGTTTTGGATCATCAAATGGAGAATGATTTATTATTCTACTTATTGATATATTGAATGTATTACTATTTATATTTTTTAGTGATGGTGATCTTGTATTAGTGGATTGTGGTGGTGAATATAATGGTTATGCAAGTGATATTACACGAACATGGCCTGTTAATGGTAAATTCATTGAACCTCAACGAGAACTTTATCAAGCTGTTCTTAATGTTAACAAAGCTTGTATTAAGGTATATTGAATGTTATTACTATAGGATAGGATTTACTTATCGTTCTTTTTTAACTTATGAAATCGTTTAAATTTTTTATATAGCTTTGTTCCGAAAAAGCCAATATTTCATTACATGGTATTCATTCTGTATCTACACGGTTAATGAAAGAAGAATTAGCCAAAATTGGATTTAAAGTCAATACTTGGGTAAGAGGGAAAGAAAAGCAAGTGATTGTTGTTGAGGATAAGTTAGAGTACTAACAAGAAACATACAACCTATTTGTTTATTAAGGAACTTGAGCGGGTTTTATATCCACATCATGTTGGGCATTATCTTGGTTTAGATGTTCATGATTGTCATGATTTAGATCGTTCACGTAAATTGAAAAAGAATATGGTAGTTACCATTGAACCTGGAATTTATGTACCTTATGATAGCCGTTTCCCTGAAAAATATCAAGGCATTGCTATTCGAATTGAAGATAATTGCGTTATTGGTGATGAGGAACCTTATGTTTTAACTGCTACGGCACCCAAGGAAGTTGTTGATATCGAATATTGTTGTGCCAACACCAATTAAAAATAATAATAGTAAATTATAACATACGTAGCAACAGATGGTTGAATACAAAAGCACATACATAAACTATAAATTCCTTTAATAATAATAATAAGACTTATAGAAAACGGATAAACATCCTTGTCTCCTTATTGAAAAATAAATTACTTAACAATAATAAAAAATTATAATATAATGGCACAAAAAAAACATTGGATCATATACAATTATACTACTTTTATTATTATTATTATTAACAAAATTAATATTACTTTTTTTAACCCTATATAAATTGATTTGATAAGTTTTCTATTTTAACAACATTTTAATAAAAACACTAGTCCTCCAAGGGGTAATAGAGCATATACTATACCTCAAAAGAATTAGCCTTATGTTTAGGCACAAAATTGAAATCCTCTGGAGCAGGTCCAAGAAGCATTTCACTAATAAAAAGTAAAAAAAAAAAGATGCATGGTGATTAATTATAATTTTTTTTTTATCAAAAATTAAAATCAACTCTATTCTTACCTAAGTTTAACCCAGTCAGATGATTTAGGACTTGCCATCAGTGTTTCAAGATCATCTCTACCATTGAAAGGTGGTGCTCTTTCATTAATTTTTTGAGGAACAACTTCAAGTAAACCGACAGGAACATATCTATTATAGTTTAATATCATTTAATTAATAACCGAAGTCTACGATCTTGAGCAAATCAATTTTTTTCTAAAAAGAAGAGTTTACCTGTATAAGAAAGATTGCCATTCACACAAGAAACGTCTGGTTGCATTTACACCCTAGTATATTTATATACACATCATAATACAATACAATTGTTAGATAATAAGAACTGTTTTTAAATATCTTCAAATATTTTCTTTTTCTTTACCTGACTATCGGTACCCCAATGTTCTAAACCATATTGACAGAAACGTTGCAACATTTCGAGACGTTCTTTAGAAGAGATATCCCAGTGACGCTGTTCTTTGATTTCAGTAAATAACCATGGCTTTATCAAACCACCACTATAATTATAATTATTTGTTCAGTTCTTATTTCCAGGTTTTCTTTTCTTCAGAATATAAAAAAGAAAAAGTTATATTTTTTCATTTTGTTGAACATTACCGGCCGATCATTATACCGTCAACACCAGTTTCTTCTCTGTGCTTATTATATTCTTCAAAACTAAGAACATCGCCATTACCTTTTTTTATATACAAAAAGAAATTGAGAATAATCAAGTTAGTTGATAATTTAGTAAATGAATATATATATATTAATAATAACTACTAATTACCATAAATAGGCATTTTTCTTGCTGAATTCTTAAGAACTTTAACATAATCCCAATCAGCCAATCTTGTATACCGTTGTTGGCGAGAACGACCATGAATCTATCATATATATATATAAATATATTAAAAAAAATTCCGTGGTATTATCAAAACATATATGTCACAAATAGGGTATTTAAAATGTAGATATTTTGTTTTCCAATAATAATCTTACAGTTCCAAGTCCAATGTTCTATAACATATATCAAGGGGAAGAAAGTTGTTAGTAGCTAATTTTGAAAAAATGAAAAAACAAAATTATGTAGATATATTGTTACATACCAGATCCTCAAAGATAGGTAATAATTTATGAGCAGTATATACGCCTTTCTTTACACCTGTTCTGAATTTAACAGTAGTAGGGATTTCTAATACTTGAGTCATACCACGCAAAGTTTTACGCATTCTGCCCTTATGCTCAGGAAGTGCAGAACCAGCACCCTAAAAAAAATACACATAAATTATGCAATCAATATTACTTTTCATATGGGCGAGTTTCATGTTTCTACAATAATTTATATTACCTGGTTAAAGACAAGGTCGATAGGACAACCCATATTAAGATCAACAAAGTCCACATCGATCTCATTATTGATTACTTCGCATACTTTAGTAACTTGATCATATTTGCTACCACAGATCTTTATAAGCAAAAAGAATAAGTTATTTAAAATAATAACGTAATAATGCTAATAATAGATGAACAAAATTATTGTTATTATTTACCTGAATACCAAAGATATCTTCGCTTACGTGACGTTTAGTCAAGGCCCATTCGGATTGTTGACCCTAAATAATAAAACATTGTGATGTCTTAAAAATTAAAATTCTTTTTCTTACTTTGTTTGCTTTATATTATATTTATTACCTGAAGTAAATTTTTTGCCATAGCCATTTCACCACAAGTAATATCTACACCATATTCTTTACAAATACGTCTAAAAGGCAAATTTCCCACAGTTGTCAAAGGAGCGAGATATGTCTTGTTACTGAAGTCAATCAACTAAAAAAGATAGGAAAAAACAAAAGAATCCGTATTAATAATCTCTGTTTTTTTTTGTGTACAAATACTATTCCTATTATTATAAGTGGATTCAAGAAAAAAAAATACCTTTTTATAAGGACGCTCTTCATCAATAGGTCCTACTTTTGGTTCAACATTCATATCCACATCAGCTAATTCCTTATCAATAGATTCTTCTTCTTTCTTTTCTTTTGTAGATTCCGGAATCTTTACTTCCTCCTTATTGATATCTTTCTCGTCTTTCATAGAATCCTGTGGCTTTTCTTCTTCCTTGACTTCTTGCTTTTCTTCTGTCTTTTGGATATCCCCAGTCGACTGTTCCTCCTTGTTATCGTTATCTTCTTCTCTTTGAAGCTCTTCTAATTTTCGCTTTCGGTTCGTTGCTTTCATCGACTCTTCTTCTTCAACCTCCTTTTTACATTGCTCAATGAATAGAGTCGACTTTGGGAATTCGTACTACATACACATATAACGAAAAATACGTTAAATTACTTATATAGTAGTAATATATTACGTTAAAAAATGAAAAAAAAAATGTTATTTTTTTTACCTTGAATTTTGCAAGTTTGAATTGAATATCAGATGAAATTCCATTACGAGTGTGAGGGATATCCTTTTCTGCAAGCTATTATTATTAAAAGTATTAATAATCAGTTGTATCTACTTAAATGAATGTATATAATTTATAAATGTACCTCTTGATTGATAATGAGTTTATTATTTTCATCCATATGAGCCTTTAAAAATCGACATTTGTAACCATTCCGACATCTAATTCAATATAAAACAATTAAATATATATCATGATCATCCATTAAATATATCTCTTTTTTTTTGCATTAACTTACTTGCCAAACATTTCGAATTGAGGACATTTATCACCAATATCAGCTGGTTTTGCTTCCAAATATTTTTGAAGATCATGCGAAAATTTACAACTATAAATTATGCATAATTTAAAGTTAAAAAATCATATCCATCGAAATAAAAAAAGTAAAAAGTAGTAAAAAAAAACCATACTCTTCTCCAAAAGGACATTCATTACCAAGGGCAACGGGTTTACAAATCTAAAATAAAGATAATAATTCGGTTGCTTAGCTACACATCCGAACTAGCAGATAGTTTGATTATATCATGAATGATAGAAGATAAAAAGACTCTTACTTACTCTAACTTCATCTTCAATTCTCTTTTTGCCTCGTTGGCCTTTATTCGCACCTCTAACTTTTTTGCCCTTTTTATTTTTATTGTTGCCACCACCACCACCACCAGAGAATCTTCCACCTTCAGCATCTTCGTCACCAAATACGGCATTCATAGCTTCTTGGTTTTCGTCCTCATTATCAAACCATTTTTCTTTACGAAATCTATATATTGTTTTACGATCGATCAAACGTTAATAAACAATAATTGTTAAAATATATCAAAGAAAAAAAAAGGGGGATTTTCATTGACTTGATCCAACTTGATTTATTCGAAAAAAAAAACAAAGCAAAGAAACACATACTGAGCTTTGATACGTGCTTCACCAGGTCGATGTTCTGGAAGTGTAGTAGTACTAGTAGCAGGAGTAGGATCTGACATGTAGGAACCCAAGTTTTCGGAAAAGAAAGGAACAGTAAAAAAAAAAAAAGTGAAGTTGCAGTATAAAGACGAATATAGAAAATTCAGTTCGTGACTTGAATTCACTTACCAGCGGCATTATTTGAATGGTTAGGTGTTTGATTATAAAAAAGGATATAGGTATTAATAGGTGTAATTTGGATCCTCATGGATACTCCAATTTTTAATGGTTTTTTATAAACAACGAACTAATGTACTATATAGTATATTATTGGCTATGTAAAGTTCTATACAATAATTATGATTATATGCCTTGAAAACTTTCATGATTTTTTTATGAATAATAGGTAGTTTAAGATTTCCTATTTTCTTTCATTAATACATCATTGTGTGCAGCACGTGAGAATTGTCGCGTACGTATATGAGTTTATATCAAACAATACGTAAATGACTAGCGTTAAAGTTACATATTAGGTGGCTAAAAACTAAATATATTACTGGCGTGTGAGTACATCTATTGCTACTATAGTGTATATAGTATGAGGGCTAAAACTTGTCTAGGAATTTTTAGGTGTGAAGTATCCCTAATAGTTCTCCTTTGCTTAATTAAAAAGAATAATTTGCTATTATACGTACAGCATTATTTAAAACCTTATTATAACCATCGGTTTTTGTTCATACCGTCAATCTGTTACACATAATTCATGTTAATCAACAATTATACTACTGACGGATCATTATCAAAAAGTTTTATTTTATAACGAACGGTTTAATTATTGAGTGATCGAGTACAAAGTTTGATAAGGATTGGCTAATGTAATACGTAGTCAGAATACCAAGTTAAAAGTAAGTATGTATTGTTTAGAATGTAATTATGTGAAGAACAACATGTGCTATCATAGTCTCAATACATCTTTACGTATGAAACTCTACCTCAACACCTCGAGGAAAAGATAAACTGCTACAGGACTGTATATCTCAATTTTTTTTTTTGATATCGGATTATTAAAGATTATAAAAAGACAAAATATGTCTGGTAGTGTTGTCCTCTATATTGCTCTAATCGATAGGTATCAGAATGTTGGAACTAAAGGGAGATAGTATGGAAGGTTTATGACTTTTAAAACTAATTAAGAAGAATCACTCGGCGTTGACTTTATACATAATAGTCTCTACATGTTTAGGATTGTGTTGCAGTTCAGTATTAATAGGTTATTACTTATGCTATCAATCGAGTTTTTCACAACACAGGGAGAATTACAATTTTTAAACTTTATTCTTTGTAAAAGTAGGAATTTTCATTGTAAGCCACATTAAAATACAAAATCTTTATACAATATTCTCTTTGGACTGTATAGATATTTTAATGAATTATACAAACACATACAAAAGAACAATGCGTTATGAAGCAGCTGTTGAAAATAATAATATCAAAAACTGGATCAAAATTTACTTACTGCTATCCCTCAACAAAGTGAGATTTGACAGCGGCCCAAGAAAAAAAGTGCTTGAGGGCGAAAAAAAGCGGAAGTCACGCTCTCCTGTCTCGCCTCCGCTTTTTGTTGGGCTTTTCTATCCAATACAAAAAAAAATTCTTTTGCCGATATTTTCGAACGATCAAAGAACCTTTAACATATAAAGAAAATGGCCGTCGACACAGTGTATGTAGAAAAAAAAGCATTCATTGGATTCAACAACAACCGATTATACGAAAACGAAATTTTAAAATAATTTACAACCTTACCAATTTTTATAGAACACCATCAAAGCATTCATGGGCTGACGAAATTGAAGAGGAAGAAGGTGAGTTTTTTTTTGATCGCGAAACTTAAAAAGAAAAAAGTCAACAGCATTAATTGAAGAAACGATTACGCCACTTAAATGCAAATTATTAATAACGACTAATTCGATTGACCTCTGTATTTTTTCATAAATTACTGGCTTTGTTGAAAATATTTAATAACAATAATTATAGATGCCTTTCAACCAAAGGTATTCACTGACGAAAATGGTATTAAAACTATCATTGAATTCCGAGAAAATGAAGATGGCAAGAAAGTCAAGGTAAAATCTCTTTTTTTTCTCGGTTGTACAAGGTTGATTAAAGACATAATTAACTAAATTTGAATAAATATATAAAAAAACGTCAGGTTACGCGAAAGATTCGTTCAAAGCTCGTTACAGAACATGTCAACAAGTCAGTTGCTCAACGTAAAAAGTGGGCCAAGTTTGGTGAAGAAGAAGGTAATAAGCCAGGACCCGATCTTTCTACTACTACAATTGGTGAAAATATCCCATTGAAGTTGGGCAGCACCACTGGCAAGGTAAAATTATACAGGGAAATGAAAAAAAGAAAAGAGAATTGGATTGAACTCGTGAGAAAAATAAGGGGGGGTTTAGAAAGAAAGGGGTTGGTTCAATGGGAGACTGGGATATAAGGTGGGAAAATCAGAAAAGAAAGAAGAGGAGATATTTTGAGTGTAGTGGCAAGCAAGACAAAGCGTTTATATAATCTATTGCAGATTATTAACAAGATTTGTATTGTTATAGAATGTTGATACTGTTGCAGCTGAAGAAGCACAAGAGAAGCTCCGTCGACAAGCAAAGGCTAAAAATATCATGTGTCGTATCTGTAAAGGTGAACATTTCACATCCAAATGTCCTTACAAAGACACCCTTCAACCATTGGATGAAATTGCCAACTCGATTGAAAACGTTAAAAATGAAGGTAAATAAAAAATATTGGATGGGGGAATTTTTTCACATGTTTATAAAAAAACGACAAACCACACACACACATTATGTGTATATGTATACCTTCAACCAAAAATTATATAATCGAAGATTTACATGTGAATATATAAAAATATTAACATTCATGCGTATTTTCTCTTTACTTTAGTTGATACCCCAGAATCTGCAGCAGCTGCTGCTGATGCAGCTGGTGGACCTAACAAGTACGTTGCACCTCATCTTCGTAAGGGTGCTGCTGGTGCTGGTCCTGGCGAATCAATGCGCGATACAAAGAGAGATGACAGTGCCACACTCCGTGTCACGAACTTGTCTGAAGATGTAACAGACAACGACATTTATGAATTGTTCTACCGCTTTGGTCAAATCGCTCGTGTATATCTTGCACGCGATCGTGAAACTGGTCTGTGTAAAGGTTTTGCTTTTGTTTCATTCACTGACAAAGATGATGCTGAACGAGCACAACAAGCTATTAATGGTTATGGTTACGATAACCTTATTTTGCGTGTCGAATTTGCTCGTAGCTCATAAGTTTACTGTTAGCTATCAGTTTATTCTATTATAAAAAAAACAAAAAGTAATACTTTGTCCACTATGTATCTCTCTCTCTTCTCTCCCCCTGACTCATATTTTTTTCTCTCACCTATTTCACAACAACAACAACAATTACATAACATCAACTTTTTTCACACAAATCAAATCTTTGTTTTTTTTTTCTTCTTGTCACAAATAAAAAAAAAATTATAGTAAGCAAAAGTTGCCATGCTACATCAAATACAACCACATGAAAAAAAAATGACGTCTTTATAGTAACCATAGATGTAACAACTTGTAAAATGAACTCCGCATTTATAAAACATGGAAACCGTGATGTTTTTATTGTTGTGAACCAATCGTTTTTATTAAAGTTTCCCTCTTCCTTTTCTTTCTTTTTCACTCTTTAAACTCTATTATTATTATTTTTTTCTACCCTCAAAAAATTTAAAAAGAATTATATGGAACCTCAAGACACACAAATAGAATCACTCGATGGAGACGGGACAATGTCTTTACACAGTTCAAATAACTCATCACCATTTGAACAAAATGAGGAAGCCATGGATTTATTTTTAACTAATGTAACAGATTATAATTCACAACACTTTTCCTACGATGCTCAACACCATACTTCTGGTACTTATTATTATTTTTTTCTTGCCACTTAAATAAATAAACCCCACAATTTTTTTTTTACTTTCCCCTTTATTTTAATATTAATTCTGGTCCTGAATTATTATTTTTTAGTACTAGATCCTTCTAATGTCCTTGTTAGTCATGAACAACATAAAGTCGATAATTCAACATCACGTAATATGACTCAATTTGACCATCAACAAATAATGGAACTGTCAACTACAACACCACCTGCTGAAGATACAGAGTTAATCCCTTCAAGTAGTACAGCTATTGATAATACTTCTCAACTACAACAACAACTACAACCTGAAGTTAATACTTCAAAAACAAACAAAGGAAAAGAAGGTGGCGGTGGTTTATTAAATGTAACGTGCAGCTTTATATTTTTTTATTACTATGAAACAAATATGAAATATATTTTTAATTTTTTTTTTTTAATTTGAATAGGTTTTTGCAAACCCCCTATTACATGCTATACCTGTTCTTGCTAGAAATTGTTTGAATTTTGAAGATTTTCTTGCACAAGCTGCTATGCATGGGTAAAATAAATAGATAGATCAAGAATTTCTTGGGCCCTTTTTTTTTTACTATTTAGTGATATATTAAAAAAAATGCCTATGATTTTCAATCAAATTAAATACTAATAACATGCGGAATAACATATGATTCATATTTCATCTTTTTTTTTTTTTATTTACAGTCAGAATGGTCTTCTCGGTCCCAAACTTCAAAAATCCGAAGACGGCTCATCTTCGGATTATGCAGCTCCAGACAAATTACTTTTGGACCCTACGAAAGAATCGTCTATAATATTGTAAGTTTTATTTTATTTAATCAATATATTTTTATAAATGAAATATAATTCAATGCAAGAGGACCGAAAAAAAAATTGACCCACATATTACTATTATATTAGACCTACTAGTAATAAAATAGCAAGCCCATATTATATTCGCGTTCTTGGCTTACCAGAAACGGGTGCTAAATCTCGTGTGGAAACACAGATCAAAGTGTGTGTTCAACTTGTTAATTCTACAACAAATGAACTTGCTACTGATTGGACCCATGTACGTCTTCCTGAACATATGGTTGCCAAGGAAAAACTAAAGAGAAAACATAATCAGCAACAACAAAAAAGTGCCTCTCCTGCTGGTGGTGGTATTGGAAATAATAATATTTCAATCGGCGGTGCCGATGACAGTACTGCCCTTGATGAAACCAAACTTCTTAGACTCGAAGCTGCAGTGGTCTGCGATAGTCATCCGGATAATGAGATCATCATGTGCACGAGCTGTGTTCATCGAGAGGTAAGATGAGAAAAAAAAAGGAAAGGGAAAATCTCAGCCGAGATATATAACTTTGTGATCATGAATTTTATATTATTTATTAACCTATTTATAAATACTTATATAGCGTAAACGATTAAAACGTAAACGTGATAATAAAGTTGCACGAGCAGCAAAAAAAGAAGCAAATGCTGCAAAATTAGCTGCACTTTTTGCAAATGATCTACCTAATTTAAATGACGAAGAAGTCATGGCCCAAGAACGACGTAAAATTTTATTATTTAATTGTAGTGAATATGTTGAATTTCATGATGGTGAAGCTACCTTACCAACTCGTGTTACTTGTTATTGTCGTCATCACAGTGAAAAAACTGGCTTTAGGTAACAAGCTACATAGATAGACTTAATTTTTGGTATGATTATTATTTAACTCACATACTCACATATAATATTAAAACAACTAGACTTGTTTTCACTGTCAAAAATTTACATAACCACGTCATTGCTACAGGTAGATCACCACCCATTATGATTACAGATGATCACAAGAGTTCCAAAGTACAGCAACAACAGCAGCAGCAGCAACAACAACAGCAACAACAGCAACAACAGCAACAGCAATCTAATAACACGTCAGCTGCTACAACAACAAATACAACTACAACTACACGGAAGCGAACCCGTACCGAATTTGATAATAATAACAGTAACACAGATGTACCATCAAACTCTAAAAAGAAAGCAAACAATAACGTCATCACCGGAGATGGCGAAACTGACTCGGGTGTGTCAAGTCCAAGTCAAATCGTATCTACTCCACCTACACCAACATCCCAAACTGAAGATATACCTACAAGTCCTAATAATAATAAATCAATCCCAGCTACCGCTCGTTCGGTAACAGGATCGATGCATTTAGATCAACAACAGCAACAATCCACTTTAATGCCATCATTGTCATCTACTGGAGGCCAGAGCTTCTTGTCACACATGCAACATTATAATGATTCTGTTCCCGAAATACCTCAAGGCGAACTATTCGATTTCCTTAACTCAGAAGATATCAATGTTGACCACTTAATAACGTCATCATCATCCTCTTCTACTATTATTCCTACCACTACAACTGTTGCTCCTCATAATCATCAACGATCTCAGCTACAACAACAACAACAACCAAACATATCAACAGATGGAACATCATCTGTACTTACCGTATCCCCTCCTACTAACATACCATCTACAACAAGAGCAACAACAACAAATCGACCTTTACCACAACTCCCGCCTGCAACAACACATCGACGACGTACTGTTGGATCAGGGATGACATGCGCACAACAGCAATGGCTAGCTAGCAACATGTATGCCAAAATGCAACAAAAGAATGCAGCAGAACGTGCTAAAGCCAATGGAGGAGGAACCAATTTGCCACGTCTTCATCGACTTATTCCTTCTGAAGGGCCTATTTATGGTGGATCAGAAGTCACTGTTCTTGGTGCCAACTTTTATGAAGGTCTTACATGTCTATTTGGTGAAAACCCTGCTGTACCGACTCATTGTTGGAGTTCAAATACCTTACTATGTATTCTTCCGCCTGCTGCCAGTGCTGGCCCTGTTGTAGTATCTTTCAAAGAGCACCCGTTAATGCTTGAAGGACAAGATGTTGTTTTATTCACATATTTTGATGAAAGTGATCGCGCTTTGATGGAACTTGCACTTCAAGTCGTCGGTTTAAAAACCATGGGAAAGGTTGAAGACGCCCGTCAAATAGCCATGCGAATCGTTCAAGGTGACAGTGCGGGCAAGGATAACAACAACAATGGTAACAATGGTAACACAGTTACCATGACAAGCACTAGCAACGGTAAGACCCGCACAACGACTGTCAGTGGATTCCGTATCGAATATCGCGATAAACTTTCATTAAAAGCAGCCATGGCCGTTTATGACAATGCACGCACACTCTGTATTGGAAGATTAGAAGAACAAGTGATTTCAGCTCTTGTTGCCGCCATGCATATGCAACAAACAGCAACGAGTATGATGGGTCAAGAATTGTCACTCACGAATCGGAATGAACACAGTTTATTACATTTAGCCACGATTTGTGGATACAATCAATTAGTCAAGACATTGGTGAAATTGGGCTGTGATGTTGATCAATCTGATCACAATGGGTTTACTGCATTGCATTTTGCGAGCTGGACTGGCAAAGTGGATATCGTACAAGCATTGATTGTCAAGGCGAATTTAGAAGCACGTAATATTATGGGTAAGACACCTGAAAGAATGGCATTAGAAGCAGGACATAAACAAGTGTTGGAATTGTTCAAACGTATGCCCAATCGTCGTCAACGAGGACGACAAAAGAAACGAAAACAAGATGAACAAGATGACATTCGTATGCCACTTTCTGAATTCATTCCTTCTGAAGCAGTAGAAACAGCTCGTGCTGTATTACCTACTCGTTTAAACAATATGCTTTCTACCTTTTATACTTTATCTGTCAATACAGCTTGTATGAAAAATCTAGGTGTTGCTGTTGGACAGGTATATAATTTTATGTTAGACCCATTTTAATTGTATTACATAATTATCAATATTTTTATACTTCTCTCCTTTCTCTCTCCTGTCCTTTTTGTTCTACCATTATAAACACACACGCACATACACAAACATATACAACATACACTAGTTCACCTCCCCCATCCCCATCTGATTTTATTACTATTATTATTACTATTATTATTACTATTATTTTTTACATTTTCAAACAAAGATACCTTTTCATTATCTCTTTTTCTCTATTACTTCAATGGTTTTTTTTTCAATGCGATTCATTCCTAATAGAGTATGTCGGAATTGAATTGCTGAGATTCATGTTTGCTGGGAAACTAAAGGAGACACAACATGCTAACAAGTTAGTGGTAATAAACTGTATTTGTTGCTTTCTTTTTTTCTTTCTTTTCTTTTCTTACCTACAAAAAAAAATAGTAATCATGAGAATTGTAGTTACAACTGAAACTGACGACCTTTATAATTTGGAAATTGATAGTCAAATGGCTATTGAAGACTTGAAAGCTTTACTCGAAACTGAAGTAAGATTTAACACGTCCTCTTTTTTATTGTCTTCACCACTTTGTTCCTTTCTTTCTATGTAACTGCATTACTCAAGGGCTGATTTGAAATATATACTTTGATATATAAAATTAAATTAGTCAGGAGTACCTCCAGAACAACAAGATTTATATCATAATGGTCAACTTTTGAACGAAGCAAAAAAGTTATTAGAAGAATATGGTGTAGGTCAAGATGATCTAATCTTAATGCGCCGTAAACCAACAGCAGCTTCTTCAGGAGCAGGTGGTGAAGATGCCATGGCAAGGTATCTTTTGTTTTTTTCTCTCTTTTTTTTTTTTTAATTTTAACGCGATTTATTTTGTTATTTTTTGTTTCATACGCGTGATTATATATATCTTCGAGTGAGGTGAGATTGAATGGATTGAATGAAACAATATTTTGTCATTTTAACTATTATTTGTTTTTCAAATTGAATTTCAAAAAAAAAACAGTAATCCAAATTTTGATCTTATGCGACAACATGTTTTGCGCGATCCTCGTTTATTACAGCAACTTGCTAATGTAAGAAAGAAAAGAAATAAAACTACTATAAAAAAGAGTAGATATGCTTATTGACAATGGATAAATATATATATTTGTACAGACAAACCCCGAGTTAGCTCGCGCAGCTTTAAATGATCCTGCTCGATTTTCATCTATGGTTCAACAATTAGAACAAAATAGGCGACATGCTGAACAACAACGCATGGATATGGTAATTAACAAAGCAAGGAGAAAAATGGGATCATTACTAATATGAATATTATGTAGGTTGCTGCCAATAGTGATCCATTTGATGTAGAAGCACAAAAACGTATTGAAGATGCTATTCGACAAGAAAACATTGCAGCTAATCTTGAAGCTGCTATGGAATATAATCCTGAATCGTTTGCACGAGTAAATATAAAAAAAAATGAGAATTATTTTTATTTAAGAAAAAAAAGGTTAATAGAATGTATTATTAGGTTACTCGATTATATATCAATGTTGAAATCAATGGTCGCAAACTTGTTGCATTAGTTGATTCAGGTGCACAAAGTACCGTCAGTAAGTATATACAGATACCTGTTTTTTTCCTCTTATGAATGGATCGACATTTATCCATATCAATAAAAGTTACTAACAAAGAAAACTTGAATCTTGGTGTGTCATAATAAAGTCAGTCCTGAAACAGCAGAAGCATGTGGGTTAAACCGATTGGTAGATACTCGATTTAGTGGTATTGCAAAGGGTGTAGGTACAGCCAATATTTTGGGACGAATTCACAGTGCACAAATGAAGCTTTCAAAAGATTTTTTCATTGCTTGTTCATTTATTGTTGTGGAAGGAAAAGGTTCGGAATTATTGTTTGGTCTTGATATGTTGAGGAGACATAGGGTAAGGTGTATTTTATTTTTTCTCTTTTCATATATATATATATATATATTCGATTATTGGTGAAACAATTATACAATTATTAATCAACTAAAAATGACTAGGCATGTATTGATCTTCGAAAAAACGCATTGACATTTGATGATGGCGATATACCCTTTTTAAATGAGCACGAGCTCCCAGAAAAACAACGCATGATTGAAGTAAGCTTTTTTTTTTTACAAAGTCAGCGAAAAAACTAATTAAACGAACATCTTTTCCTTTTTAAAGATTCATGGTAGTGCCGACGATGAAATGCCGACAGAAGCGCGTGTTGCGGGTCCTCAAGCTTCGGCAAATGCGGCTGCTAGTAGCAGTAGTTCAGGGACATCATCTCAACCTGCATCCCAACCTGCATCCCAACAACAACAGCAACAACCCCAACAACCACAAGTACAACAACAATCAAATCAAGGTAAATTTATATTGATTTTTATTTGTTGGATCAAATAATTAAAAAAGAAAATGATTTTATATTTTTTATAAAAAGAATCCAAATACCCGGAAGAACATGTTAAGTTGCTCACAAACCTTGGAGTGAGCCGTCAGGTAAGATATAATTTATGAGAAAACAAATTATAGAAATGAATAAAAAGGAACAGGACTTGTAAGATTAAATATAATTGTAATAATAGGAGGCTATCAATGCGTTGGATATGGCGTCAGGAAACCCAGACTTGGCAGCTAGTTTACTCTTTCAAAACTAAAATAAAATATTTTGTGCTGTTACATCTTTCTTTTTTTTTCTTTCTTTCACTTTTGGCATTTTTATTTCCTTTTTTTTCTCTTAGCAACAACAACAACAACAACAAACATTTATCTGTTAAAAGATTTCTTAAAAAATACATACACATATTTCATACACACTCAACGCAACCACTCCATCCTACCCCGACCCCCTTTTTTTTGCTCTCTCGCTCATCTTTTTTATTCCATTTCAAAGTAACAAATAAAAATTAGAGAATAAAGTAACACGTTGGTTGAAAAAAAAAACGATGGTTTGTTTCAAGCATATAACATATTTTTCTGGGATTTATTAATTATTTTTTTGTGCATTGGTAACTAATAAAATGAATATTTCTTTTTGAATTCTACTTTAATTCAGAATACTGCTCGACATACCTCTGATCCCGAACTTTTTTATACCAAACATGAACGTATAGGTACATATTTGAATATATTTATTACATAGCAACCAAATATCTAATTTTTTAAATTTATTTGGGTAACTTAAAAAATAATGTTCTTTAACGACAACTACCTTTTTTATTATTATTTATCATCGCGAATAACACACAGGCAAAGGATCGTTTGGTGAAGTGTTTAAAGGGTAAGGAGATGAAGAGTTAAAAAATAAAAGTTGACCTTAAGGGGAAACGCGATATGATATATATAAAGATCCTCTTACAAAGCTTAACTTCTTTAATTGTATGTATTTAGCATTGACAAACGAACTCAAAAACCGGTTGCTATTAAAATAATTGATCTCGAAAGTGCTGAAGATGAAATAGACGATATTCAACAAGAGATTGCCATTCTTTCTCAACTAGATTCACAATATGTAACAAAGTAAATATTATTATCATTATTATTATTTGGCGCATAAAGAATAAAAAAGACAGACCAAAAAAAAAATGGGGTAGGAAAGGGAGAGGAGGGGGAAAAGGAACAAAAATAAATATAAATATAAAAGAGAGGAGAAATATATATTTCTAATTGACTTTTTGATTGTATTGCTATTATAGATATCATGGATCATACCTCAAAGATAGTTCATTATGGATTGTAATGGAATATTGTTCTGGCGGATCATGTAGTGACCTTGTAAGTAAATTCGTTTATTTAACAAATATATTAATCAAATACTCAATTAGTAATAATACCAATTATATATAGTTAAAAGCAAATCCAATGCCAGAACAATATATTGCTATTATTATACGTGAATTACTTCGTGGTCTCGAATATTTACATACTGAAGGAAAACTTCATCGTGGTATGTTATTATTATTAACTATCATAACTATAAAAAAGATTTTCAATAATAATGCTAATATACTATATTTTTTTTTTGTTTCGTACTCATAGATATTAAAGGTAATTTAGTAATAACAATCAATTAATCAATCTTTAAAAAAGACAGTAGTGGGATGAATTTCTTTAACAACGAATAATAATTATTTTTTTAGCCGCAAATATATTACTTGGTTCCAATGGTGAAGGTAACCTATCATTATTATTAGTATTTGGATATGTGGAATAAAGTTAAAAAATAAAAGATTATTAAACGAATAAATCTCAATTATAGTCAAACTTGCGGATTTTGGCGTTTCTGGTCAGGTAAACTTTATTTTTAATGGGAACCATTCACGCTTTAATTACTACCCGTGCACATAATATATATATATATATATATATACAACCCCAACAACTTTCTTTTTTTTTTCTTATTTACAAAAAATTATATACTTACATAAAAAAATGACATTGATATATATATATATTAACTTTGTATTAGCTCACAGCAAGTTTAACGAAAAAAAATACATTTGTTGGTACACCTGTAAGTAGAAAAAGAAAAGAAGGTTATTTGGTTCTAGAAGTTTGTGCGGAGAATAATATATATATATAATTATATATTATGTATGGCTATTAATTTGTGAGAGATGATTGGGTGTAAATGAATGCGTTCTTATTGGATGTGTGATTCTGAATATTAGTTTTGGATGGCACCTGAAGTAATCAAACAATCAGGATATGATTACAAAGCAGATATTTGGTCATTAGGTATTACAGCAATGGAATTAGCAAAGGGTGAACCACCTCATGCTGAAAAACATCCAATGCGTGTTTTATTCCTTATACCTAAAGATCCTCCTCCTGTATTGGAAGGCAATTATAGTAAACAGTTCCGAGATTTTGTTCATGTATGCCTACAAAAAGAACCAAAACAGGTAACACCACTTTTACCACTATTACTATCATTATTATTGATTTTCAAAGAAAGAACGAGAGAAAAATAATAATTAATTAATTATATCTTATGGAAATCACAACAGAGACCAACTGCCAAAGAATTATTAAAGCACAAATTTATCAAGAGTGCAAAGAAAATATCGTATTTGACTGAATTAATTGAACAACATGAACAATGGGCTGCTACGCACGACGATAGAAGTAGTACTCATTCCCAAGGCGATTCAGCGTACGTTTGTAAATACAACTTAAGATAATTGTTGTACAAAATGAAGTAAGCTTATCTCTCTCTGTTTTTTTTTGCTGTTCTTAGAATGGATGTAGGCGACGATGATGGCTGGGATTTTGGCACTGTCCGTCAATCACTTCCACCGGCCCCAAAACCCTCTATTCCATCTGCTTCACCAAGTAGATACTCATTGGGTTCATATGCTGGAAGTACACAATCACTTGTGAGCACCACTTCGACATCTACTGTGACTCATAACAGCAATAATAACAACAGCAATAATTACACGCGTCCACTCCCTCTATCACCCTCTTGTCAACAATTGAAACCTCTCAGTAACAGCAATAATAATAGTAATCGGCCGCTCGGATTACCTCGAAACTCGCCAGATTCCAGGGTAAAATATATATATTTCTATTAATATACATTGGCTTGGAGATTTAAGAATTTAGTGTCTTTTTTATTTTTGAGTGTTGAGGGCAGATAAGAAAAATGTAGCTCTTTTTTTTTTTTTACTTTCAATGTTAATCTATTATGGGACTGACAAAATTATCTAATCGTATATTATAGAGCTCATCATCAAGTAGCACACTTTATAGTGATATTGATGAAACAGCAAGTCAAAATACAGTTCGTGCTATCGATTCTAAATATGTCCAGCAACGTAGTAATGATTTCCATAATAATTATACCCATTCTTCTTCTCAAATCTCAAGCAATACTGGTTCTTCCAGAAGTAGCAATACATCAAAGAGCGAGACTATCCTCCGAGAAGCTGTCAATCCGGCATTGATCAAGGTAAATAATGAAAATGAAGACAAAATAAAGGAGAACGAAAAAGGGGGGCTTTACAGTTGAGGGGACGAGTTATCAATCATAGAAAAAAAAAGATCGCCGTAAAAAGGGGGAGGCAAAGGAAAGAGAACTGAAAAAATTGATAAATTAATGCATATTGTATTGATTTCATGGCAAAAAAAAAACAATTGTTATTATAAGCTTCAGGCTGGATCAAGAAGTCATAAATCTCAAGTTGCATTAGAAACATTGCGAAGAGCTTTTCATGGAGCCGAAAGAGAATGTCCCGGAACAACTCAATTGTTGTTTGACGAAATGTATCGTTGCTTGAAAAATAGTAATTAGTAATTCAAAGGAGGAAGAAAAAAAAGGAGGTAGAAGGAAATACAAAAGCAAAAAAAAAACATTTGATTATTATTAGCATGATTATTATAATTACTATTATCACTATTACTATTATTATTATTTGTCTGTTTGTTTGTCTCATTCTTCCTTTTTTGCTGTTGAATTTAACGAAGAAAAAAAAATTCATTCTTGAATTTATTTCATTGTTTTTTATGCTTTAAAAGTTTGATGAAGATCATTCTTATTATCATTAAGCTAGTATTATCGTATTTCTTTATTATTATTACAGTATCTGATCCAATTTTTTCCCTCACTTCTTATTCTTTACTATTATTATTACATAATACATAAATTAGATGTTACAGCAAACAATCAATTCAACTTATTCTTGCATTCCAAACTCTTTTTCTTTTATCCTATTTTTTGATAAGTTATTGTTGTTGTTCCATATCAAACATAAGGTCTAATAATCCACTTGCTGACCAAGCTTGTGTAAAACAAGAGTCCCAACAAGTTTCTCCGTCCTTATTGGTTAGTTCAGGCAATCCTGCCCAAATATCTGTACTAATATAGTCACGATGTGCTCTGGTAATCCGGGCAATCTCTGGAGGCGTCAAGGTTTTAAACTTGTAAGCGGCCCGTAAATAATACCCTGTTGGCCAAACCCATTCCGGTCCTTGATGATAATTCCTTCCTTTAGCTGTATCGAAATCTTCCGAGTCTTCATTATTTTTATAATAAGGTCGATAACGTTTATCGGCTGGATCTAAGGTACGCATACCTAGAGGTCCTAATAATATCTTCTTTATTAATTGTAAACATTCTGTTGCATGATCTTGGTTGAAAAGTTCAGGTGCAACCACCATTGCTACAGTTAAATTTGGTCGAAATTGATATTCTGCATAAGGCCACGTGGCTTTATAGACATCCTTGTAGATACCTCGACGGTGGATTATTTTTGGATTGACTTCATAGTTTTCGTCTTGACTTGGGTCTACAATAAAATTTTTATATATAGAATTTAATTAACATTTTTTTTCTTCATCCCACAAAGTTTACGTTTTTTTTGTTTAATATTGGACTGGGGGGGGGGGGAGACTGGTACAATAAAAAAACAAAGTTTTTACCACGTGGAATGTAATAAACACGTTCAAAATTCTTTTGTAACAATTCATTCCAATCCTTATATGTAACAAGCTTGTCTTTCACTAGCGTTTGAAAAATGCAGTAAAGTTATAGTTATGATTATACAGTATTATTACTAAAATACTAACAAAAGAAATGCAAGGGGAAGGGGAGGGGATTAATAACTTTATACCTTGAACACCAGGCCACGAAAATTGATTTTTACTTTGAATTTGTATAACCCAACGCAATGTACTTTTCAATAATCCAGTAATTTCAATAGGAGCACCATCACGCGGTGTACCAGGATAACCCTTATTGCCAGCCTTTTCGCTTTCACCCATTTTATCCATCCATGTACCACAATTCCATATATTACCACCGACCAAAACACCTGTTGTCCAGTCGACGGTAATATCAATATTGAAACCTTCATCCTTCATTTGGGAATCAATTTTCGTTCCTGCGTTGTGTTCACGGAAATGAATGCCTTGTGCATGCTGTTGCAAGATCTCTTGCACAAGTTCACCGATAGTACTTTCCCATTTATACCCTTCATCTACAGGAACATATGTATAATCTTTTGGAAATCGACGTTTGACTCGTTCTTTAAGAATTGAAGCACCACCAGGTGCCATAAAATAATAATCTTGAACAGATTGCATAAAGAACCATACGGCATCACGAGCATTGTATCGAGGTGATCGACCCGCATCCAATAAATTAGGTAAAAGACCATGATTTAATGTGGCCGCAAAGGCAAGAATATGGTGTTTGGCCGCTTCATATTGACCCGTAACCAAAAGTAATCCACGTAAAGAGAGAAACACATCACGGCCCCATGTACGCATAAATCCATGTGAAAAATGAGGTAAACCAGCAGCTAAACTTCCAACACGTAAATCATCCTCTTCTCGAGTAGCACCTTTGTTATTACAAGGATATAATCCGGTAGAAGGTACATCACCATACATTTGAACAGAGCATAGTGCCAATTGATGTATAAATGGATCTAAACTGTTATAAATCAAAGGGGACATTTTGGATAATGCATGATCACGAACACGATTATATACCGTATGAATTGCAATCGAAAAATATTTCGGGATCAAGAAATCTGGTAGTTTTTTTTGAATAGCATCGAACCCTGAAGCAAACCAATTGACTAGCTCTTTACAATGTGGATAGCCCTCGAGTCGATTTTGACAATAATTCATGGCCCACGGGCCTTGACGCAAATTATCACACAATGGATGGCCTAGATCATTATCACGTACTATGGGACGCAGAACGGACATGAATCCTTCCAAACCAGCATAAGGCAGTTTACCCCAACCTGGGATATCATAGACACCATTTCCACCTGTTGCGTCTATTTCTTCGCCTTCACAACGATATAAAATGACATTGCAATCAAGTAGATCCAATGGAGCGATGGCAGTATCAGGAACATGAGTAACTAGTCGTTCAATCTCTTCATCCAATTGTTCGCCAATAGAAGTTTTGAATACATAAATAGATCCTGGACTAAATGAACCATCTTCTGGTAATTCGATTGTGACATAATCATCATCCACTTCTTGAGTTAATTGTGGCGCCGGTAAATCAATGCATTGGCTTGGTAACCCGGTTAAACACTTGTTCTCTTTGTCAGTATTAGCACTCTTAGAATCCACAATCAAGCATGCACCGAACATATAACTGAGTCTTGTCATGTGTAAACGAATAGGTTTAATTTTACCAGATTTGTTAGGGAAATCAGTATGAGCAATCAAGAGATATCCTTCATGGGTTTCTGGGTGTTGTCGATGCACCATGATATAATCACCTTCGTGATGAACATGTATTTCTGTAAACCCTTCCAAAGACATACTAAGATGCAACTTTTGCAGTTTTGCCTTGACGTCAACAATACCGACATGGTGTTGTAATAAAGATGAATAGAGACGTTTTTCTTTAACCACATCCAATAAATAAGGATAAATTTCGTCATAGCCTTTGACGCTACCCGTGGCACAATCTGAAAATGCGACAAGTGCTGCATTGGATAACGTGTCCTATTTTAAGAGAAATAAATAATGTACGTTATTCATTGTACTTTTGTTTAGATGTTTATATATATATATTATCTGCACACATGTACACATACACACATATCAGTACACTACGTACCTCAGCAGATCGTTTTTGGAATGGTGTTTGATTATCGTGCGTACAATCCATAAATAAAGCTCTTGGAGAACTTCCATGTTCAATTGGGATCATCAAGGCTTTTGTCTTGGTTTTTTTCGAATTATCCAAGGAAACTACTTTCCAATTCAAATCTTGATCCATACTGCCTACGGGCTTGCCACCGTGACGGTGGATCAATCTTGATAATTCATGAGGATCCCAAGCTTGCATAGCTTCTCTCACCAAAGCATGAATACCTAACCTGGAAACAAAGTGAAGATCCATTTCAGGAGATCCAGTAAATAATTCGGCCAAGACATAAAGATCAGGACGTATACGACGTGCTGCATTCAATAGATATTCAGCAACATGAATAGGTGTAGAATGACAGTTATCGATGCGTACACCATCAAACATTGAAGCAACCAATTCCGTATATTCCCGCATGTGATTCCATAACCAGGGATTGTCGTTGGGCGAATTCCCATAACGCAATTTCACACAGTCTCCCCAACAAATCAGCTGGCGTTGTAAATAAGCAGATGACTCTGGTCCTGCAAAATCTTGCATAGGGTCTGCGTTCCAAATCCATCCATTGTTGGCCAAAGCAATATTTTTATTGTCTAATCGGGTAAAGTAGCTTTCAAGAAGTGGAGAACTATACAATATAATATGATGAGAAATAAAGTACACCCCCAATTGTTTTTTTTTGTGTTGATTACTAACTGGTTGCATAATTTAAATAAACATATAATTATGTACGTATAATTAAATTATGTGTATGCATGAATCTGGATAAGGACAAAGAATTGATGCAAAATAAAAACTGTTCCTTGACAACAATAAAAAAAAAATGAGATTTGTTTTTACTCACTTTTCATTGATTTCACCTAAAAGAGGACCATTTTCATCTAACCGAGTATACATAATTCTTGAACGAATGTTTTCTAGTGCAATTTCAACATCTTTATCATACTCTTGATATTGAACCAAGTTATATTGACTCAACAATTTGTTGAAAATAGTAGTAACATTTGTTGTCATACAATCTTGCTCTATACTAGTTTGTTTTTCTTTAACATTGTTGTTGTCATCTTTGGAAATAAAGATATCCATTGTATAACCTGCAGATATCAACATTTGAACGAATGAAATGGCACGAGATAGGTCAAGTGATTTTGATACTCGAACTCCGGGATTAGCATCGTCTTGGATTGCATATTGACCAAACAAATCAGCCAGGACATTAATAGGTAGATTTTTTTCCAGCTTATAATCTTGTTGTTGCGGTTCCTGTTGTGAATTTAATAATATTTCTTTTATGATCTCGTCCGTATATGGTGCTGGATCGATTATTTTTTTGTATTCCCAAAGTTTAAGACGCGGGAAAATTGTTTTTTTGATGTATGTAATCACTTCATCGACATCCTGCGTCGTTTTTATTATTTTGGGTAAACCGGCCTTGTCCATATTTTTTGATAATTCTAAAAGCGCTGTATCAAGTTCATAAGCAGGTACAAGATGTGGCGAGTTTTCCAAATTATATCCTAGAAATAAGGTAATTTTTATTTTTACATGAAAGTGACAATAGCAAACAGTCAGTAAATATCAATAATATAATAGTAGTAATGAAAGTAAATTATATACTATTTTATGATTGTTGTCATTAAAATCAAAAACCTTTTTTTTAACTACAAGGTACTAACCTGCATCTGGATGGTCGTTTAAAAACGGAGAATCATAACTGGTATGGTTCCAAACGACATCCGATAAACACATGATCCCATGTCTCGTTTGGATATCTCTCAGTGCTGCCCGAACGAGTTCAATACGCTCCTGCCTTTCTGGTAATACAATGACATATTCTTCTTCTACTTCTTTATCATTATGATGATGATTATGGGGTTGTTTTGAATGAAATAAATCATCTGCAAATAAAAGTTGATCATGAATACTATAGGGTGAATCGGAGCCACTGCGTTGCTGCATAGGAGCAAAATGGATCATATTGTAACCGGACTTTTTAATTAGATCGATATGAGGTTGCCATTGTGAAAGTGGGCCCATCCATTTCGGGACAATTGATTGAATCATAACAGCATCCAATGGAAGATGGTTGTACAAACGTGGCTCGACCACGAAATATCCCGATTTCTCATTCTTCTTTGTTGTTCTTTTTGATTTGCCGTTATCATCGCCTTTGTTATTGTCATTTTCTTTTTCATCAGTAAAACTGACGTGATAAGCATATGCACCGGGTGTTTTGAGTTCTATATCGCAGTGATGATGTTCTCCGTCGAATCTTAAAGGGATTGTATAGGCATGTACAATATTATAAAAATAAATATACCCGGATTAATCTTTTTTGCTTTTTGTTTAAAAAAGAAAAACTACCATAATAAAAGCACTTACGGTACTGAAAATGATAATGATGACCTATTAACAAATAAATCATGTATAGGGTGATTATTGTAAAATACAATAATAATAATAGCAGTTAATAATAATTAATACTAATTATTATAATACTAATAGTGGTAGCAATAATAAGTGATATATTTTTTTACCCTTGATAAACGTTCAGAATTGGAGCGCTGTTAGCTGCAGTAGAACCCTTCTTTAGCATAAAACGGAGATGACAACTTTGGTCGCGATACAGCGGAATTCGAACATACTAAAGAAAAAAAAATTGGGGATGCAGTGAGAAACAATTTTTATGAGTAGGGTAGATGACGTTTAAGGAACAATTATGAAATAATAATGATAATAATAATAAATCCCACTAATATATCACAAACACACATCCAGAGAGCTCTTTTTTTCTGGAGAGAATGTTCCTATGCAGAAAGGCAAAAAATCGCGTAAAAGAAGAACTGGGGGGGGAGACTTATAAAAGGGGTATTGTTTTTCGTTGATTATATATATATATATATAATATACTTGCTGTAGTGGGCAGTATGGACAAAATGGATAACAAAAAAGTGTTTTTTTTCTGCATTTGGGGGAGGAGGAGTTAAAAAAAGAGAGAATAGTTTAAGGGCTAATAAGACACACACAAAAAAAGCATAAAGGGTTGTTTATAATAATGTCTCTGAGCTCGTTATTAAAGTAAAAAGAAAAAGTGGAGAACAAAAGGACGGCATGGAACGGATAAACCACTCATTAATAATATAATTATAATTATAAGATGGGGTAAATAATGATGATCTTCTTTATAGAAGGAAAAAATAATAAAAGTAAAGTTTATGGATGGAATGCGAAAAAAAGAAAGTTATATTTACGGTCTTGGCATTATCGGGCGAGCCATCATCCGCCAAAGGGAGAACATGAAGTAAGGGCAGTATTGTTCTGACTAAAAGCTTTTTCGTGGCTGTGGTATCTTTTGTCATTAAATAACTGTATTATTATGCAAGTATAACAAGTTTAAAGAAGAAGAGAGAAAAATTAAAAAAAGACGTTTTAAATTGAAAAATGATACCCAATTTTTTTTTGTTGGGTCATGAAATCATCATCATCACCAACACCCAAGAAAAATATCAATCATTATCTTTATCAACTTTTCACACACAAGTTTGTAGTACACGCGAAACACAAACATAAACACGGACGGGTTAACTACTATTATTACTCCTAACCATATACTGTTTTATTTCTCGATCTGTAACGACTTTATTATATGAACCATATAATATTTATTTATTGAATTACATCACACTTTTTAATTATCTTTTATATAATAGCAAATATATGATAAGATACTCAATTCATATATTAATACTATTTATAATGTATATATATCATAAATAGGGAAAATATATAACAGCTCTCTCTCTTTTTATTTTCTCTCCTTTCGTCAACCTCCTCTTTCACCCTCTCCCCCCAAAAAAAAGAGAATACTGTTGGTGATCTTTTTTGTGCGCTGAACCAACCCTCCCCCCAAAAAAAAAGAAAAAAAAACTGATCCCTTAAGTTAACCTGTCTCCTTTTAACGAAATAGTTTTTTTCAGTACTTCATAGAAAAAAGATAGCCCCCCCCCCTCACTTATTCACTCTTAATACGTATCCCCTTTACTCCCCCATCTTCCAAAAACTAGATAGAAGAATATTTAAATAGACCTTTGACGTTTTCTTTTTATTCGCGCCCTCGCTTCTTTTTTTTCTTTCGCTTTTTTTTAAAAACACACATTATTCTCTCCTTTTATCTCTATATATCTTTATCTCTACCTATTTTCTCTCTTTTTCTGTCTCTATCCCAAAATTATATAACACCTATATATAAAATACGAATACATTACAAGCATATCCAATAACAACATAAATTCCCACTTATAATATATATATATATGTATATGTATATAAATATATATAAATTATATCGCTATTACAATCTTTAAAATAATTTCATAATAATAATACACAACAGACACATACATACAACTTACGACAACAAATAATGAACGATTCTAGACTAAGAGCAACTTCATCATTCGCTAGTGATGCTACTGTACATAAAGGAGGCAATGGCTCTTCCCCATCCCCACTCTCACAAAAGCCATCCTTTCCGCCTTCTTACGACGATAAATCAGTAACCATTGCACCACCGCCAAATTCTATGGATAGGGAAGAAAAACTACGCAAAGCTAAAACTGTATTTTTTACTCTTCTAAAAAAATATTGGTTTTTGCTCGGTCTTGCCATTGTTATAGTCCTAGGTTATGCAGTCCCTGATGTGGCTAGAAAAGGCGGTTACATTCGCGCTGAATGGTCGATTAAATGGGGTAAAAGTCGAATTAAAAAAAAAAACATTTTCAATTTTTATATTACTTCACTACAAAAAAAAAGAACCCTTTTTTTATGTGTCTGCATCCCTTTCACCCTTCTTTTTTCTTTTATATATAAAGCATATAAACGTGGAATTCATATTATATATATTTCAATTCTCTAATTTTTACAAGTTCTACTTTATAAAGCAATATGATGATCTATTAACAACTTTATTATTTTACATTTAGGCGCTGTTATTCTTATCTTTCTTATTTCCGGTCTTTCTCTCCGCACACGTATTCTAACCCAAACCTTCATGCGCATTCGACTGCATCTACTTGTTCAGATCATCAATCTCATCATCATCCCCTTTTTTGTATTTGGATTGGTTATCTTGTTATTCAAGATGCAGGTGCCGATGAATTCGCTTGTTTTGATGGGCGTTGTCATAGCAGCAAGTACGCCAACAACTGTTTCTTCTAATGTTGTTATGACAAAAAATGCCAAAGGCAATGAAGCGACAGGTAACACAAGATCTTTTACTTTTATGTGTTACAAACATTAACATAGTCAGGCACACAGACTAGAAAAAGATCGATTTTTCTAATTTGCAATTATTTTGATTCATTTTGTTGTGTAACAATATTATTATAGCATTGATGAACGCCGCAGTTGGTAATGTTCTTGGTATTTTTATTTCACCTGCATTGGTGGATACATTTCAAGAACCGTTGATTGAAGCAACGCCTGAAAATGAAACTGCCCAAGCCGGTGGGCATGTCGATTTTGTTTCGGTATTAAAGCAGCTCGGTATTACCGTTCTTATCCCATTAGTAGTTGGTCAACTCATTCAAATTGCTTTTACCGAACCTGTTGCCAAGATTAAAGTCAAATGGCGTTTATCAGATGTTAGCAGTGTTGCTTTATTGACCATGGTCTGGTCTGTATTTTCAGATGCCTTTTACAGTCATTCCTTTGATGCCGTTGGTGTAACTGATATTGTTGCTGTTATCATTATGAACATCGGATTCTATATTTTATTCTCTTTACTTTCCTTTTTTTTGGCTTATCTACCATTCCCTTCGTCATTAAAAGAACCAAGTTGGGTAAAGCGATTACGGTATTCGCGAGAAGATACTGTTGCAATTATGTATTGTGGTGCTACCAAAACAGTTGCTATGGGTGTTCCATTGATCAATGTTCTTTATGAAAATGGGGATCCAGGAACTGTGGGTGTTTTATCCACTCCTTTACTTTTGTACCATGTTGAGCAATTGATTCTTGGTAATTTTGAAGTCGATATTTTGAAGAATTGGGTATTGCGTGGTAAAGAAAAAGATGCCAAAAAGATCCCACCTAGCCGTGACGAAGAAGATCAATCCGCTCCCGATAACAATAATGACTATAATAACAACGGTGACGATTTTATTAAACAAAAAATTCCCCAAGAAATTGCACCAGTTGAAAAAGCATATATGAAACCAGATACACCTTCAGTATCTGTCGTTGATACTAAATCAGGAGCTGCAGAATATTATAATGAAAAGGCAAACAACAGTAATTTAGACAATATACCCCTTGACAATGAAAAGCCATTATCAGGAACAATGATCGGTAAATCATCTACACCAACACCTAGTATGATCAGTGGTACAGCAAATAATGATGATGATGATCAGCAGCAGCACAATGATAATAATTATAATAGCATGAACAACACTAATAATGACAATAATAATACTAATAATAATAATAATCGTTCAAGAAATGTATACAATTCGGCATTATTTACATCAGATACAGCAAGTATTTCACTTGATACTTCAAGATTTTCATCTGATACATTATCTTCTCGACGATTATCAACCCCCGCAAAGAATTCTTCACATCATAACGCCCAGAATTAACATTAAACAACAATAACAACATATACTTTCTTTACCATATACTACTATTATCCATCATTTTTCTTTTTTATTGCAATATATTCTTTAATTAGAGTAATATTAAAAACCCCAAACCAAAAAGAAAAAAAATACGTACTATCCCTATTCCCTATTTTTCGTTCCTTTCTTTTAAATAATATTATACGCAAACCAATCAATACCTCTTACATATATTATTATGTATACAAATACACATATTTTATTTTTTTAAGAAAAAAACTCTCTCCTTTCTCCATTTCTTTCTTATTTTCTTCCTACTAGCTCTTTAAAATATTCCTTGCCTTGTAAAAATCACACTCTTTTTCTACTAATTTTCTTATTTCTCTTATTTGCATTCTTTATACGTAAAAACGGTATATAAAAGAACGTTTTCCTTTACATTTTTAAGCAGTGTAAACTGTCCGCTCCCTTTTTTTGATTTATTTGAAATCTCCTTATATTATCGCTTTTGATTCGGCGGCGAAACATTGGAAGTTTCTTATTAAAGAGAAAATAAAACATAAAGTATGCACAAATGGGCGTGGGGTTGAATATTATTATCTTTTTCTCGAATTACTTTTTAACCTTAAAGCGCATTATGCAATTGAAATCAAGCTCCTATTTTACGCCAAAGTTCTTTTCAGTAGAGTGCAGACCATTTTCAAAGAACCTGTCACATTAAGTAAAAATGTAACCATTTGTACCCCTAAAAATATAAAATATTCTCAGCCAAGGAAAAAAAAGAAGTGTTAATATTATTGAAGCCTATTGATAATTATGTCAGATCAACTTGATTCAACTGCTGCACCTACTGCAGCAGTAGCGCCAGAACAACATGAAGAAACGATTGAAACTATGCAAGAACGTCATAGAAATGAAGAACAAGCTTTACAAAAGAAAGTCATTTCATTTCGAAAATCAGCTGGTAGTAATAAGAAAAAGAAAAAAGAAGTTCAATCACGTATAAATGATATGGAATATGATCTTCGAATGAAACACGAAAAAGAATTACGTGCATTGAGAGGTGAAGAAGAGGTATATATGTGTATTTATATACAAACATATAATAAAATCATGAACGAATGCGTTTTAATTTATTACTACTGACAACATTTTTTATCTTATTTTATTATAAATAAGGATGGGGAAGACGATGGTATTTCATTAGAACAACTTCAACAGCTAAGTGTACAAGACGAAAAACCTGAACAATCTAAACCAATAAAAGAAGAACAACCACAAAAGAAAAAACCAAATAAAGCAAAGTTGCGACTACAACGCCGAGAAGCAGAAATGCAACGTTTACGTGATGAAGCCGAAAAGGAAGCAAGTGGACAAGTGGATATGGCAGCATTAGAAAAAGAATCGATTCAAGAGCTATTAGGACCATTGAAACTTAAAGTGCATGAGGTAATAAAAGCTTATTATTA
The DNA here is from genome assembly GCA_025093555.1 of Circinella umbellata. NCBI lineage: Eukaryota > Fungi > Mucoromycota > Mucoromycetes > Mucorales > Lichtheimiaceae > Circinella > Circinella umbellata. The sequence goes on along the minus strand of JAIWNF010000011.1, from coordinate 349,048 downwards.
GTGTTGTTGTCTTTCTTTTTCTCTCTTTTAAGTTTAGTGTATTCATCTATTGCTGTCTATTTTATTTATTTATTTTTTATAAATCAGATTCATGCGGATGGTCATTGGTAAGAAATATTATTTGAGAGGAAGTGGAAAGAAAGGAAAAGATGTAATTGAAAACAAGGAGACAATGGTTTTCTTAACTGACGAATTAATTCAATGAAATGATTATTATAAAGTTTATATAATGCCATTTCAAACCAGTTATCAAAAAGATATAATCAGGAGGTAATAAATTATAATATTAATTACTATAATGATGATGAAATCATCGTGGATGTTTTACTTTTTGTCACTTAATTTATTGATGCTTATATGTATGAATATGTCCCATTTACATTTTCTCCTAAAAAATAAATGTGGACTCCATGAAACACCCTTCCTCCTTGATATCTCTTTTTTACATAGATGGGCCATCAGGAACTTCGACAGTTAGCAGCAACTTATATGAGAAATCATTCAGATGATTTTATACCATTTCTTTATAAAGATAATGGGGATATGTACAGTTCAGGTAAGGAGTTTATTAATTCTTTTTCTTTACATATATGTGGGCGTAAAATAAAAGAAGAAAAAAGTATTCTAATGAGAAATAAAAATCATTTATTTATTGTATGTGTGTGTGTGTGTGTGTGTGTGCTGTTTTTGTTATTGTTATGTGTAAAGATGACTTTGAACGTTATTGCAATGAAATTGAAAATACCCCTAGATGGGGTGGTCAGTTAGAGGTAAATATTCAAATATATCACTACTTAAGCAATCTTTATAGAGATGAAAATAATATTAATATTTAACCATAATATCAATAAATAGATCCTTGCTTTATCACGTAGTAAAAAGGTCCCAATACATATTGTTCAAATGGGTCAACCTGTGTTGAAAGTGAATGAGGAAGAATATCCTGATAAGCAGCCACTTAAGTTAGCGTAAGTATAATTCATAATAATCATGAATGGTATTACGGATAAACTTTTATATATCTAACCTTATAAACGACCCATTTTTACTTTCTTTTAGATATCATAAACATTTATATTCATTGGGAGCTCATTATAATTCACTTTTGGACGCATAATTTCTTTATAATAAAGTTGTAATAATAATAATAATAATAATATAGAATGCAAAAATATCAAATGTGTTAATGTCTCTTATAAAAAAGTAATTTTTTAAACCTTTTTCTTTCTTTTATCTTTTTTAGAAGACATTTATCATATCGTTATTCCTTTCTTCCTTCAAAAATTAAAGACTCAGTAGGTGGAAATCGAGTCATCCCTCTCATCAAAAAATCTTGAGCGCGCTCACCAGATTTAGTGGTTATGTTATAGCGCATGATTAATACTGCCAATAAATATTTGATTTCATGGACAGCAAAAAATCTGCCAGGGCATGCATGTCCAAACAATCCAAACGTCATAAATTCAGAATTAATAGAAGAACTAGTCATGTTGTTATCTTTTGCATTCAAGAATCGATAAGCATCAAATTGATCTAATGGTGTTGATGAAATATGTGAAGTTTCAGGCATTGTTTCTGGGCTCGTGTGTGCGTCAAACATTGCGCCATGAACTAACTGGCCACGGGGGATAACTTGACCAGTCGATAATATAACATCCTCCATTACTTTATGATTCATCCCAAAAATGGAAATATCATACCGGAGGACTTCTCGTAACAACGAATCCAATAATCGAATTTCCCCAACTGTTTCTGGTGTTATTTTATCCAACTTTTCAATCTCGGCGCGCAGATCTGCTACCAAGTCTGGGCGACAAGCAAGTTCATGAAGAGCAAAAGAAGCTGTCTGGGTTGTGGTGTGAATACTGGCTAGTACCACACTCTTGAATGCGAAGGCGGCTTCTTTAGGTGTACGTAACTGACCACCAGCTTTAGGCAAGTCGAGTGCCATGGAAATGTATGTTGGTTCTTGGTCATGGCTAATTTCACCCGCACGTATTTTTTCCAGTTCAGGAACAACTAAATCCATTATCAAATCAATTTGACTTTCAACGGATAAGTATCGTTTAATAATAAAATTGGCAATCCAGTTAGGTAAAACGGTAAGTGCTATACCAATTCTGATTACATTTTTTGTAAAGTTGGCCATAGCAAGGACAAATTCTTGATTGCATCCAATTTTACTTCCACAGAAACAAAGGCAAGATATTTGGGAGACGGTGAGAGCTAGTGTTTCCCATGCAGGTAAGGTCTTCTTTTCCCCGGGTTGAATATTAAGTTTTGCGCTCAGGACTTTATCTACAGCTAGTTGAAGACGCTCAGAAAATACGCCAAGTTGCTCTTCTTGGAAATTGTGCTTAATTGGATAAGAGACTGTATACATAGTATGGTGCGAAAATATTAGAGCAGATTTGAACAACGTTATATCACATGTTGAAGAATCAGGTATATGTATCCCTTATTTACCCGGATTTTTCTCACGGCGACTCAATTTTTCGCCTTTATACTTGTGGTCATACGAGACCTGCAAGGCTCGCTCGATCGGTATAATTGATTGAATCCCTTCTTCAAAGTTGAAGTATCGAGATTTATGCAACATCTCTCTAGTGATATTTTTTTTGATAAAGGTCAACGGATAACTCTAAACCATCACATACATCCAAAACAAAAACAAAAACGATATACCTAATTAGTGACCCAGTGACAATTGTGAAATTTTCATTATTTATACGAATTGCGAAGACAGGCCCTTTTTCTTTTTTGCATCTCTTGATGAATGCCTGATGATCGCGCAACAGCTCAAAATAATGTCCAAAATATGGAAGACCGCCTGAAACCATTTCTATTTTGAGAGTTTTTGAACGTCTAGGTATCATCATCTTCCATAGCACAAATGTTGTAGTAGCAACGGCTCCGGTTATTAGAGTAAGGCGCTTTTTATCTGATGACACGTTTCCTAGCTGGTTTAATAATGCGTTCGATACGAATGTAAGCAGACTAGCACCCTTATTCCACGATGAAGATAACCCAACTCTTGTTAACAAACTCTCGCTATTCATTGTTCTATCTGTTTGACTTGATGGTTGTGTAAAATAGCAACAATGAAAAGAAAAGCAGATGTTGATTATGATAATCAGTAGTTCCTTTTATATGCTCTATAATTGAAACAATTGTGCCGTATCTACGCCGATCGTCATATCAGTCTATATTAGGTAGGATTGGTGTCTCATAAAAATAAGCTTGTTAGACAAAGCTACTATTTTTAAACATTTTGGTAAGCGAATTTATTGCGAGTAACCACGTGCTTTCCATACAATGTGAATTGTTTTTTCTCACTGAGCAATTCAATAAACATATCTGATTTTTTGCAGCACTGTCAAACAGCATGCTTTTATGGTGTTATAATAATAAGTAAATCTCGTATTCACAGCTAATATCAAACAAAAATCGAAAAAGCTATAATTAGTCATACAATTAATCAGTAGGGTGTAGAATTAACAAAGTAAACTAAACTTTTAAAAAAAAATTCTGATAATATAAAGATACCCATTCATGGTAGTATTTTAATAATCATTCAATAAACGTTACACAAAATTTAGTTATTCCATCAGAGTGATGGCATCACATTGTTACCAAGAAAAGTCTAAACTATACTTTTTTTGCAGGACTCTTTTTATTGAAACATAGTAGTTTGATATGAGCGTCCTGTTTTGAATAAAAATATTACTATGATCAAAATCGACTCTACCATCAAAGTTCATAAGCTTTTCTGAAACATTCCTTTATGGCAAAAATGGTAAGATATATAGTAATATGATATTTGATAACTATATAACAGCATACGCATCAAGGAATGCTAGGGCGCTTTGTTTTTTTAAGAATAAAAAGAAATAAGAGAAGTGTAGCAAAACCCATTTATATGGAAAACACATAAGAAAGCTTTAACGTGGTATACAAGTGTCTGCGGTTATCAAGCACCTTTGTTTAACTTGAATTTATTAGAATATGTACGTAACTTAATCACTTTACTCTTAATAATTAATTTTTGTTGTCTTGGATCATTTGTTTTTGGCACTATCACTAAGCATTATTTAAGTCCACTTTTGTCATACGTACATTTAGTTTCTCTAGCATTATGATGTAATTCCTTAGTACTAAACATCTTCTCGATTATGGGGTGTAGCTAATACTTGGCCATACATTATGTCAAACTGCGAATGTTATAATAAATACTTAGATAACATATATTTAATGAATGTCATTTAAGAAAAAGTGGATAAGAATATGATCGTTACCTGTAAAAATCTAGAATCATAAGCTAAATAAAAGAAAGGTAATACGTACGAAACTTTTTTCTATTTGTACAAAGTACTTTTAAATATAAGGGTCGCTTACTTCAATGTGAAGAGTCTGAACCTGAGATCGATATTCTCAAGCTTATGGGACCTTATTTTCCATTGTGATTTCAACTATAGCAAACATTATTATATCTTACTACAAACTGCTATTTTCTGTCTTTTCAATGGTCACATGATGTGCAGCTGCTTTGGTTATCCAATACGGCGGATTCCAATAATAGTTATCAATTCCGCTATCATAAGCTACTATTATCAACTATCTTAATAACTCTTGATATAATATTTATATAATATAAATAAACAGTCTACTCAAAATATAGACGATATCGGTATTTTGAAACTACAGATAGTCAATATGCAAAGTATACGTATTTATAATATATTTAAATTCAAGTTCATTTAGCATTCCGGATAATTCTAATGTCCTAGTCGGACATATTTGATTGAGACAAGATAAAGGGGGGGGTGGAGACCATAAACTTTTAGGAATAGATAGGGAAAATGTTGAAATCGAGAGGAAATAGTGAAAATAAAAGGAGGAATCTGTAGATACAGAAGATAGCCTTTGTGCATGAAAGAAGCGTGTGGTAGAAAATAAGGAATGAGAAAAAATGAATAATTAAACAGGTGACAAAGAGAAAAGGATATTCATAGAATACGATCGAGAGTAATGGGAGGGATCAGAGTTCATCCAATTAATAAGTGTATAACCATCCCGTATTAAATTATCGCTCAGGTTTGCTGGGGGCTTGATACTGAAGCGTTCAGTGTTGTGTTAAGGAGCTTCGCTATATGAAATTGATATGAAATATGCTAAAAAGATAGAATAAAGGGTATAATTAACTTAATAATTATATGAAATGGTATGTGGGAGTTCTAATATTCAGAAATTGTACGTCTAAATCCACAAAGAGAAAAGTCTTAAAAATTACTAAATGAAAATCAAATGAAAACATTTATTTGTAAAAGATCATTCATTTAAAAGACAAGACAAAGTTAAGTAAAGATAAAACTTAAAGTAAAGAGAACTGAAGAAAAGAATTTGAAAGCGGAAAATTACGACTATTTATACTATTTGCTTTTGTAAAAATACTTGATAGCTTTTGTAAAAATAATCAATAGCTTTTGTAAAAGATTACAATTGCTCTTGTAAAAAGAAGCGATTGCGAAAAGACTCAAAAGTGAGATCCAATTAAATGACACAACGAATACCTATACTATAACAAGATTTATGATGATAGCATGTGACTATAATCAATTATAATAATGCTAATGAAAAAGATAAAGATAATAATAATGTTGTTTATAATGGGGATAATAGTAATACTACTAATGATATATATGAGAAAAAAAATTGAGTAACGGTACGAACGTCACAATACGTACATTATATCTAGTTCTGTAAGAAGAGTACAAATTGTCGACCAGAATTTAGTAAAACATTCGATTCGCTTTTTCGCTTTTTGGTACTGGTTTGCCTGCTGATAGTTTACTGAGTATCAAAGAGATTGGGGTGACTTGATATAGAGAGATCCGCAGCCATTGGTGCATAGGGGAACAGTGAATGGCGAGTGTTTTTTAAAAAAATTATGCCTCTGTACGTAGATGCATTTAGTACATAACTTTGGACAATGTCTCGGGAGACTTCCAGCAAGACACTATCCAATACGATGGCTCCTTTTTTTATTTGACATCGTACGTAACCATATAATTGGATTCAGGTTCAATTTTGACCAGCAACGGCTTAGAAGCTTTGGTTTAATTGTTGGGGTGCGAATATTACCAGCTTACAAGCTTTAATAATACAATGTTACAATATCATTTCAGTGTATACAAACTTATTAGGGCTTTTATTACTAGCGTGTTTTCGTAAAAAAAAAACTGTTATTTAAATGAGAAGGAGTACAAAGTTTTTAATTATTTACTACTACTGTTTCAAAATATAAAAGAGGAAATGTTAAAAGTTACTAATGCTAAATACCATTTTTCCCATGACCTTCTTTTACACCTTTCTTTCTTCTCATCATTAGTTACTTTACAGAATGGTTTTCTATTTTGACTTTAGCAGCGAGAATACAATACCTTCTATTTGGAATCAAGGGGTTGGTACCCTTACATCTATTTCAACCACAATATTGAAGCAACAGCAAAATGTGGTTGAACGAGGAGATCGAAAACATTTTGCGTTAATGACAACTGTATCCGGGGTTTTAGGTGCTTATGCAATATGGAAAATAAAAAAACATTTTTCGGGAGAAAATAAAAAATGGTCACCTTCACAAGTAAAGCTGGTCCCAGGTGGTCTTCCATATTTTGGGCATTATTTCGAATTGTCTTCTGATCCTATTGGATTTATAAAGCGCTGCAAGGCTGAAAATGGCCCCGTATTTATTCTTCAAATTAACGGGAAAATGATTTACGTTTTAACGGGCCCACAGATCTATGAGGAAATGTTGAAAAAGCGCAAGCTATATAATTTCTCAATGGGCCTAGAAAGCTTTTTACCCATGAGGCGTGCACTCAAAATTTCATACGACCACAAATATAAAGGCGAACAATTAGAACGCCGTGATAAAAATCCAGGTATGCATAAAATAATCTTTTTTATAAAAACTGTTACACAAGTGATGACTGAATCCTGGGAATGTTTTTAAAATATAGTCATCTACCCTATTCAGCATAATTTCAAGGCAGACCAGATCTCTGTCTTTTCTGAACGTATTCAATTGGGATTAAACAAGGTGTTGGAAGAGCAGCTGAAACTTGAAAAAGGAGAAAAAATTACAATGCCATTATGGGACATCTTATCTACTAGTATATCGCAAATATCATGTTTGGCATTTGCCGGTCGAAATATTGCCTATAATCAAGAACTTGTTGTTGAGATGGCCAATTTTACACGAAAGTTACAAAAGATTGGTATGGTGCTGATGACTTTTCCAGACTGGATTGCCAACTTAATTATAAAACGATATTTTTCCGTCGAAAGTCAATTGGATTTGATGATGGATCTGATTGTACCTGAAATGCAAAAAATGCGCTCCGGGGAAATTACCAATGATAGTGAACCAACTTATATTTCCATGGTACTCAACTTGCCGAAAGCTGATGGTCAACGACGTACACCCAAAGAAGCGGCATTTTATTTCAGATACATTGTCATGGCCAGTATTCATACGACAACTCAATATACTTCGTTCGCACTACATGAACTGGCGTGTCGACCTGCTTTGGTAGCCGCTCTACGAACAGAAATCGAAAGTCTGGATAAAAAAACACCTGAAACAATTGGCCAGATTCAATTGATGGATTCATTTTTACGAGAAGTCTTACGGTTTAATTCACACGTTCTTGGATTACACCACAAGACTACACAAGATGCTTTATTGCCGACGACAGGTCAAATCATTCCAAAGGATAGTTTAGTGCTAGCCGCCATATTGGATTCACATATGAATCCGGAGATAATGACAGAAACAACAAACCTTGAATCATGTACATCACCATTGAATCAGTTTGATGCGTATCGCTATATGAGTGCCAAACAAGAAGATAATGATGGCAACAACATGCGCAGTTCAACCATCGGTCCTGAACTGTTAACATTTGGAATGTTCTCACATGCCTGCCCTGGAAGATATTTTGCGGTCAATGAGATTAAATATATATTAGCACAGTTTATTATACGTTATAATGTTACAACCCAAACTGGTAAACGAGCTAAAGATTTTATTTTTGGGGGGATGTCTCGTTTCCCGCCTCGTGAGCCACTGGTATTTGAAGGAAGATAAATCAGATAAACTACATGCATTCCCTTACCCCAAAATTTACCTTGTTTAAATATTATTAAAAATGGACTTCATTGTACAAGACAGTTCGAAAATAAAGTAATTACTGTTATAGTTTAAATAGTCTCATCATAATTAGATTATCTACAAAAGGGGTTGTCTTTTGATGCATCATATGTAACAATAATAATGCGACTATACAATTATATAAATAAAGCGAAGGATATTTTATAATTAGATAACTCAAATAATTAAATTTACCCAGTTCAAGAAGCTGTTCTTGATAATGTACGCTGTAACACGGCGGAGTGGCATTTATGTGCTTTGACTTAAAATGGTTATATCCTGTCAAAAAAGTAAATGAAGACCGCTTGTGATAAAAAGATGCATGAATAAAAAAATCGCAAGCAAAAGAGTGTATGTTTTTTGAATGCAGAGGGTGATCTACTATTTTCCAACAAAGTCGAAATTATTCAGCCATTCCCATATTTTAATAGAGGCCGAAGCCACAACAAACCTTAGGTCAATTTTACTATACATACAAACTAAACTCTTTTTTTTTCCTCCTCTTCTCTTCTTTCTCTCGCCTCTTTTCTTTCTTTTATCATATGCTTCATGAGTACAGACGTACACCACGGCGACGTCGACGACTCAAAAACTTTGTTATTTTCAAACTCTCCCAATGATTTGACAAAACAACAAACGAAAGATTACATCACGACATCTACTAGCAAAGCGAACAATAGCAGTTGGTTATATAATAATGAAGAATACGCTCAGTTAGATGTCGATGATTCCGAAACAACTCCTCTCGGCAATTTTACGAATCAATCACCGATTCATAATGCCGATAATATGGATGACGATGACGATTACCCTAAGTTCTTTGATTATAGATTACCGACAGAAGGGGGTTCAATTTTTGCTAGTTTTGTGAGTAAAGCCGAACAAATAAAAAAAAAGTGATACAATCGAGCGAAAAAAAAAACTTACTCTTGTATTATAGCTCAATATGGCTAATAGCATTATTGGCGCGGGTATTATTGGATTGCCATTTGCATTCAAAGAAGCAGTAAGTAATCGATCATTTATTAAAAAGAGTAATAAAATTCGCTGATTATTTTTACTGATATTGTTAAGTAATAGGGGTTTTGGATGGGGATCATATTGTTAATGACATTAACTGTTGTCGTTGGTAAGAAAGAAAAGGGAAAGGGCGATTATATGACATGGGTTAAGGACTAAATCAAAATGTATCATAGATTGGACTGTACGGTTGCTTATGTATGATGGCAAATTGGCTGGGCGTTCTACCTATCAAGACTTGTTAGAATTTTCGTTTGGTCAATCAGGACTTATAGCAATTTCTGTATTTCAATTTGCGTTTGGGTTTGGAGGTAAAAAGAAAAAAGAAAAAACTAAGAGAGAGGAGAACAAGGAGGTAATTTATTATAATAGTTAACTTGTGTTTAATGACTGAACTTCTATGAATGTGTATATTTATTATATAGGGATGTGTGCATACTGTGTTATTTTGGGTAAGTTTAATTGTGGTTTATTATCATTTATACTGGTCATTACTTCATCCCAATAACAATGTGGCTGTTTATGTAATTCATTATATAATCCATTGTTTTAGGGGACACTATACCACACGTCATTCGATCACTTGTAGAAAATATCGACCAGATCCCTATATTATGGATTTTTGCCAACCGGCGACTTTGTATCACATTTTTCACTGTGTTTGTATCATACCCGTTATCGCTCTATCGCGATATATCCAAGCTTGCAAAAACAAGTGGTCTAGCCTTGATTGCAATTTTTGTGATTATTGTGAGCGTTATTATTGAAGGACCTAAAACACCGGTTGATATCCGTGGATCGTCCGAACAACGCTTCAATTTTGCAAACAATGAAATGTTCCAAGCAATAGCTGTCATCAGTTTTGGTATGTAAAAAAATCATAGTTACCTTTCCTTTCATTAGAAAATAGGGTGAGCTTGTGTCTATAACTGGCGGTGTGGAGGTGTGATGTATGATGGATGGAAGTATATGGTTGGTTGTCTGATACACTAGCTCTCTCTTTACTTCTTATGATAAAGTGATTTTTTCAATCAAATATCTTGTGTGTTTTATTCTGTATATTTTTTTTTCTTGTTCAACTTTATCTTTGTTCTGTTGGCAAATACATGACATGACTATGCTCTATAATAATATGTTATGGTATACTTGTATAGCATTTGTATGTCACCATAATAGTTTTTTGATCTTTGGATCATTAAAACAGCCATCACTTAATCGCTTTGCCACAGTCACTCATTTAAGTATGGTGATAGCTTTTATAACTTGTATGACACTCGCTGTGTCGGGCTATGTTGTGTTTACAGACAAAACTGCAGGTAGGCTTTTGTTTACTTACAAACACTGCTCTTTTTTCTCTGGTTAACTATGTGCTGATTACAATTTCTCGCATGTAAATCATGGGAAGAATAGGTAATATATTGAATAATTTTCCATCTGATAATACACTTATCAATATCGCTCGACTGGCATTTGGTTTAAATATGTTTACCACTATACCATTAGAAGCTTTTGTGTGTCGGGAGGTAATAATCTTTTGTAAAGAAGAAAAAAAAAATAGAGCAGTATTTTGATTCATGTGATGTATAATAAATAACAAACATATATAAAAAATTATAGGTTCTGGAAACATTCTTTTGGCCTACAGAGCCCTTTAAAAGGATAAGACACGTTGGCATAACAACTGTCCTTGTATTAACTGCATTAACGGTATCTCTATTGACATGTAACCTTGGTATTGTTCTTGAATTGACAGGAGCATTCTCCGCGACAGCATTAGCATATGTTTTACCACCTTTATGCTATCTTAAACTAGCAAGAGGTTCGGTGTTCCAACGGAGCAAGATTCCACATTGGGCTGCACTGACGTTGGGACTATCAATCATGGTTATTAGTACTTTCTATAGTTTACAAAAAGTGTTCCAGGTCCATGATACAATTAACGATCCAGTAAATGGTGGAGACGATACTATTGCTGCTACATGCGACTTATAGTTCATTCTTTTTCTTTTTCCTTTTACTTTCCTCTTTATCATTATTATCCTCTTTGTTCTCTTTGGAAATATACTATCACAAATGGTTATTATTTCATGTAAATTTATAATGGATAATTGCATGGTGACGTTATACTTTAATTAGCAATATCGAATTTTGTGCTGTAAACCAAAAAAAGAAAAAAAAAAAAAAGTAAAAACCCTGGTTCAGTTTGCTGTCTTCCTCTTCTTTTTTTTTTTTTAACTCACTTTTCTTTCTATTGCTTTCTCTTATTCGTTCATCATCTACGTAAAAAAATTATTACATGTGTCATGAGTACTGCTCCATTTCGTTTCGATCTTGCACGACATCCTACAAAGGACACCATTAAAATGCTTACATCGTTATTAGAAAAAGTCACCAAAGCTAATGACCGTATGCATCCAGCAGCATCAAGTCCGGGAGATCAAGCCGTTCCTCCACGCCATTCACGACCACGAAGTTTATCACATTCTGATAAACGATTTACAGCATTTCATGCTCGGTCCATACCTACCATCGGTAATATATTATTGTTATTATTATAAATAGAAGCGATTAGTTATTAACTTTATATTTAATTGATATTTAGGTGTCCATGCATATTTATCTCGGATTCTTAAATATTGCCCTTGTGCCAATGAATGTTTTTTAGCATTACTTGTTTATTTCGATCGTTTATCAAAGTCAACTGGTAATCGACAGCCTTTACGTATTGATTCATTCAATATTCACAGATTAATTATTTCAGGCGTTATGGTGGCCAGTAAACTTTTTTCAGATGTATTTTTTACTAATACCCGTTATGCTAAAGTATGTTGTTGCTGGTTTTTTTTTTTTGGATAAAAAAAAAATAAGGGGATACTGGGGGTGAGGAAAAGGGATATGATTTTTGTGTAATGTATCTGCCTGGTTTGGTTAGAGAAGTGAGGATATGTTGAAAAAAAAAGAGAAAGCTCCTTTTTTTATTACTAAAGAGCTATTATAAATTTAATAATAACTAAACAGACTATTTTTTCTTTTTTAAAATTATAGGTGGGCGGATTACCAGTGAGCGAACTTAATGTCTTAGAAGTTGAATTTCTCGTTCTCAATAATTATTCATTATTTGTTTCTGTGGATGAACTACAACATTACGGTGATCAACTTTTACTGCATTGGATGCGTGAACAAGAAGGATACATTGATAGTAGAGTACAACCACGGCAACTTGCACTTCGTGATGATGAGCAACAAAATTACTTTGGTAATAATCACCACGACGACCAACAAACACACGATCAAGATGATGATTATATCCATGTCAATAAGGTTGCACGGCACCTCTCTATTGATAAAGGCGATAGTCGCCAACAGCAACATGACACTACGAAAGATATAAATAGAAGGCCCTCAGGTGAAATAGACCGTCATCGATGCTTTAAACGACCTAGCTTTACTCAACAACAAGAGCAAAATAGTCATCAAGACGACACATCATCTCCACATCTACCCACACCACCCGATTCTTCTTCACCTAGTAACGCTATTGCACCCTCGCCATCAACGCCATCGCATGACACCCCGAGTCATCCCAACTTTTATTCTCCCGTGCCATGAAATAGCCGGTTCTATTTCATTCCATCCACCACACAACACATATAAAAACCCGTATTTTTTTTTAGATAAATGAAAAAGAGAGCGGTGGGAAGTAAAAAAAAATTTAACAACAATGACACAACTTCCTTTGTTTACTCCACTCAGTTTCTATTAAAAAAAACATTTTTCACGCCTCACAATTATTTTTCACACATCTTTTTATTACCATTACCATTACCTTTTTTTTCTTACAAAGTACACACACTCGAACGTTTCATATACATTTTTTCTTCAAACATTAATGGCCCTGTTGTAAAGCCGTGTTATTTTTTCTTTTATTATACCGCATTATACATAAACACGCTCAACAACAACATACGTTTTTTTTACATATATTATCACATTACTATTATTATACTATTATTATTTTATATTACTATATTGTTTCACTTTTTCTGCAATACGTATAAAAAAAGAGATTGTGTTTTTTGCCTCATTTTATTCTTGGTCTTCCATTAATTCATATTCAGCATATTTAGGTTCCCACATGAATTCACGGACCACTTTTTCAACGTCATTACCATTCAATTGGTATCGATTTTCATTTTGCTCAATCGCCTTTTGTATCACAGCTGTGGCCACTTTAGCACTAACATCCCTTGCATCATTAATATCCGGCAATAACCCTTTCATACGGTCCTTGGATTGAGTGGATGGTGAACATTCACTGATTGCATTAGCCCCAGCAAAAATCATTTGGTCTGTGCAATGTTTTGTGCGACATACTATGCAGCCAAGCCCAATGCCTGGAAACACAAACGAATTATTGCATTCAGCAATTTCGTACATTCTACCATTATATTCAACGGGATCAAAGGGAGAACCAGTGGCAACAAATGCTTTGCCTTCTGTCTGTAAATTATTATAGATATTTTAGTTTCTTAATACTGCTTGTTCTTTCATATACGGAAAGAAGTAATAGCATTCATAATAATGGGGGGAAGAAAAGCTTACCCATTTGAATAGCTCAGCTGGTTTAGCTTCATGCAGCTGAGTTGGATTTGAAAGTGGGAGAATAATTGGATTTTCACAATGTTCAGCCATTGTTCGTACAACTTCTTCAGTAAACGCGCCAGGTATCGTTGAGCAACCAATCAGTACTGTCGGCTTGACATTTTTTACCACATCAAGTAACTGGGGATGTTCCTTCCTTGTATTATTATTATTGCTTCCTTTGCCTGAATCTTTATTTTTACCTCCCCGTCCCCAGGATTCGATTTCATCTAGTGTACGTGCATAAACACGTTGTTGATCAGTAATGACATAATCCCCACATGTCATATCTTGTGTCAACAACCCAGGCTTATCCAGACACCAGAAATGCTTTGCTGCTTCTTCTTCGGACATTCCCTTTTGAACTTGTAAGTAAGTACGGATCTGATCTGCAATACCGACACCAGCTGTTCCCGTTCCAAAAATAACAAATGTTTGGTTTTCCATAGAATCCCCTGTAACTTTTAATGCAGCCATAATAGTGGCCAATGTAATAGCCCCAGTGCCTTGAATGTCATCATTAAACGTACTCATGGTGGGTCGATATTTATATAGTAGTCGTCGCGCATTATCGACACCGAAATCTTCCCAATGTAAAAATGCATTTTTGAAATTTGTGCGTACACATTCAACAAATCGATGGACAAAGGCATCATAGTCTTTTCCACGAATACGTTCATGTCGCCAACCAAGGTAAAGCGGATCTTCTAATCGGGTTCTATTATTTGTTCCTACGTCAAGAACAACAGGTAGTACTCGCGCAGGATTTATACCGGCCATAGCAGTATAAAGTGTAAGTTTGGCAGTCTTATTTTTTTTATAATATAAGAGAAACCAAAAAGATGTGAGCTCTCCATAAAACTATCACATAACATAACATATCATCTTTTTTATATAGCAAACAAATGACTCTCACCGATATAGCAACACCACCTACGCCTTGATCACCGATTCCTAATATTTGTTCACTGTCGGTAACAACAATGACATCAATATCTTTGGGTCGCATTCCATTTTGTAATGCAGCTTCAAGAAGTGTATATTCAATTTTTTCAGACTCTGGAAAATTCAAATACACCCCATGTCTATTATAATCACATTTGTTTAATGTACTTTTTTTGCGTAACACCAATTATCACGATACAAAGAGAACCACTTACGGACGATGAAACACTTCTGAATAACTATGATTTATTTTAGGTAAATGAACTAATGTCTAACCCATGTTTATTTAGTGACAGAGTTGGAAAAGCTACCTACTTTTCGATATATTCCCCTTCAGTAGGTGTATAAATGATAGGCAGTATCCGTTTTAAATCTCGTAGAATAAAATTATAGTACATGGTTTTATTTTGATCATGAATATCTTTTTGTAATAACAAGTAATAATAATAAATAATCAGTCTCTGTGTTTACTTATACTTGTTCGTTTGAACTTACTTTGCATGAAAATATTCTTCACAATAGGCCTTTTTAATTGTTCAAATTGTTTTTGAACTCGATCAGTTTGTTGTTCTAAGGTATTCACTTGATAAGGTAATAAACTACATAACTCGAGTAATTCTCGTTCTCGTTTAGTAAATGCTGTACCCTTATTTAACAATGGCTGGTTTAAAATCACATGACCGCTTAAGTAAATTCGCACAATTTTAGGCGTGCCGGGTTTATCACCGTATGTATGGAGTTTGCGAATACTACTGTTCTCTTGTTGGCTAGCGAGTTCTGGTGAAACAAATTTGGACTCCATATCATCTATATTATCGTACTATGGCTATGTGTGTATTTATATGTAAAGTTAGAAATTAAGGCTTGTGAAAGTGAAAGAAAAGTAGGATATGGCGAGTATAGCATGGGTATGCAATTTATCAAAAAAAAATCGTAGGGGAAAAGTAATATAAAAAAAACTCAGATCCAAAGGGTTAACAGCAATTATGTTAAAGCTTGTTCATCATTTATGTGTACATTTTTATAAAGCACTAGCGGATCGTATTGGTTTTTTCCAATCGATTTGTGCATATAATTTTTTTTTTGCGCATTGAAATTCCAAGTTTGCGTATATAAAAAAAAGTTTATTCATAATACAATTTACTAAAGCATTGGCTCAAGAGCCAAACACCTATCAAAAAATGAAGCAGAGTGCCTGATCCAGTTCTGACAATCCTCCACATTAACCTGCTTTGCAGACTCAATAATTCTAGCGCTCAGGTTATCTGTTGCTGTGAGACAGTCTCTTTTTACACCAGCTTTGAGCTTTGACCAGAATAGCTCGATTGGATTTAGGAAAGGGGAGTAAGGAGGCAAGTAAACAGCTTTATATTCACACGTTTTAATGAATTTTTGGACATCATCAGTCTTGTGAATAGAAGCGTTATCTAAGATAAGATAACGACCTTGCATATTATGTTTGTCAAGCGTATCCATCGCATTGCTAATAAACTCCTTGAGTACCCACTCTTGCATTAACTTCGGATACTTCAGCAGGCTTTCTTCCATCATCCCGTTTTCTCTTCTTAGCCGAAGCACTTTTCTTCTGGACAGCCTTTGGTTTGCGCAAGGTCAAGTCGATGACCCCTTTCTCGCATATTGCTCCAAGTATAGAAATAATAATTCCTTTGTTAGCAGGCAACACAACTTTAGCTGGTAGTCCTCTTTTGGATCTACCGAAATTTCTTCGGATATGCATATTAAATCCTGCCTCATCAATAAAAGCACAGTTGTTGAACCAGTCCATTTCCTTATCATCCAACCACAGCAATATTTTCTCTCTTCGTTGATTTAAAGTGCTCTCAGATGTTCTTGGAGCCACAGTTGGATCTAATTTCTTAAGAGTGAGAGATGCATGCTGAACAAGATGTTTGTGAAGACCGGAAAGGGCGGTTAAATTAGATTATATCATTTCTTTTATATTTAATAATTGTCATAGTAATAAATCAAAATATCATATTTATAATAATTAAATAAAAATATAATAATAATATCCTGACAATTGAAAAAATAAAAATTATATAAAAATATATAATTTGCTATTATTTTTTTAAAAGATGAACACATTTAACATTTGAAATTCAAAAAATTTTTAAATTTGTTAATAGGTAATAAAAACATTATATCATTATATTCTGTTTAATGCTTTATATTCATTAATTATGGTTTTAGTATTGAAATTACTTTCTTTAACCCAAGAATTATGATCATCATTATAACCTTTCCATTTAATATAATATATTAATTTATTATCATTATCTATTATATGATCTAAAATTTTTTCTACTTCATAGAATTCCTCATTTTCATTTACTTTTTTATGATTTCTTTTTCTTCTTTTTATTGAATCAACTATTTCATTTTCTTGAATTATTTCATTTATATCTTCCATCATTTCTATATCATTTAAATTTAAGTTTAAAAGTTGTTCTTCCATTTCTAACATCTCATTATAATCTTTATTAATAGATTGTTCATTTTTAAATATATAATTTAATTTAGTTTCTTTAGTAGGAAATTCAAAATTATCATTATACCATAACATGTGGTGAGGTTGTGCTTCTATATTATAATCTTGTACCATTTTCCATATATTTTTTAATATGCAAGCAACACGAAATTGAAGATTATAATATTTAATATCAGTTGTTTGAACAGCAGATCTATTATTATTAAATCTATCAAATTTAGATGCTAAAATAGAAAAATGATTTTCTATACCTGATCTAAATGAACCAAATTTTTTATTATAATCTAATTCAGTTACTTTTCTTGGTATATTTTGTTCCTTTCTTATAGGATATACAAAGTTTCTAGTATTAAATTTATTATTACTATTATATTCATCTGCATTATTAAGAAATTTTTCTATAAATAAATCATAACCACCATCGAAACCAATACAATCATATTCATAAATTTTGTTTTTATATAACTTCATATTAAGAAACATTGTTCCATCATTCCCAATAGCACACTTTTCACTATCAGATACATATAATGTTATCATATTATTCATATCACATATTATCTGTGTACGTATTCCTGAACCTTTCAATTTATAAGAATACAATGTACGTTTTGATTCTGCTGGATTATAATACTTAATCTTACTATCATGACCATCAAGAAATAAAGTTACATTCTTAAAACCATCAGGATTATTTTTTTTTGCAACAAGTATTCTAATTTTAATATTAGAAAACATATTATTTAAATCTTTTTTTATAATTTTATTTAAATCAGTATAATTAGTTATCCAAAAGCGTTTATATAGATCATAAAATGTTGAAGATGGTATAAATTGATGCATATCTTTGCATGTATATCCTGAAACAATATGATATAATAATATTAATCCTTTCTCTACTTCACGATATGGACCGGGATATTCTTTATTTCCATATAAAACCACTAAAAAATAAAATATAGGTATATAACCAAATTGATTTAATAATATATCTTTTATAAATTGAATTGAATTATTTTTTGTATCTTTTATTTCTGTTCTATGATTAAATTTTTTATAAATATATGGCCATTCCATATTAAGAAATTCCCATTTATTTTCAATTAATTTATAAACTTCTTGTTGTATTTCTTCTTGGATATTAGTAGTATTCATTTTTTTGTTCGATCTTTTAACTCTATGAGCAATCAGGAAAATCTAATAACCTTAGACAAATGTCAAAATTTTTTAAAAATGATTATATTAATATTTTGAGTACTACTCAATATAATAATAAAAATTCAATTTTAATTTTTTTTTAAAAATAAAGTAATTGAGATTAAATTTATTTTTCGGATAAAATAAATTATCTTGGATATAGTAATTAATATGAAAGTATATAGAATTATAAATTAAAATAAATATAAAGATTTCTCGGATATACCTCAAGGGTGAATGACTTAATTTCTGGAAAAGCGGAAATCAACGCATCTCTTGCCTCCCACAAAACAGCAGCTGCATTATTATCATAGTAACGACAAAGAAAATCAGTGTGCTTTGGCTCAAGCTTTCGATTATTCCCTCTGAGACGGGAAGCCTTCTTGATACCGGGCAAACGCTTCTCCTCGTCATCTCTATATGTTTTCACATAGTGTTGAGCTGTTCTCATAACGATACCTACAGCTAAGCCTGCTTGTCTTGCAGATACTCCTTCCTCAATAACAAGATCAAGCAGTTCTTGCACTTGGAGTAGTGTGTAAGAGCGATATGTGCCTCGGGTACTTTTGGCAGCTGTGGATTCGGCAGTGCTCTTTATTTTGCTCTTTACAATCTGCTGGGTAGCTGTTGCTGGTCCATACTGATTGCCTTGTGAGTTGCTACAAAATTCCTGAAAGGTATCGAGATTCATAAGTTTTTTAATATCTGGCCTTGTTTCTTTCACAGGCTTTTTTTCATCCTGGCCTGGTTGCCATTCTTGCCATTCCAGGTCATCTGTTTCATATAATCCTAATTGAACTTCTTCTACTTCCATTGAAGTGGGCTCAATGATCTCATCAGCAATGTTAAAACAGGTCATGTATTCAGTGGCGACATCGTTATGGTACATTTTTATTATAAAGAAAAAGAAAAGGTTAAGGGCGCAAAGTAAAAACTTCAATACGCAAAAAAAAAAAAAAAAACTATACGCAAAAAAAAAATAAGGACACGCAAAAAAAAAATCTCGGACAATATGTTTTCTTAAGTTGGTAATCAAATATGGCATCACAACGTGTAACCAGACAGTTTAGATATTCAACTCTCCTCTTCCCGCATCGCATACTGAACCTCCACCTACAACTGATGACATTAGGGACCAGGAAATAAATGATCTTATTCCTCAGCCATGTTGTGTTCCTAATGACTTTGAACAATCTGAGGAAAATATGCCAGGACAGCAACGAATGGATAGAATCCATTGATTTATATTATATCTGTTGATGATATAGAAATGAACAATTTGATTGCGATCAGTTTAATATATGAGAGAGAGGAGGAACAATTGGATTATTAGATAATATGCTGTTCTATAGCATACAGTTTGAATTCATTAAATAGAGAGACTTTGGCGAAAGAGCGAGAAGTAATTGCGTTTAGAAAAACTTGTTCGTTCATGTCTGTTATTGTGTCGCTAGCAAACTTCTTATTAGCTAAAACGTGTAGCCGTTGCTCATTGTATATCTCTGTCGTATCTTCGCATGCTTCTTTTCCTTTTTGTGTTTAACTTGACTGGTGGAACCGATTTTACCGATTTTACTTTGAACCTTACCAATTTTTCAACCTCTACCTTACCGATTTTACCTTCCATCTTACGATTTTTCAATCTTCACCTTACCAATTTTACCTTCCATCTTACCGATTTGTAGATATCCACCTTACCGATTTTACCTTGAACCTTACCAATTGATAATTTGCTCTTAAGCCACAATGGGTAAGCTAAAAAAGAAAAATGAAATCAAATTTATCATCTCACTCACTCACTCTTTTGTTTTGTTTTGTTTTTTTTGAAGATTTTGAATTACTTAATTTTGTAATCCCTAAAGATCACAAACCTGGAACGGATCGTATGAGTAAAGCATTGTTAAACGATAAGAAAGTGATCGATATAATAGTATCAGCGCTCATTGGTGAGTTGAGTTGTGTGGGGCTTGAATAGAGGCTTGAACAGAATGGCTTACACTTATAACTTACGCATATCTATAAGTTAGGACGCAGTAGACAAGTATTCATCTCATAGCACTGAATGGATTACTGGAAAGCAAAGCGACGTTTTGTATTGTTCTGAGTTGCCTTCGGACTCTCTACCGCTGATACTCATTGAAGTTCAAAATATTGTAGATCGAAGTTATATCCACTGAATGCAGCAGTCCTGTGGCAGCATCTTTAATAAATACAATACAGTTCCTATTGCTTTCACGTTTTGTGTTAATTCCATCCATACTGAATTCGCCAACGATCTTCAAGACTCTGCTAAACATGATTCTATCAAGGTTTTGCCATCCAAATACTTTGCAAAGTTTCACTACGGAGACTAGTTGTTAAATTTAAAACTCTGAAAAAAGTAGTAACCAGAAAAAATTTTGTTATCTTTAAAATAAAATAAAAATTGAATTTTTATTGAAATATAAAATATAGTTATAATAATATTAAATAAGAAAAATGGTTATTCTCAATACTGAAATTCTTATATGCAAATCCACTCTAATTAAGTCTATTGAAAATATTATGAATGAAGTTATAGAAAAATATTTTGATAATGAAATTATATGTAAAACAAAAGAAAAAAAACAAAAATTAATGAAAAATATTATGAAAGAAAAGATTGAAACAACAAAAACAAATCATTTTTGGTACCTTAATAGTAGCAAAAATATATGCACCCATGTTTTTGATAAAGGGAAGAAGGAAGGCTATATGTGTCATAAAAAAATACATACAAATATCGGTGATAATAAACCTGATTATTTATGTTGCCAACATAGTAAAATTCATACTCCTAAAAAAAGAGAAAGAAAACAAGAAAACAACTATCAAGAAATACCAAAAAAAGATATAAAGAAAATAAAGAAAAGAAAATCAAAAAATATATATATATGTAATAATGGAAATATAAATTTAGGAAACATAATAAATAAATTACTTAATGAATAAATTAAGTAATTATATTTCTATTAGGGGGGCTATTATGTACATAATTATAATATAATTATGACATGCCCCTACTATGTCATTTTTATTTTTTGACAGTTAGATGATATAAATAATTAATAATAATGATTTATTATATTAAATTATATATAATAAAAGTTAAATTATTATTAAATATTATAAAGATTTATTTTAAATATAAAAATTAATCAAATTAATTTTATGATATTTATTTAATAAATATCTGAAACATTTAAAATAACTAATAAAGTTAGCTCCCTACTAGAAGCTTTTAACCCTTTAGGGTAACTTTATTATATTTTAATGTTTCTAAATGTCTTAAAAATTAAATATTTAATTTTATAATATTTTAAAAATATAAATTAATTCTCAATCAAATAAATATACTATATTTATTTATATATTATTTTATCTTTTTCTATTTCTAATTTATTTTTAATCAAATAAATAATAAATGTTAATTATAATTATTTTCAAATTTAAAAATCTTCAAATTAAATATTACTGTTTTTAATAACTATACATAATATTCTTATAATAATTGTTTTAGTTGTGATGTATATATAAAATTTAATGAATTTTATCATCTCAACTGGGTATTATCAATATAAACTAGTGGCCTATATAATGACACCTATGACCATAAATAACAGCTGCAGCAACAACAGTATTCTCAAGCCAATAGTTGCACTTGTATATGTATTTTCCAAACAAGAATGTTCAATACAAGCCCTTGAATTTCAAAACGATCCAACAGTACGATTATTATATTCAATTGCACAACGTATACTTGCTAATAAAATAAAAAAGGAAGACAAAACCGTAGATGTGCTTGTTAACGTTTGTCGAGAGACAAACAAACAATTCAAATGAATCTATGATGCCTTAGAAAGTACTGAGGACCCTGTTTCTAAGATAGCACGAAAGTATGCCAATGCTGGGTTTGTGTATATAGGATCATGTCTACAAAAGTATACACAGGAACCAATTAATACTGCTGAAGCCATGCCAGAACCAAGATCATTGCCAGAGGGTGTCATAGGATCGACTGGAAGGACAACTGTTACAATCTTGCCGTCACTCCCATTACCAGAAAAAAAGACTGACATGGAGTTTGTTGAAGAGTTTGTAACAGAATGGCGTAAAGATCATATGCAAATATCGTGGAAGGAATGTTACAAACAAGGCGTGAACAAAGGCTTCTTCAAGTCGTATTCTGACTCAGCCAGTTTAAAGTCTACTTATTACGAATTGAAGCGACTAAAAAATAAGCGAAATTAAATTAGGATTTCTTGTAAAAAAAATCAAATACCCCCATCCCACCTTTTCTTGTGTATAAACATTTCTTATTCCATTCCACATATTCCTTCAAATACCCCCATCCCACCTTTTCTTGTGTATAAACATTTCTTATTCCATACCACATATTCCTTCAACTCATAACAAGCAAAAATAACAACCCTCTTTTCATCATTTCATATATTTCATAAAAAAATTAGCCAATAATAATTATGAACAACGAAGATGGATCAGTCTACATATGTGAATATGTTGATTTGTTTACATGACGGAGTTATTTTACTTATTCCGTTTATTTGGGATAACATGTTCGGACAGATCATATTCATTTCTTATTATCACGTAGTGCAATTTTGTTAGACATAGCTCCAAATTAAATTAATAACTCATTTTCACTTGTTTCTGGTATGGATATCTGATACCAGTAATGACCTTGGTGTATAAGAAAATGAGTTACAGTAACTCTATCTCATTGTTTTATCGATTGCTCATTTTCTCATTATTTATTTTTTGCCACACTCCATATGATTATATCCTAGCAACCAAATATGGGCTGTATTTCCATATGTGTATTTGATTTCCAGCTTATATTGGTACGCTGAAATACCTTCCTGAGTTGCAGTGATCCGTTTCGCTTTTTTTTTATATGTAGCATACATAATGTCACTGGCACTTTGTGAAGATAACTTTGTAGTAATCGATGTAGGATCTCAAATAACTCGCGTTGGCATGGGTATTCATGACACAAACAAAACATCTGTTGTTGTATTGTTTTTTTTTTCTTTTTAGATGCAATAAAATACTGCACGTGTAGGTTTACTCGTTCCCTAAACTCTTTCATCCATATAGCTATATAAACGTATGCGTGGCCCCATCCATTCTACTCGATCTTTAGACTGATTTTGCGCATCAAAATTATTTTTGTTGTATTATAAGAACATCATCTCTTTATCCCAGATGAAATAAGAAATCATATTTAAAATATTTAAAATACAGACGTGAACAGAAGTCAATTCTAAAAAGGGAAACTGAGTAAAATCGCATAACGATGTCCTGCGCCTCGTCAACTAAAATTAAACAATAAAAGAGAGTATCATGGCTAAGCCTAATATACTTCAGAACAGTAGCTATAATAACCTTCTCAATATCAATGACGAATATCAAGTACCCGACTTTACTATCAATCACCTGCATCATTCCATTAACTAAGCCCCATAACTCATAGAATAGAAATCATATAAATACGCGTTGTAAATATTATTTTAAAAGAAATAACTTTATTCTAGTTTCTAAATTATTATTAAAGATGTATAACAAAGTCTCAAAGGATTTATACCTTGTCTGTTTTTATTTCCTACTCTTATCAAAATAACCAAATATCACAATTTTGTTTGCGCAACCTAATTTTATTTTTGCACATATAAAATTATTTCGAAAATAGATAATGATAATGTTTCTAATATATTTGATAACGGCATTGAATATTTTTACTATTGAAGCGTTCCATGTTATGTTAAGGAGCTTCGTTATATGAAATTGATATGAAATATGTTAAAAAGATAGAATAAAGGATATAATTAACTTATAATTATATGAAATGGTATGTGGGAGTTCTAATATTCAGGAATTGTACGTCTGAATCCACAAAAAGAGAAGTCTTAATAAAATTACTAAATGAAAATCAACTGAAAGGATTTATTTATAAAAGATAATTTATTTAAAAGACAAGACAAAGTTAAAGATAAAACTTAAAGTAAAAGGAGAAATAAAACTGAAGAAAAGAATTTGAGAGTCGAAAAAGGTCGAGTATTTATACTATTTGCTTTTGTAAAAATAGTCAATAGCTTTTGTAAAAGATTACAATTGCTCTTATAAAAAGAAGCAATTGCGAAAATACTCAAAAGTGGGATCCAATTAAATGGTACAATGAATATTTATACTATAACAAGATTTATGATAATAACATGTGACTATAATCGATAATAATAAAGATAATGAAAGAGATAAAAATAGTAATGTTGTTATTTATAATGGGGATAATACTAATACTATTGATAATATATATGAGAAACAAAAGAAAAAATTGGGTAACGATATGAACATTACACTATTAAAAATACAATGTCCTTAAATCAAATTTAAGATAACCCTCCAAATTAGGAATTACCGATTAGGAAATTGATTAATGTTTTTTTGTTTTGTTTTTTTTTCTATTCAGCGCACGTTCATTCTATTTACCTACATTGCTATAATAGCTTCATCCTTCAAAAGCAGTTTCATATTAATTGTAGTTCAGACACTTTTTTTCATTTTTGATTTGACAGTGATTGGTAATATAAACACATACTTATCATTACAGAAGCTGCTATATTTTTGTAGATGAATATATCAATTACGTAGACATGTCCCACCATCATAATAGAGAGAATTTAATAATATACGTAATTGTAAAGAGTAGTTTTTATTTATGGTCTCATTGACTTATAAGTGTCTTTTTAATTTTTTATTGTTTAAGACTATACTATCCTAGAATTTATACATTAGCGTATTTTCGTTATATTTTGAAGACTCTATGTATCTCGAGCAATGGGCCATGGTCTTGCTAAGATCAAGTTTTTTTTTATTGACACTTTTTATATCCATTAAAAAAACAGAAATAAATTCTATAAACATAGAAATAACGACATAAATGACGTTGAACTCACTTCATATGTGAATCGACGCCTTCTGTAACTGCAACAATTGAGACTGTATATTGAATAATGAAAACAATTAATCAATAAGATGCATTTATCAATTTGTGTTCCTGAATGTCATTCAACTCGCTATAACTACCGATCGTGTAATTTTGGGTCTCAAAAACATTGATGTCGCCAATATCATATCAAAAATTTGACATACTGTATAGCACTTTTCCAGGTGAAGGTCGCGTATATATCTTCAATGACAAAATCATTGATAGTGATGATCCTGAAGGTGCATCTGCTACCTACCCCGTTGAATTTTTACATAGCATTGCTACAAGTGGAGTACCAAGGCATGAATTACAACTCAAGAACATTGAAATGCCTATTTATACTTCTGCATAATCTGAATTCTGCTAATAAATTATGCCGTGGTACCAAGCTACTTTCCGTTACGGCTCTACATGATCACATATTTACTCCCAAAAGAATCGATCAAAGATATGGCGGTGACGAATATTATTTACCAAGAATCAACATGTGTACTACAAAAGGCAAATATCTTTTTATTTTGTGCTGTCGTCAGTTTCCTGTACGAGCTGCCTACTTTGTAATGACTATTGATAAAGCACAAGGACAAACATTATCAACTGTCGGTATATATTTAGAAGAATCTGTTTTTGCATATGGTCAACTGTATGTTGCTCTTTCCAGAGCTACAGGTTCCACAAACATTAAAGTTGCATTAAATCTTTCCAACCAAAGAGACAATACTATTCCAAAAACTAATAATGTAGTCTATCGTGAAGCTCTCCTACCATCCGTGACATAGATATCTCTATTTATAATATTTTGTATTACTATTATTATTACTACATATCTTTACTTCTATTACTATTATCATTACCAATTCGCAATATCAATATTATTACCATTATTAATATTATTATCAATCTGATAAAATTATATTACTACGTATCAATTTTATAATCATTACTTTCATTATCATTATTACTACGTATTATATTGTTTTCCGATTTATATATATATATTAACTCAAAACATATTATACAGCATTGGGCCCACTCCGGACTGGCGCGAAGCGCCGTTGGGGGTCAAGGGGGGACCCCTTGCGACGACGTCGTTAAATGACCCGGAGCGAAGCGTAGGGGCTCATTTAGTCGAGCGAAGCGAGACAGTACGGTTAGTAGATTATTGAAAAACAAATATGTATTACAATATATTTTCCGAAATACGTGAACATTGTAGGGAAGCTTATTCGTAAAAAAGAAAAAAAGAGTTAATGCCCAAAAATAAAATTGGGTGCGCAAAAAAATTTAATGGAGTACGCAAAAATAAAATTCCAGTAGATCGCCCTCCATTTCTATATATAAAAAAGAAAATATAGATATTCTTGATTAGAGTCCTGTTGCTCATGCTTATTTCAGCATATAATTATCCTCCTATTCATGCAGTTCATTACTATAAAAACGGCACGTATGGACGTTATCTTTTGATACATCATCTTTGTACAACACAAATCACACATATGCAATCACTACTGATATTATAAAACTTGTTTGTTAGTATAAAAGTCATTATAAGCATTTCTATTTCAAAACGCATCAACTTATATTATGAATAGGAAACAGGAGGATCGCCACCGATCAATTATATAAAGGGTGGCTATATGTTGTGTTTTGAGGAGTAAGTTTTAACAAGATCAATCTTTGTATAATATACGATAAATATTATTCCATTTAAAAAGGACACAAAATCTCGTTATTTAACTGTGTTTCTTTTTTCTTTCTTTTCATATCATCATTTTCTACTTTATATATATATCTATTGTAATGTATAAAAATTAAAGACATGTTTATATCGACATAATTACCTTTATTATTATTATTATTAAAGTATCACGAAATGCCAAACTACGTGATACTATTGGCGCGTGCTCTGACACATTTGTGTCGAAGCAATGACACTTTTCCGTCGTTGCAAATAGTATCAATAGCCCCAAAATAATTTAAATAAATCTTTTCTTCAGCTCTATCTTTACCTTTAAAATCTTCTAGTCTTTTAACAATTAAATTGACCTAATAATAGTTTTCTTTGAGCATAAAGTCTCTCAAACTCATTATAAGATTTCTCTTTTGTGGATTCAGACGTAATATTCCTGAATATAAGAACTCCCACAACCCATATTTCTATCAGATTTTATATAATTTATTATTCGAATACAACTACATAGTGTATTATTTTTTCTTTATTTTATATCTTTATACGACGTATTTCAATCACACATTTTACGCTTCAATAAATATATTTATGCACCAAAACGTTACACTAATAAACAACCAGTTCTTTTTTGGACTACGTATTTAGATCAAGCGTTAAATTTCCATTGCAATAAATAGTCAAACAACTTATGGATGTTTTTCCCATCCGATTTTTTCATACATGTAAGTACGTGGAAGTACGTAAATAACTACTCGTACAAAATATGAACAGAAGAAGAAAGAATGATTGGGGTGTTCTTCAACGACTTTATGATGCTAAGAAACTCAAATGTAAATCGAATCTATTGGTATTTAATAGGTTGTTTCATCAAGATACACCCAGAACCGGCCTCTTTTGTTATTTCTATCGTAACGCAGCCCCATAGAAACAGCAACGAACGCTATTCCCACTGATGAAAGTCCCATTATTGGTAATTATCGTTATATTTTTATTTATCAATTTATTTCCATACTATTGTATTTGCTCGTGATTGTGATGGAACTCACTGACAAAGAGGAGGTGTAAAAATAAATAAATAAATACATAGTGATCTTAGTGGTCTAGATTTGTTGACTAATACTATTATATGTATTACTTGATCATGTATAGGTGTCCCTCATGTAGACAAAAGAAACAGAAAACAATATTCGATTCCGATGTTGGTCCATTGGAACGATCATAATATGCGCTGATCGTTGGTCCATATAAACCAGATGATGTCCTATGAAATTACACCACATCCGTAATAATTGTATCAGTTTTTGGACCCAAAAAAAAAAAAAAGGTTTTGCCGTTGTATAGGCCACTCAGCTCTATATAACCATCAACATGTTCATAATACGTAAAAGGATATCATATTTTTTGGACTATTTTTATTTGTTTTCTGAATGGATAATAGCGAATGTATTAAATAAAATGAAACAAAGTAGCGATTGTTGTGGTTATCATAATAAAAGATATAATGGGATAATTCATGAAATTAAGCGTACGTAGATAACAGTTGAAAACCATTTTCTAATGCGTGTTTGCAAACAATATATATTGCTGTTAGTACATACGTATGACTAATCTTTTCTATCGATGAATGTAACCACATTCAAAGATTAGAGTGTTATTTAAGTTGATTTGTTATATATAATAACATTTTTTGTGCTTATATGAACATTTTTGTTATTCATACGTAACTTTTTGTAAACTATTATTAAACTTACTTTGATGAACATGATAATGTGACTTTTTATGTCAAATATCTTGATTTTGTTGATGCATTGTAAAGAAGAGCGCTTCTGCGTGCTGAAAATAAACTATGATATAACTAGGTTGAACTTTTAATTATTATTTTTCGAGTGGAAAACAATTCCCCGCCTATTTCAATAAAGACACAGGATTTGCGAGTTACTTCCTTGTATCTAGCCGAGATTCGCTGATACAGAAATGTGCGTTTATAATATGTCTCTATATATGATTTACCATAATATAGTTATCTTTGGTAATTAATGAAAAAAAAAAAAAAATTGATACAAGAATGGCATCTGTTAGAATAATTATTTATATACGTACGTAGTACATGTAATCAATTAATTTACTCGATATCGCCAGTAACGTATTAAAGGTTACAGTATTTTTATTTCGCTGATTATTTTTGAAGTTCTACGTAGCTTAAGGAACCAAACAAATATAGAGGAGTACGTATGCCAAATAAGTATTTTGTAAGTATGCTACGTAAAATATTTGATTCTATTGTTCTTTTATTTATTTTGACAAGCATATACGTGTCGCATGGATAGGAAATATAGGTAAAATAAGATAAGAGAATAAAATAGAAGATAACAAAAGATAGTCTTGTGAGAATCGATTAGGTTTTTTATTATACGAATAACACATCAAGATACATAAAAAGAGAATTCTATGATGAATTCACTTGTTGTTTTAGTTTCAATATATGTTTGATACGTACATGATACGTAAAAAGAGAATTCTATATGAGATTATTTAATCTTTAAGTCTATATTTATATTCTTTGGTATATAATTTCCCTATCCTACGATGATGGGTTCACTTGTTGTTTTAGTTTCAATATATTGATACGTACAACATGATATGTTGCACATTATTATTTTTGGTATATTATTATTGTTACAGTATATGTTTCATTTGGTATGGTTTGTCTGATATGAAATAATAGAGAAGTAACCGATATTATTATTATTTATTATTGATAAAAGATAATATGTACGTAATTAATCATTAAGGTTGATTAATAACAATAAACTGGACGTTCTTTTGATATAACAAGTCTATCTATTTATATTAAATTACTTATCAAATATAAGGTTATCGCAAGTTATGTGTTGAACCACAACAATAAAAAAACCAATATTAGGCTAAAAGAAAAATCGATTTTAACCTTATCGATTTTTCAATCTCCAGCTTAATGATTTTTCTTTCGACCTTATCGATTTTTTTCCTTTCGTTCAACCTAACCGATTTGAAAGAAAAGAAAAATCGGTAAGGTGTTGCCAAAGAGGTTGCTTGAACATACTTCTTTTTTATCTCTGTTGTATGTGATTCATTTTCTTTCTCTCTGTTTTCTTGCTTATCTCTCGCTGCTCTTGATCGCCTTTACTTTTTCGTTGTTCATTACTTTGAGTGCTCGCGCCGAGTTCTAATACTTCTTTGAAGCTGTGAAGGGCGAGATCTCAACCGTCACAAAAACTAGCCAGGTAACCTGGAGCATTCTGATGTATAACTTGTTATATTACTGAATGGATGATTGGATGAGTAGTTCATTAGATATTTGACTCTTTTATTAAAAACTTTTTTTTATAACGGAATGAAAAAGAGTACTGCCAGTGTAAGGATTATATAATTTTGGTGAATAAGGAGGAAAATAAAGGTGTTTATAGTCTCGACCTCTTCCGTAGACAATTCCCTCTATTACTATAGATGAGTGGATCCGCGCGTTGTCAATAATCAGATAAAAAATCTTTCATTTGAACATGCTTGTCCATAATACGCAAGTAGGTGCTTTTGTCGTAAGGGGGCGTAACCATTCCCATTTGTCCACTGGAGACTCATGCTCTACCTGCTTTCATATTGATATGGAACCAGCTTCATCGATAAAAACGCAGCTTTTAGGGAGAATTCATATATGAACCCAGTTTATGCGACGACTTGATCGTATCGTTTTTGGAGGGTATCTGCGCTTGCTCTTGTCTCAAATTGTAAAGTAGCCTTCTAGATCTCAAGGGTAGCAAACTTATAGGTATGATACTAGAAAAATGATTCTTTTGTACCAGAAGCATATGACATATACCTAGTTAAGCGTTCTACACCTATTTTCATGGATAGTTACTTTTATTTCACCTTCGTTTTGCTCCATGTGGTCATCGTTTCTGTAAAACTTGGAGCTTTTTGTTAGGTAAAGGATCAAGATACACTAGTTAATTTAAAGCTTAAAGTTCAGGGTTTTCAACAACAATGTTTATCGCTTCAGCTCCATTCTCGACGTAAATAATTCCTTTGCCGACGACTCCCTTCACAATTTTAATTTAAATTATAAAAGGTGAAAAAAAATATCCTCAAAATAGCAGTGGAACCACTGTAATATCCAAACCTGCCTAAAATATAATTTCATGGGACCCATTTCCGCAGCTTCATATCTCCTTCTTTCTTTACTCTTCTCCAACCCTCCCCCTTTTTTTTTTTTCTTGATACGATCGTACAAAACCATTTGCCAACTTTGGGTTTTCTTTTACGTTTATATCAAGAAAGATAAAAAAAAATGATTCAGTTTGAAGAGACTATTTTAGGTCTCAGCAATGATGTTGGAGGATTGACGATTTCTAATCAAGAAGAAGCTAGTGACGACGACAATGTTTCTACTCGTTCATCCATTACCGCAGTCGATACGGCATCAAACGATTATAAAGTTAAATTAGATCGACAATATGTTTCATCCACTGTTGAACCTCCATGTCCAAAAGTTGGTAGTGATGACTTTGATCGTCTTTGTGTATTAGGACGTGGAGCGTAAGTAGTAATAAATATGTAGAATAGCCAGTATTGGTATTATTTTCTAAAAAAAAAACATATTGTTAATATATTAGGTTTGGCAAAGTACTTTTAGTAAAGCATCGTGTCTCAAAAACTTTGTATGCAATGAAAACATTGAAAAAAGCATCGGTGGTTATTCATGTTAATAATATTAAAACTGAACGACAAATTCTTGAACAAGTGAACCATCCTTTTATTGTTCAATTATATTATGCATTTCAAACATCCGCCGAATTACATATGATTTTAGAATATGCCGTTGGAGGAGAATTGTTCCGGTTCCTCGACCAAGGTACGTGTAACAAATAATTAAATAAGGCATTAAAGGACCTTTTTTTTAATACTAAATATACTTAAAAAAATGATATATATATAGAGGGGATGTTCTCAGAACCTATGACATGTTTTTATGCGGCAGAGCTCGTTTTAGCACTTTCACATTTACATAGTCTTGGGATTGTTTATCGTGATTTAAAGCCTGAAAATTGTCTTCTAGATCAAAATGGACATATCTTATTAACTGATTTCGGACTATCTAAAGTTTCATTGGATGGAAAAACAAATACCATTTGTGGAACTGCCGAATATATGGCACCAGGTAAGCTTGCTTAAATAAGACTATATCCCCTTACTCTCATATAAATAATATCTCTCTGATAAACTTTTACATGTAAACAGAGGTATTGGCTGGATTGCAATATGATTACTCGGTTGACTGGTGGTCGTTGGGTATTTTAATTTACGATATGTTGACTGGTTCGGTAAGTTTCACTACTTTGAACTTGGAATTAAAAAAAAAAGAGAATTCAACTGTGCTGACTTTTTTTTTTCCCGTCCCGGTTGATTGATAAATGTAAAGCCACCATTCAAAGGCAGTAATAGACAAAAAACCATTGATGCAATCATGTCAAAGAAACCCACAATGCCATATTATTTTACGAATGAAGCAAAGAGCCTTTTGTCTGGGGTAAATAATAACATACAATCAATATATGATATATGTATAATAATTGGTGCTTACTTAATATATATTATTTATTATAGCTATTACGAAAGAATCCACATGTTAGATTAGGTGCTCAAAATAAAGGTTCAGATGCGATTCGTAAACATCGATTTTTTCGTAAAATTGATTGGAAACTTCTTGTAGAACGTGGTATGGATCCACCTATTATTCCAGTAGTGGTAAGGTTTTATTTGGTTTTTGTATTTTGTTTCTTCTTTTATTATTCAGGTAACTAATCAAAAGTTTTTTATTTGGAACACACAAAAAAGACGGACCCTGAATCTGCGGAGGTACAAAGTTTTTTTTTTTCGCACCCCACACTAGAAAGTATAAAAAGTTATTGACATTATCTCTCCATGATACTATTTTTGTAGAACTTTGATACAGCATTTACAAATGAGCCTATTATCGGATCCCCTCCTAATGCATTATCTGGATTTCCCCAACAACAACAAAATAATGAAGATCATTTTAGACATTTTAGCTATGTTGATATATCTGTTTGTTCCTGAATAATATCTTATAACCGGGTCCCTTTTCACTTTTCAGTCGGAAAGAAGAACTTTAAACAAATCATAGGCCCTATATTATCAAATACCGATCGTCCGAAAGTCGATTATCTTATCTAAAGAGAAAAAAAAAACAAATTTTTTTTTGTGTCCCAAAAAAAGCCGCGAATCTGGGTCAACCCAGTTT
Source organism: Circinella umbellata (assembly GCA_025093555.1). NCBI lineage: Eukaryota > Fungi > Mucoromycota > Mucoromycetes > Mucorales > Lichtheimiaceae > Circinella > Circinella umbellata. Next base: position 315,512 of record JAIWNF010000011.1, on the reverse strand, counting down.
TTGAGGATATAAAAACCATTAGACTGTTTATCCCGTTTCAAAATTTTTCTTTTATTTTTTTTTTTTTTTTTTTTTTTTTTTTAATTTTTTGCATAGAATTTCCTATTTTTTATTGTTTCTTTTTTTATTTTTCATCGTTTCTATTTTTATTTGTTATTTATTCATTTTCTACTATACTTTTATTATATTTAATATCATTTGGATACCCTCTAATATCAATCATCATTCATTTCATTACTATCATTCTTTTATCTGTTCCTTAAAATGGGTTTTTTGAAAAAATCTGCTAATATTACTACTGCTACTACTACAAGTGCTAATCAACCTGTCAAATCTCATGAGATCAATTTCACTAAATATATGTTTTGGTGTGCCGCTGTCGTTTCCCTTAGTGGTTTCGTTACTGGTTGGCATATTGGTAACGTATCAAAATAAATTATGAAGAATATAAAACAAAAGTTTGTATACCATTCATTATATTTATGTTATCTTTTATTTTCCACAACCAGGTGCGCCAAACATGCCTCAGTATGTGATTTCTCAATGTATTTATGGTACAGAAAGTGATTCCCCTTTACCAATCTGTCTTCCTATGTCGGATGTCACATGGGTAGGATATTGTTTTATATTACTATTATTTTTATAGTAAAAACTCTTTCTAAAACCATTTGCTGATATACTTTATACAAAAACAAAAGGGACATACTGTTGGAGCATTTCCATTAGGTGCACTTGTTGGTGGTTTAGCCACCAACTACTTGAACAGTCTTTTTAGTCGACGAGTCAATCTTATTATTGCTGCTTCTTGGAATATTCTCGGTTCACTTCTCAGTGCTGTCTCTGTTTCTGTCGAAATGGTAAGGAAAATCGTTTGAAAGAGACAAAGTTAATCGCGAAAATACAAAAAAAAAAAAAAACTAAAAATGCAACGCAATCTAAATAGTATGCTGTTGGTCGTGCTTTTGTCGGTATTGCTTCTGGTATTGCTGGTGCATCTGCTGCTATCTACGTTGCTGAAATTTCAACCAACCGTTGTCGTGGTGCTTTTGGTTCTTTCTTTGGCATTTTTCTGAATATTGCTATTTTGATTGCTCAATTAATTGCTCGTTACATGAGCTTTTCCTATGTCTGGCGTTTCATTTGGGCTATTCCTGCTATTATCTCTGTCGTTCAAATTGGATTGATCTTTACTGTAGTCGAAACCCCACGCCGTTTATGTGCTGTCAAACGACATGACGAGGCACGAGAATCATTATTGAAATTACGTAACCATGGTGATATTGAGGAAGAATTCGAAGCTGTTGTTGAGTCACGCCGTCAAGAAGAAAACATTAAATTGGTTTCTATTTGGGATATTCTTCGCTGTCAAAGTCGTCGTTTGACATGGAACGCATTCATTGTGGTTGTCGTTCAAATGTATAATCAAGTAGGTGGTATTGGTCCCATGTCTGTATATAGTGTTGGCTTCTTGGCTAAAGTCTTTGGTGGCAATACTGAATTGGCTACCAATGTCGTATTGGCACAAGCTGGTGCAAATATCATTGCTACCTTTATTGCTGTTGTATTGATCGGCTGGATCGGTCGAAAAGGTTGTATGTTACTTTCACTGTTGGGTATGACAACTGGTTCTGTATTTATTGTTATTGGTGCCGTACTAGATGAACCTGAACGATTGGGTCCATTGGTTATTACTGGAGGTAAAACACTTATTATTACTATTATTATAAATGAATGAATGGTTTTTTGGTAGGAGAAATTCATGACTTAAAAATTATTAACCATTTCAATTATTATTAATGTTTAGCCATTTTGTTCAGTTTCACTTACTGCTTGGGTTGTGCTATCGTACCATGGCTTATTGCTCCCGAATTACTCCCATTACAAGCTCTTCCTGCTGGTGCAGCGATGGGCACAGCGTCAAATTGGTTGTTTAACTATTTGATTAATACCCTCTGGCCTTTGATTGATAAAGATCTTGGCAACTATAGTTTTGTATTGTTCGCTGCTATCAACTTTGGTGGTTTCGTTTTCTTGCTCATGTAAGTTATTGAACACTATCAATATGTTTTTAAATAATGACTTTTATGCTAATTTAATATAAATAATATTTTTTATAGTTTCATGCCTGAGACAACAGGTAAGGATATTGATCGACATGATTCTATTGCTGAAAAAGAAGATGATGAAGCAACCCCTGTTGGATCTATTCAACTAGTGAATGAAAAAGCCGAATTATAAATATATATTCTACCTTTGAATTTTTGTAACAAAATAACGTATATATATACTCTATGTATTTCACCTTTTTTTTTTCATTTGCTTTGTTCTTTATTGTAACATTGTATAGGTCTTTTCATTTATGTATATTATCATCTGTACCATACACTAAATTCATTTAATAACTTATTAATAAAAAAATAATGAAAAGGATTGACTAAAAATATTATGTAAACTGTATTATCATTATCGTCTCAATGATGGCTTACTGAGAAAGTAAATAGTAGTAGTTGAGTGTTGTCTTGCATATCAGATTGCAATAAAATAGGATGGACTCTTTCTACTTTTTGAATAATCAAATTTAATTATCATACCATCAGCGGATGGTTTCTCCGAGTATTTTTATTTTATTATTATTATTCGGAGTCTGGCTGCATGATCAACCATTTTTTTTAATAAGTTAGCTGCCAGCAACAACAAACAAACACTGGGAGAATTATAAAGAAAAAAGTATTCTTTTTATCCAAAGTAAAAAAAAAAAAAAAAAAAAAAAAAAAAAAAAAGAAAGTGACTGAAAAAAAGTGAACCCTTTTTTTTTTGACAGCCACCAGTTGGACGAGAGTATACCATATGAAAAAAAGAAAGAAAGAAAGTAAAGGTAATATCACGCGACAATACACAGTTTTTGAAACAAGGCGAGCAAGTCTCTTTTTTTTTTAGAAACTCCGAGTCTAGAATAATTGCATAGAAGTTGACAAGGGCTATTTGTTGGAGGGTTTCTCAGTTTTTTTTTGGTCTTTCTTTTTCTTTTTTCACTCTTGTTTTCCCTTTTTCCCACACAACAACATAAATTTTTTATGTCTACATTTACGCCAAATAGGTTTCAAGCCCTTTTGGGTGAAGAACCTTCTGAAGTTGACAAGCTTGGAAACACAAAACCTTTAGATAAGAAGGATGATCAACAAACGGGTCGTAGCAAACGTGTTGACACGCGAAAATTGCACACTCGTGTAGCTGGTAACATATAATAGAAAATCATTTTTTATTATTATTTGTTATAAATATTATTATTTTTTCTATATTGCTAACCTTGAAATGAATGATGATTGGGTTATATAGTATCACCACCATCTCGAAGAGGTCGTGACCGTGGAGCAACAGGTGCTGATTCATCATTTGAAAGCAACACTACAACTAATGATGCTACACCTTCTTCTGGTGCTAAACGCCCTCCGCGTGGACGTCAGTTTGATCGGCATAGTGGTACCGGCATTGTGTAAGGAATACTTTTTTTTTTATTTTTCTTTATTGAACATACAAAACAAAACAAAAACAAAAAGAAATGGAAAAAGAAAAAGAAAACAAGTTTGCTAACATAATTATTTCAGTGACAATGAAAAGAAAATTAATCAAGGATGGGGTAACCCAGAAACTTCCCAATGGGATGCGTATGTTACATTTTTTCTTTTTCATAAGAATAATATTAAAGGAAAATTAACCCATGCGGTTGATGGGGTGGGAGAGGCATACTTATATTTTTCCAATCTTTTTTTTTTTTCAGTGCGCATGATACATTGTCTCCCGACGACCCAGCAGCCGAAGGCCAAGCTGGATCGGGCACGGCCACACCTGCGGAGCCTGAGACTAAGACCCTGGAAGAATATCAGTCAAATCAAGCTGCCAGACGTGATGGTCGATTCAGTCTTCCTGAAGCACGTCAAGCCAATGAAGGTGTGGATGATTCCGAATGGAAAAACGCCATTCCACTTAATAAGGAAGACGATGTTTATTTTGGTGGTAAAGAAGTCACACAAAAACAGAAAACCAAGAACAAAAAGGAAAAAGTTTACATTGACATTGAACACCCACCTCATCGACCTGAACGTGGAGGTCGTGGTGGTGGACGAGGTGGCAGAGGTCGTGGTGGACGGGGAGGAAGAGGTGGAAGGGGTGGAAGAGGAAGAGGTTTAAATATGAATGTCAACCTTTCAGATGCAAGTGCATTCCCCACTTTAGGAGCATAAAAAGAAAGAAAAAATTTTCTCTCACATCCCATAACAACAACGACTTGCCCCTTTTTTAAAAAAAAAGCCATCACTCTCATATTTTTTTCTCTTGTTATTATATTTTTCTCATTTTCCCCAACGATTAAAACAAAAGAAAAAAAAAAAAAGATATTTTGATTTTATATATATTTTATTTCATTTCAAAAAATTTTGTTTTTGTTTATTTTATATATGAATGTGGAATTATAAAAAGGAAAAAGTCCCCTAAAAATCTTTTTTTTTAAAAAAAAAAACAAAGCAAAAGTCAGTATAAAAAGTTCCAAGTGGATTAAACATGAAAAATATAAAAAGAAAAAAACGTTTTTCGATCAGGTGTCAAGTAGAATCATTATATATCATGTGAAGAAATTCATAAGAATTTACATCATTTCGAACTAAACGTTTTTATCTTATATATTGAAAAAGAAATACATAGAAACTTACCCATACAAAAAGTATATAAAAGAAAACAAATCCAAGTTGTAAAAAGGTAAAAACAGTAGAAAATGATTATTTATAGTAAAAAGAAATAAAGAAAATTTTTTTCTGACTATAAAAACAAGTGGGTTTCTGGTAACGGAGACCCAATTTATTTTATTTCTTTTCATTGGGTACGAATTCTTTACCAGCGACAAAAATAGCTTCCTTCTTGACATCATTATATGCTGGAGGAGATGCGACTGGATATCCGACAACAATAGCTTCTTGTTGAACGAATGATCCTTCTTGATTTTCTTCTTGTTTAACTTGAAGCATGTAAGAATGAATGGCAAATGCAAAATGAAGCTAAAAATAAAAAGATAAAAAAGGTAAGATAAATTAATAACATTTATACATTAAAAGTAACGCCAACCAAAGAGTCACCATGGCAAAAAGGAAAAAGATATTTAGTACTTTACCTTAAGAAGAAGGTTAATAGCCATAGCAATTGTAATCACCCAAGCAGAACCAATATATGCACTTTCACAAGTTTCCATGTCAATAGGTTCATCTTTAGGTGCTTCATGAACAATTTGTTCACAAACTTCGCTATGCATGCTGAAGAATAAAAAGGCACTGGCTACTGAGAACACCATATGGAGTGCTAAATCTACCCAATAAAAGCCCGAGAAGAGACGGAGGTGCTTGGCATTGTGCTGCGAAAAAATAGTTATAAATAACATTAGTATGTTATATATAATATACTTATTCGGTTTGATGTTCTACAAAATAATAATAATAATAATACTCCTATACCTTGATAACACCAATAGCACCAGCAAGACAAGCCAAACCGGAAAGATAAGAATACATTGTTAAACCAAAGACAGTACCACTGTCTCCATCCTCAAATTCGTCACTCATAGCGGTCAAAATGAGTGCTCCATATAAATGGGTTATAGTCCCAAGAACGGCCAAAAACAACGTTGCCGTTCTAATATAAATAAATATATATATTAATATATTTGTATATAAACCTTATCGATTAAATGAATTACCTTAGATTAATGCAAAAACAACATTTCATGGTTAATCAATAAAAAAAAAAGTATAGAAAAAATAAGAAGTGAAAAGGAAAGGGAAGGATTGATATGCACTTTTTTTTAGTTTGCTCCGACCTAAATTTAGGTCGTAAACACTTGGCACCACTAAACCCAATGATAAAAGAACCAGACCAAAAAAAATCTCACCCAAATGATAAATGGTAACTCTTACATTTATATTTTTGTTCATCAATTTGACTGGTAATATTGTTTCCTAGACCCTATTAAATGAAATCTGTCAACATGTTCAACACCTCTATCTTTTTTTTTAAAACTTTATATTTATCATATATATCACACTATTTCCTGACACTTTTATTGCATCCATTAGTGAAGCTTTATATATTTTACCGGGTTTGAAACACAAATCATCTTTTTTTTAATGACAGAGTTGTCCAGCACATGGCCAGTGTCCAAGGATATCAAGAGATATAGGAGGTGGTTTAATATAATTTTCGGGAGCTCATGTACTATTCTATTATTCTCGTGCAACCAATTATAAAACTCGTTATAAATGGGTATATTGTATCAAATGTAGAAGACTGTTTTCATTTGTAATAGTAGAATCACATCCCCCTATCTTCAGTGATAACTAAATCATGATATACTATTTTTATTATCAATGATAATACCAAAAAAATAAACAAGTCATACCCCACACCACCAAAATGATAACAAAATCATTTAATATTGAATGGCACCATGTCGGATGCTTCTCACCAAATTATAAACACAATATCCTTAAGAGAAGCAATGTTTGGTTAGTTTCCTTATCAGGATTATTTACAATAATATTGCAAAGTTGACAAGTAAACCAGTCGTAACTACTCGTGTGAATATAATAATACATCGACAATTATTGATCATCAGATATCACAAACAAACAAAGATGTTTCAGACACCCTCATTATATTATAGACGTTTTACTATATGTATCATATCTGTAAAGCTACAACTATTCAAAGCAGTGATGCCATCTTGCACAACATTTTTTTCTATATTAATTGTCACATGTTTTTTAATAAACTGGAGGCTAATAGATGCCACTTTTCTTATTTTTGTTGGTTGCTATTATTATACATTGCATACATTTTTTACTTGATAAATTACTGCTCAAAACAGTTATAATATCATCGGTAATAACATCAAATTACAAGTAGTTGCTAGACAACCAAAACTAAAATACAAAGTAACTTATTTGATATTTGAACAAATTGCCATTTTGTAGAAGCCATCCATTCTGGTAGCACTATCAAATAATAATAAAGAGAGAACAAAGCTTATGATGTGCCGTATCATTAATATGATAACGAGAAAATCATCATGAAGAAATTTGAGCTAATAGCCCATCAGTGGTTATATAACTAAGCTTCCGCTTTATCTAGGGTGGAAAAAAATAAAAGCATTTTATGGTTACAGATCATAAAAGAAAACCTGGTTGTTAACTTACCAACAATGAGGTTTACCTAAAGCTCATAATCTGTGAAACGTAACACAACGAAAAAAGGTTTAAAATTATTCGCGACTTCAAGCTGTAACAAGGTTTTGCTTCATCTTTACATACAAATGCAAACCCCTTTTATTTTTGACCTCTTGTGCCAAAAAGTAATGCCGGTGAGAACAAAAGATTTAACCCGGAAATGATTCGACCGAATCCCGGGCGTCCCGAAATTTACTACCTGGGTGGTGGCTGCCTATAACCCACCCTGTTTTTTTTATTTTAATCTTCCATGATCATTGCATTTAGTTAGAGAAATTTCTTCCTTCCTATAGTTTTTTTCACATTCATTCCTTTCATTTCCTTTATGACCTATATAACTGACCAATGAGCGTTTGTAGTGACTCGACTCAAGTCGCGTCTTTTCTTACTATTGAAAGTAATTACCATTTAATACATAAAAAGAAACCACCTGCTCGCGCTCAAGCGTGGGTTCACGCAAGGACTTTATCTGTTCCCGACATTCACCAAATTAAAAAGGAATGGCATCTTTATCAAAGTCATCAACTTGATCTTCCTGTTGGTAAACTTCAGGTAGCCCTTTTTTCTTTTCTTTTTTTACAAATAAGCGAAAAAAAAAAATTTAAAAAAAAAATCAATTTTATAGGTGGATTTACTTAATATACGCACAGATACACCTTATAAAAGACCCATTATGAGAGTTAAGATGGGTTCAGCTCAATACTTTTCATCACGTTCATCACAAGCAACAGGAGATTGGAATGAGGGCTTTGTATTTGTTGTATCTTATCACGCACAACTTTTTGATACCATTGATGTAAGTTATCTGTTACTGCGGTTGGTCGTTGACGCCATTTTGTTTCGTTGCTATAGAAAATTGTTAATAAAAAAAAATAACAACATATAACAATAGCTTGACTTGTATGAAAAAACACGTAAATATTGGCCATCAAAAACGAAACATGTTGGCAAATCTAAACTTAAACTATCCAATCTTAAAGGAAAAGATGATATCTTTGTAACGTAAGGCAGCAATTACATTACATCATAAATGCATGTTTCTTAACCGTTCTTATTATTTCATGTGCAGATTTTTACCTATTTATGAATATCGTACAAGTCGAACTTTACCCGAAGATGTCAGACATACAATCGTTAATACCAACTTCGCATCTCTTGCAGAAGCTTCAGGCCGATTGAGCAGTAAAAAGCTCATTGGTTCAGTTCAAATTCGCATTCGCTATCACTATCAACTACCTTCAGACATTCAAGCTCCTCTCCTTACCACTACCACTACTAATTCTCCTGACGACAATGACTTTGACATCACTACCAGCAAAAACAACAACAATAATAATAATAGTGTTATTTCTAATCCCCGCCACTATACATACAACAATGCGGATAATCCTGACGATAGTTCATTATTTAATCAAACTGGAATGTTTCCTGCACCACCTATGCGACGTGTCAGTTATCGCCCTGATGTTGATTTTCCAATCACATCTGATATATGCAAAAATGATTCATCTTTATCAATATCCTCAATTCGTCGTAAACCTAGTGCCAAATCCAATCGGACATTGACTACATCAACTGAAATAGAAGAAGCTAGACAACCATCCATCACTACACAACCTACATCACAGCATGGTCGAGGAGAACTTGCACGTGATGAAAATATTGTCGATGTAATTTTTCATAAAAAACTGGCTGCAGTTATGAATACCCATGTTCCTGGTTCTGAATCAAGCTTAACTGTACCCAAACGATCAAGAAATCGACGTATAGAACCGACTCAGTCATCGACAGTACCGTCAACGTCAACCTCATTACCACCTGAGCAACAACGCCAGCAACGGCAGCAAAAAGGGGAGGGGCAATCGAGTAAAAAAAAGAACCGCAATCCATATATTGTATGGTTAGAAAACATTTTTACTCCAATAATACCTAAATCATCACGTGGTCAGCGCTATGGTTTTCAACAAACTGATACAGAAGATCATACAAAAGCAACCTCAACGGATTATGTGGAAGCAGATAAAAGGCCCCAAGAACCTTTAGAAAAACAAGGACAGGGTAAATACGAACAACCCGATCAACAGCATGGACAAAAAAAGAAGCTTAAGAGACGAAAAAAGCAACGTCGGCGAGATCGTATCAAAGAAGGGGCGAGTCGAAAAGCAAGACATATAATCGATAGTGTCAATTTTGGTGACAAAAATTTTGCTTCTCAATGGATGCGCGATTCTTTTGATGATGTTGCTATTGCTCATCCCGCATTCGATCGACTGATTAGTTTGGTTGTCAGTAGCCAAACACGTGCTTTGGTTCGATCGATTATGAAACTTGCTAATGCTTTTGTAAGTAGTAGTGTTCACTTTCATATCAGGAATAGATATTTATTTATTATATAATTTTTTAGGGTCAAGGATTTAAAGTAACAAGTTTTCGTTTATTGAAAGCCATGATTATTTTGGAACGTTATTATAAATCATTACCAAGGTATTTAAAAGGAATGAAAAAGTCTTTTTTTTTTATGCTGACTTGAATACATTTTTAATTTAGACCACCGCCCAGTCGAGACATTAATGATCGTGCATTAATGGATGAAGCATGTCATTATTTTGATTACGCATTAATGGCATATGGTTGGCGAGGTCTTCGTTACTTGGGATCGTATGGACAATATATACGCGAAGCACGTCATCCACGTTCCAATAGACTGGCCATTATTCGATTTTTAAACTTACATCCAGAAGATCTTCTAGGTTATGAATATGGGTTACGAAAAGGTGCCGTATTTCAACCTAGTTATTATGTTGCCATTGATCGGTCTAGAAAAGCTATTGTATTAAGTATCCGTGGTACCTGGGTAAGTAAAACAACGACGATAATGATAATAAAAAGGTACCGTTTGAAATTTGACGATTTTTAGAATACTAACCATTGATTTCTCTCTTTTTAATCTCAAAAAAATAGAGTCTTTATGATGCAATTACTGATCTTGTTTGCGAATATAAACCATTCAAAGGCGGTCTTGTTCATGCTGGTATGCTTGCCTCGGCTCAATGGTTTTATACCAATATTATTCCGCAAATATTCCGTTATATCCATCATCATAGCGATGAAATCTCATCATTCATCATTACGGGTCATTCATTAGGTGGAGGAGCCGCTAGTTTATTAACTATGCTAGTATCTGAACAACTGAATGTTCTTCGTCGTCTTTCAAATAATCCTTCTTTTCGACTACATTGTTACAGTTATGCTCCTGTAGCATTGAGTTCTCATGAACTAAATCATATGTACGACGACTATATTCACAGCTTCATTTGTCAAGATGATATTGTCGGCCGATTATCATATGGTACGGCCATGGAACTTAAAGAGTTGGTCATGAATACCATCGATGCCTATGAAACACTCGGTGGTTGGCATAAAGTGATGACAGATCCTGCCACACGTAAAATTTGCTTTAAAATTCTCACACAATGTCGTGATAAGATGGTGAAGAGTGTTGATCAGCTATATCCTTTGGTAAGTAAATTTGGCTCTCTTCCTGTCTTTCAAAAAAAAATAGTATATATAAAGTTAGCTAAATATGAAATAATAACAATAATACAATACTATTTTAGCTATACATTCCTGGAAATATTATATATATTCGTCGAACACGTGAACATCGAGTGTTTAATTCAACTGCAGCGAGTCCTTCACGTACATCCACCATGGTATCCTGGAGAAAAATTAGTCGTCGTCGTCGATTGGGTAAAAAAGCAAAATCCAAGGCCAAAGAAGTCTCTAAAAAGATACCTGGTGCTACCAGATCCAAATTTACAGCTCATGTCGGTTACCATTCGATATCGAACGAAATGTTTATCACAAAATCTTGCATAGAAGATCATATGCTTGGAAGTTATCAAACAGCATTTTACCAACTTCGAGCAACTTATGCTCAACCATAGAAACTAAACCACCATATCATTCATTTTTATTTATTTCTTATAATCACGCTTTTCATAGTTCTTTTTTTGTTCTCTTTTTATCATACTTTAGTTTTCTTATACAACACTATTTAATCGACCTTTTTGCTATATATTGTTTTTATTCTTTATTCCCTTCCCATATATCTTTTCAATTAAATAGGTTTATAATGAAAGCTCAATATACACTAAATATCACTCTTTTGTGGGTATAAAGTCATAACACTTTGTCATGATACGGCATATATTATTACAGCTAGTATCGAGTAGCAATCGAGTTTAAACGTAGTCCGTGGATGTACTGATGTATATTTTCACGTGCATTTTTTTTTTCTTTCCCGACTTTGTTTCTCATACGTTAATACATTTTAGAATAAACTTTAGCTATAACAGAAGCTATATATGATACTTACATGACCAGTAATAAACTCATATAATCCTCAAGTAAACATGTCTCTCTTTTTTTTATACCCATACGTAGTATATAATCATTAATTCGCCCAATGCGTTAATTCATACTCGGCGTTCCTAAGAAATTTTGGTCGGCTGTATTAGCAGTGATGATTTAGTCCTCGGTGGTCAGCAATGAGTGCAATCTGATTGAAATCTTAGCAACTTGCCACGATAAAAAGCATTAAAACTTCTCTTTGATCTAGTTATATGAGATAAATAGGAATATGAACATGACAAGACGTATAAATTGATCATTGTTTACATGTCTAAAATTTTAACCTCGAAATTGCTAAAATACGGAATTGGAACAATGCAAAATCCGACTTTAACCAACTTCACTAATAGTTTCACTAATCACTTCCTCCGAATGACCACGGCTAATTTGATTGCCGATGATTCTCTTGTGATTATATTGTTTAATATTTCGTCGTCTCTTCCTTTTTTTTTTTTTGTTTACTTTTTAATCTTCAACCCTTTTTTAAAAAAAAAATAATATACACAATGCTTCGGTGTCTGTCTTCGACAAGTTCCCGACGGGCATTACGAAGTAATGTAGTTTCATGTACTGGTCAACGATTGTTACGACCTACTATCGTACCACCAACGCCGTCAAATAGTCGAATGTCACCATTAGCGTCGCGATCGCTGGGCGATCGTATGCCATTCTCAGTCTCAACTATAGTACGACAGCAAATGAACAAGGGATCAAAACCAGTATTGGAAGCTGCTTCCAAAAATATAGAAAAAGAAGCAGTAGAAAACGCAGCGAAAAAAGAAGCAAAAAAGAAAGCCGATTCCAAAGATATTAAGCAACTTTTTGGCCTTGCTAAACCTGAAGCAAAGAGTATTTCTGGTAAACTGCTCTTTATAATAATATATAATATGTCTATAAGGGAATAAAGTGAATATGAACTAACATTGTACTCTTATATAATTAAAAAAAAAAAGCTGCTATTGGATTATTGGTGATTTCTTCTGCCGTTACTATGGTAATATTGTAAACGCGATCGATTATCAAGATCTGAAAAGAAAAAAGTCTATATATTATAATATCTAACCTATAATTGATTCCATGAATTTTTTACTGCTGTCAATGTGTATAGTCTGTCCCTTTTTCAATGGGTAAAATCATTGATATTGTTACACATCCAGAAATCAAAGAATACATGGGCTTTACCATGCCTCAATTTATGGGTGCTTTGTCCGCCGTATTTGTGTTGGGTGCACTTGCTAATAGTGGTCGCGTGCTCTTGTTCCGATTAGCAGGAGAACGAATTATTCAACGATTAAGAAATGATTTATATGTAAATATTTTAAAACAAGATATGGCATTTTTCGATAAGAATCGGACGGGTGAACTCATTTCGCGATTATCTGTTGATACTGCCATTGTTGGTAAAAGTATTACCGGTAATGTCAGCGATGGATTAAGGTAAAATATACTTCAATAACCATCATACTAAAAAAAAAGAAATGAATTTTTTTTTGCATGCATTCAAAAATTAACCATGTTATTTCTATTTGCATTATTATTGCTAAAGGGCACTGGCCACTGCCGTTGTTGGTAGTTCCATGATGTTATGGGTCAGGTACGGGAAACTATTATTAAATTACTCATAAGAGGCAGAGAGAGAGAGCAGATATCAACCTTACTTATTATTTATTTTTATACTATTTATATCTATCTAGTCCAAAATTGACAGCAGTAATGATGATTGTGGTACCTCCCGTCAGTATTTTTGGTATACTTTATGGACGTTATGTCAAAACATTATCACGACAGACACAAACCGCATTAAGTGAAATTACAAAATTGGGTGAAGAACGAATAAGTAGTATTCGTACTGTACAAGCATTTGCAAAGGAAAATATAGAGGGTAATCGATATTGGGATAAGGTCATGGGTGTTTATGATTTGGCTAGAAAAGAAGCTATTGCAAGTGCTGTCTTTTTTGGCGGTGCAGGTCTTTCTGGTAATTTAGCTGTATTGGCTGTATTATGGTATGGTGGGCATATGGTAATGACAAATGACATTACCATTGGTCAATTGGCCTCGTTTATGCTTTACACGGCTTATGTTGGTACATCTTTGGGAGGTAAAGAAAATACTATCCAATTATTACGCTGTAGTGTTGTTATGTGTAACAGATAGTAAAAATGAAGACTAACGATAAAATTGTGTTGTTATGATAACTGAATATATCACAACTAGGTTTGACATCATTTTATTCAGAAATCATGAAAGGTGTAGGTGCTGCTGAACGTTTATTCGAGTTACAAAACAAAAAATCGGCTATTCAACTTGAGAGTAAGCAATTAAGTCTAAAAAGAATATATAGTTTAAAGTATATATGATATATATATGCAAGTATGGTTTGATATTAATGTAAATGTTGCTATTATTTCAGGTGGTAAAATTTTGGATAACTTGCGGGGCAAAATCCGATTCGAAAATGTGTTCTTCACATACCCAACTCGACCCCATTCTCCTATTTTCAAGGATCTTTCATTGGATATTCAACCTGGAACAGGTAAAAAAAACATCTAACATTTTGCTTTCACTATCATACAAGTAAATATACAGCAAAGAAAAAGTCAGAATTTCCTAATAATCACAACTTATTATTCTAGTGATTGCTATTGTCGGTTCATCTGGCTCTGGAAAGTCTACTATCGGATCTTTGTTATTACGTTACTATGACACTGACAAAGGATCGATCTATATCGATGACGAAAACCTCAAAGACATCAATTTGCACTGGTGGCGTGAAAATGTTGGAGTTGTTAGTCAAGGTAAGAAAAAAATTGGGCGTGCAAGAGTATCTCTAACAATAATAATAAAAAAAACTAACAATCATAATATTAATAACAATAAATGTAAATGTAAATGTAAATATATTCAGAGCCGGTTTTATTCGCTGGTACTATTCATGACAATATTGCCTATGGCAAGGAAAACGCAACCATTGATGAAATCAAGGAAGCTGCCACCAAAGCTAACTGTGCTTCATTCATTGAGTCATTCCATGATGGATATCAAACCATTGTTGGTGAACGTGGTGTTAGCTTAAGTGGTGGTCAAAAGCAACGTATTGCAATTGCACGTGCATTGCTTAAGAATCCATCGATTCTCGTCCTGGTAAATATATTCAATTGTGACAAATTTTCACGTCTGGATTAGTATGACATGAAACTAATAATGATAATAATAACATTAGGATGAAGCCACCAGTGCTTTAGATGCTGAGTCCGAAGTGTTGGTTCAAGATGCATTGAACCATCTGATGCAAGGAAGAACTGTACTTACTATTGCACATCGTCTTTCAACCATTCGTTCAGCTAATCTTGTTATGTGCTTAGAGGATGGAGGCGTTGCTGAGATGGGTACTTATTACGAATTATTGAATAAGAAGGATGGTGTATTCCGAAAATTGGTTGAATTACAATCTTTAGGAGGTCCTTCACAACAGAAACAACAACATGATGATTATCACCATAACAACAATAACAACATCGATCATAGCCGAAATTAATAATGATTACCCCTGCTTTTTTTAACATATACTACGCAATCATACATACACCTCTTTCAACCTACCTATCTCTCTTTCTATACAGTCCAGAAACGCTTACATAATATATACACATAACACATCAGAACGCTTTTTTTTTCCTTTTGTTACATTATTATAATTATTATAGAGTATATATAATTGTCATTTTTTGTTCCTTTTGATGTAGCGATTTTATTTTTCTTTTCGCTGTACAAAACAAAAAAAAAGACCCATTTATTACTATAAATCATATTTTTTATTTAGCTATTTATTTTACTATGCTCCTTTTAAAGATCTAAAATAAACAGATTCTAGATCATAAATAGTTGTTCGTAATTCTTCTCGCATTTTTAATACTGTATTTTTGATTTC
Organism: Circinella umbellata; assembly: GCA_025093555.1. Lineage (NCBI taxonomy): Eukaryota > Fungi > Mucoromycota > Mucoromycetes > Mucorales > Lichtheimiaceae > Circinella > Circinella umbellata. The sequence goes on along the minus strand of JAIWNF010000011.1, from coordinate 299,903 downwards.
ATCACTTTGTGTACTTAATACTTGTTTTCTTTGTTTTGCAAGTTGTGATAATAATGCTGTGTCGTTTAGTAATAAATGTTGTTTTAATTCAGTAATAAGACCTAATAATGATTCAGCCGATCGTACCTGATATTTTTTATTTGTTAATAGTGGCCTATATACATATAAAATAACTTAATATAATAATAAAAAAAGTGCTTACTATTTGTGCACTTTGACTTTCTATTTGATAACCTTCTTCTGCAACACGAAATTTATCTTTATCTTTGTTCTAATAAAAAAAATAAGTTGTTAATATTGAGTGAATTGATCATGCATAAAGTGTCAATTGTATACTCCTATTCATTTAAAAAGATCACACACTTACTTCACCAACTCGAACAATGTCAGTAAAACAATCCACTAATTTTGAAATGTCGTCATCAATACGTTTATTATATTGTTCTTCTGCATTGATAAGTGTTTGTCTAGCACTTGCTGTTCCTGATGCTTGTACTTTATTCGTGGAAGCCATGTTATTTATATTGCTATTATTATAGTGGAAAAAATTATATTACAGAAGTGAAAAACTTGGTTTTTGTTTCACCAAAATTCAAATATTATATGCTTGAATTCAAGCATTGCACTCCGCAGCTATTTTTGCGCATCAAATAGGACAAAAGGCTGTGTTCTTTCAATCTTTTTACCTTTATTTCTTTTTTCTCTCTCTTTCTGCCTTTTTTTTAAAAAGGGAAAAAAAAAGCTTTATAACACATAACACATAACACAACTAAACCTACTTTATCTTTCCACAATGGGACAAACATTATCAGAACCTATAACTACAAAAGAGTCTACTGAAGGTGGAGATGCACGCGTCAAATATGGTGCATCGTGCATGCAAGGATGGAGAATCAGTATGTGTCATTCCACTAGTTATAAAACAAAGAAAATTGAGGCTGAGAGAACTATGAAAAAAATATGTGCTTGGGGAGAGTAAGGGAATGAAGGTTCGTCATCTTGAACGGAACAGTGCAATAAAAAAAAGAAGGGTTTATTTTGTTACTTGTGAACGATTTATTTAATTAAAGCTACGTATGTACGTGTGTGTATTCGATATAGATATGGAGGATGCCCATACAACCATTCCTGAATATAAAAATACGGGCGCAAGTTTCTTTGCTGTATTCGATGGACATGGAGGTAAATTATAAATATTAAATTTTTATACTTTCTTATTTTTCTGTTCTTTGGCACTATTTAGCATAAGGAGGGAGAAAAAGAGAGACTGATTTACATATTCACTTAAAAATAGGCTCGGCTGTTGCAAAATATAGTGGAGAACACTTACAAGATTTGGTATTTGATTCCAAGTTCTATCAACAAGGAAACTATCGTGAAGCATTAAGAAGTAGTTTTCTCGGGATTGATGAAGCACTTCGTAAAGGTAAAATAATAATAATCTGTTGATATGGGCCGTGCGGATTATATAAAAAAAAGTGTGGTCAGTCTCTTTAATAATTGATGTTTATTTTCTATCAGATCCAGCTTATGAAAAGGAAACATCGGGATGTACTGCAGTTGCCGCATTGCTGACAAAAGATAACGTGCTTTATGTGGTATGTGTTTCATGGGGCAGCGCGTGCAACGCATTTGTGTGTGTATGTGTAGGTTACGCTAGTTGACTGAAAAGGAAACTTATGTTTACACCCTCTATTTTTTTTTTTGATCTTAGAGTAATGCAGGTGATTCTCGTGCTATCATTAGTACAAATGGCCGTGCCATTGCTCTTTCTCAAGATCATAAGCCTGTTAATGAAAAAGAAACTGCTCGTATTGAAAAGGCTGGAGGACATGTTGAATTTGGTCGCGTTAATGGTAAGATTAATTAGTATTATATATCAACTGATATATTGTTTTTGCGTATCCTTTGTGTTTTGCTAATTTCGCTTTTTTTTTTTACTTGAAGGTAATCTGGCGTTATCTCGAGCACTTGGTGATTTTGAGTTCAAGCAAAACAAGGATCTCTCTGCAGAAGAACAGGCTGTCACTGGTAAAATGAATTCAAAGATTCATTCTTTCCTCCCCTTTCGTCCTCTCTCGCATTATTATTATTTTTATATAGGTTGTGATAACTGATGATAATAATATACTTTCTTTTATTATAGCTGAACCCGATGTTACTGAACATCGCTTAATACCTCAAGATGAATTTGCTGTCATTGCTTGTGATGGTAATATATATACAGCAACTATTAAAATAGCCTGATAGATATGCTGATGATAATGATTTCTTTATTAGGTATATGGGATTGTATGACCAATCAACAAGCAGCGGATTTTGTACGTTCAAAGATCAAGGAAAAAGTGGAATTGAAAACGATTTGTGAAAACCTTATGGATGAATGCCTTGCAGATCATAGTGATTTTAATGGTGTTGGCTGTGATAACATGACTGTCATTATTGTTGCATTCTTACAAGGTAAATCAATGGATGATTGGTACAAGACAGTCAGTGATAAGGTTCCTGAACCTACAGGTGTTGTTCTCAAAGAAGATGGTGAACCTGAGTTGAAAAAAGCTAGACAACAACCTAATAATGATGATAAGAAGGAAGCAAAGATAAAAACAGCGTCGTCGACGACGACCAATGCTTAACATAATTACACGATTCTCTCTTTCTTTGTTTTTTTCTACTTCTCTTTTTTTCATTTCTTATGTTCTTCTTTCTCTTATTTCAACCTGCATAATAATCATACACAACATCAACAACATAACGACGCAATTAAACAAACAAACAAAAAAAAACACATAAACATCGAGAAACTTAACATTTGGATAAATACACACCACAGCACATACAGCTACATAGTCACCCGCTCATACATATCTTTCCATTTCCTGACTCTTTCTCACTTTTCCCACAAACACACACGAACACATCCACGCAACCTTCTTATTAGCTCGATAAGTAATTTGAAAAAAGAAAAATGAATTAAAATAATGAAAATATACAAACAAACAAGCGGGAGGAGGAAAAAAAGAGAGAGAAACTATGGCTGTAACAAATTGCACAAATAGAAAGAAAGAACAATACAGAACAAGAAAGGAATACATTATGCTACAACAAACTACGGGAGAAGTGAGATATGAGAATATGAGAAAGAGCAGAAAAGGATTATATAATAATGAGCGAAGACGAGAATGTGGGTGTACGAGGGAGAAATAACGATGGTCTTTTTTTTATTCCTCTTTTTGATGTGTAACCTCGGCCATAATACTCCAGTTGGTATTTGCCATAGCCATCTTTTGTGTAGGAACAGACTTTTTGTCCTTGTATTCTTCAGGAGATAATGGGCCTGGGCTTGTACTTCCTGTAGCAATGGAATGCTCATCGTCAGAGTCATTATGAGTAACCTTTCCACTTAATCCAGGTACACCAATTTCAGAAGCAGCATCGGCGGCAGAAACACCAGTCAATTTAAAATCAACTGGCATTTCTTGATCTTCCAATGGTGATTGGATGTATTCTGAAGGAGGCAGCTCTCTGGCATCATCATAAACACGATAACTATCTTCCTTTTCAACTCCAGGAAGGTCAGATGTACTAAGCCAGTTTTTAAGACGTAAACTACGATCATTTGTTATTTTGACACCTTCTAAGGCCTTGTCTTCATCCAAGGATGAATCGCGAGGTTGAATATAATCAGAAGGGATACCGTCTGCTGCATCTTGATAAGATGATTTAGAAGACGCTTGAACACCTGGTAACGCACCGTTATTGAGCCAATTCTTTTGCTGAATTTCATTGTCAGTCAAGTTGTTTAATGGGAAAGGTGCACGGTAAACTTCAAGATCAATTTCCATTTCTTTGGGTTCAGATTCGGGTTGAGCAGGCTCATACATGCTACCAGCGGATTTGATGTTTAACCAGTTCTTCAGTGGTTTCTTGACCTTTTTTCTTGAAATACCTACAGCCAAGACACCTACTTTATCATGATCATCCTTTGAACGTGGTTCGATATAGTCTTCAGGAATTGTTTCAGAAGGGGCTTTGTACAACCTGCTGCCATCGGAGGAAACGATGGTACCGGGGAGCGCACCGTTATTTAGCCAGTTTTTAATGGCACATTCTTGCATATCCTTTTCTTGGACACCCGACAATGGGAAAGCACGACGATATTGTTCCAGATCAATATGTTCCTTGATGGGTTCTGACAATATTATCGGCTCCTCGTAAAGCATCGAGCTTTCGTTGGTGACACCTTTCAAGCAACCAATATTCAAATGATTCTTGAGTTTTTCTTGTGGTTCTTCTGAACATATACCAAATAAAGAAACGGGAGTAGTTATGAAGTCCATTCCAGAAAATGGTTTGCCTGTCCATGGGTCTTTAACAATGGGAAAGTCTTCAACAAATGCGTCCTCGATATTAGAAGAGACAACACCACACAATTCAATGTTTTCGATAGGAGGTAATTCAACATCAAAACCTGTACGCTCACGCCATTTCCAAACAAAATCAAGATCAATCTTGGTCCTTTCGAAATGGGTAGCTCTACGCCAGTCGAACAAAAGATCAATATCAGAATCTTCTAGAGGCTCCTCCAATGATGGACGACGCTCTTTAGAGCATCTCAAGGTAGTATCATCAGCTACCCATCTCTTGTCTTTTTCACGGACACCAGAAAGAGAAACAGTTTCTAATACAACAGATTGTTTAGGCTTGTATTCGGTAGGTTCTTTGACACCCCAAAGAGAAGCAGTATCTTCGCGTAAAGAGGAGAGAACAGCAGGTTCCAATTCAACTATTTGAACGTGTTTATAATCAATAGGCGCCTGGACAAAGTCGCCATAGATTTGTTCTCGAGAAAGACCACAAAGGGAAACAGGTTTGGAAGCTTCTTCCAAGTCAACAGGTTTTTTCTCGATAATAGGTTCTTCAACAAAGCTGACGGTAGTAGTATCGCTCGACAACCCACTTAACGAAACAGGTTCAGTTTCATATGATTTTTCAATTGTTAAATCACTGGGCAGCTCAACAAAACCAACGTCAGATATATGTTCTTGCTCGCGAATACCTGAAAGATAAGGACTTTCAAGAGTAACGTGTTTCTTAAGTTTGTAATTAGCAGGTTCCTCGACAAAGCTAGCAATGGTTGTATCATTGGATAAACCAGATAAAACAACTGCTTCAAAAGCACCATATTCTTTGAGTTTGTTGACAAAAGGCTCTTCAACGAAACCAGTGGTCAAAGTATCCTTTGGACGTAGGCCAGATAAAGTAATAGTTTCTAAAGCAACAGGTCTCTTGTGTTTATAGTCTGTAGGTGCTTTAACAAAACTGGTGGCCAAAACATTACTAGTTCTTAAACTAGTTAAAACAGCGGGTTCCAAAGCAATAGAACTCTTCTTGGTTTCAAAAAGTGTAGGTTCTTTGACAAATAATGCAGATTCAGCATCGACACGTTGTACTCCAAACAATGGATTATAAGGTGGGCTTGTTTCAAGAATACTGGGTGTAGTAACAGTAGTAAAAGTAGATGAAGATGAAACGTCATCATAAGTAGATAATGATACACCAGTCAAGACAGTAGGTTTAAAAACAACAGAACTGTCTTCTACTTTTTTTAACGGAACAGAAGCCTCTATAATGGGAACATTATTACTGATCGTATCAACGGCAGGAGATACCTTGCTTACACCTGTGAGCACAACAGATTCCATAGCAACGTTAGTTTTATCCTGGTTGTTATGTAACAAAGAAAAGGGTGCTTCAACACCAACTAGTGAACTACCATGTTGATGACCATCAGAAATCTTCTGAGCATAAGTAGAAAGGCCACATAAAGCAACAGGTTGTCTATATGATTCGAAATCAAATTCTTGATATTCAAATGATGTAGGAGCTTGTACAATAGCCAATCCATTTCTAGACACATCATCTTGTTTTTCATTATCAGCAGAAGTACAGCGTACACCAGACAGCGAAACAGGCTCCAAAGCATAATTAAGCTCCTTTTCAACAGGATTTGGAGCATTGACGATTGGAACACCAACATTTATGGTCTTGTTTTTGGGTGTAGCACCATTTTGAACGCTACTTAAAGTAACAGGATAAGGATGGGATTGAACTTTTCTATTTTCATTGTATGATGATGAAATATCCTTATCCATAGTGAAATGGTCAACAATAGAAGCGGGAGGTTTCACAATGCCTGTTAAAGTTACTGGTTCAAGCTGATCCATATACTGTGATTTCTTGTTATCCTGGTCTTCTACAAGCCAATCAGTCAATGGACTAGAATTATAAATATTACTTTTGACACCGCAAAGTGGAGCTTGATACTCATCGCTGATTTCTGCCACAGGAATATTATTTCGTTGGTCATGGTAACCTCCCTTCTGAACACCGGAAAGTTGTCTTCCAATCCAGTTAGTATAAGGAGTATCACGATAATAATCCGCACCATCAGGACAAATACCGGTTGTCAAAACACCAATACCAGTATTCTCGAACGAAGCAGTGGTTGAATCGCTCTCTTCGGAAATCAAATCGGGCAGCTTTCTATCTTCTTCGGAAACAGTGGATGAAGACGATGATATATCTTCATAACCTTGAACGCCAGTTAATGAAAAGGATTTATTGTTAAAAGAGATTGACTTAGTTCCAGAAATACGTTCGGTATTAGTAGTATTGCTATTAAATCCCCTGTTAGCACGCCGCTGAATTGGTGTTGCAACGACGTTACTACCTAACATGGAATCAACAGGTGGTACCCAACTACGCATGACAGCAATGGTGGACTGTGGTAAATGGTTTACAGCAGTATTTAAATGATGTTCAAATAAACTGATAGCACTTTGAGGCAATAACAGGTGGCTGGTTGATGACTCAAGTGATACAGGTTTTACACTGGAACATCTTGCTTCACGTATCCGATAGAACAATGATCCCTATTTATAATTACAAATAAGAACAGGTCTTTTATTTTTTTTATATTTTTTATTTTTTTTATAACTATATACACGTACATCATATACAGCTTGAATATCTTGTTTATGAAAAGAGCCATGGTGCCCAATTAGCATGTATAGACTAACCCAATTAAACAAGGCCATTGTCCTACAAACAAAAAATAAATTGTTATTGTAAACATATCACCTGCCACTAAAAAAAAAGAATTGGTAATGTTAATTTTGTTTACCATGCAGTAGGACTCGCACCATAAGAAGCTTGTTCAGAAGCCATTTGAATAAGTTCAGCTAAAGTAATTGTATTTCCACTTAGGTCTGATTGCGCATATTTATCAAAGAGTCTTTCGAATTTTTCAGTATTAAAGTGTCCATATTCATCATAAACTCTACTTGGCGATGGGCGCTAATTAAAAGGATATAAAAAAAGCAGGTATATATTTTAATCAGTAAACACTTTCTCGGTTGCTTTTTAATACATATTGCTCTCTTCTATTTTTTTCTTATGTTAGTAAGGTTTTTATTGTTACCTTTGTGGGCCGAGAGAGTTTTCGTACATTGATCCGGCATCTAGGGTCAGGTATCCAGGAGTCTTGGGTTGCATAAGCAAGAAACACACCCATAAAAGTTCCGATGGTTAAACTAAAGAGCATGCCATAGCCAAGGTTCATAAAACCTATTAATAGAAAAATTGTTAGAAAAAAGGAATATATGTAAGGAATTGACAATATGCTTTTTTTTTTGGTACTTTTTTTTTACATGAGTATATACATTACCAGTAGCTGTGTCCAGAGGGGTGATATATCCTTTATTTTTTTTATCCCAAAATTTTTGATGTTTTCGAACAGCCTATAGTGATAAAAGAAAGAAATGTTGTTCGATCAGTTGATATAATCATGTAGAGAGAAAAAAAGAATGAGTAAAGCTGTCAATGAGAACAACACGGAATTAGATAAACAACTTACGTTGGTTTCTTGGTTTGTAACATTAACAATTCGACTGCGCGCAATGCTAGGCCGTTGGTGTCTACTACTTCCTGGATCTAATGGAATAATTCGATGAAAAAAACAGTTCATGTTACACTGATACTCATTTCAAAAATAGTAATGATAAAAGAAATAGAAAAGAAATGAATACCTGCGACGCCAATGATGGCCATCTTTGGGTATCAAAGAAGTTAGGAAGTGGTAGGAGAGTTTTAAAGAAAAATTTAAGTGAGTAAATGAAGCGTAAGATTAGAAGAGAAGAAACTTGAAAAAAAAAAGATATTAAGTGTGTTTTAAATAAACCGATATTTTTACGAAAAATCAAAAGGAAGTCTTACTGCATCATCAAAATTCTTATTTGTTTTTATTTGTCTTCTACATTTTTTTGGGGGGAGGATTGTTTACTCTCTTTTTTTTCATCATTTATCCATAAAAGGTCAAGTCCATGAACCTTCTTTTCTCTTTTTCTCTCTCGGTACGGATTGTTGTTGTTTCTTAATGCAATAAAAAATGTCTTTGCTTCTCTCTCACATGAATCATTTTTTATCTGCACGAGTTTTAAATTAAAAAAACACAATGTTTGATTGTTGTTTCTCATGTCACCAAGTGTAACTACTACCGTTGTGTCATGATAATGGTATCCAGTCTATAAACTTATCAATGTTGTCAGTCGGTTTTTTTATTGCGCTTTTGCTTTCTGTGTCTCTTTTCTCTTTAAGCTAGTTGAGAATTAAAGAAAAGGAAGAGGCAAGGGAACGGATTCGATTATCTTTTTGTTCTTATGCTACAGTAACAAAGCCATTATATTTTTAGGGGCAAGAAGCATGCGTTAGTGCAACCATGCAACTTAGAAACCCCCTAATACACAGGTTTGCGTATGAATCGTATAAAGTAAATACCAATAAAAACATTTTACAGCAAGTTTTTTAGAATGAAACCGAGATAACAATACTTGATATAAAACCAGATGAACGATGTTGAAGACAATGATCTATCTTATCTAAATAATAATAATACACTGGAGCCCATTTATGTATTGTCTTTCTAATATTTGTCTAGGCGCACCGCACCGACACAAAACTTTAGAGGTCGATATAGTTTTATGCATATAAGAAAAATGTGGAAATGGGGCAAAAAAACTCACATTTGGGGAGAAAAGATAATGACTTCAATTTGGATATCGTTGGGTAATAATAGTTTGTACAATACGATAGTAGTGCATATATAAAAAGTGTGATACATGGTTAAAAGATGATAACTGATCAAAAAAGAACACACCCAGAAAAAAACCCTCCTTAAAAAAAAGTATATGTAAAGCATGTAGGCGCTAGTACGTTTATAATTATAATTATGAGCCTGTCACCAGTGTCATCATCATCCCTTGATTCATATGAGAAGTTACATGGCAATGAAACGCCCAAACACCAGGATTAATCTAAAATTATTTTTTGTTATTATTGTGCACCACAACAACAACAATATTTGTCAGCTCTTAAACTTTATTTACGTAAAAAAAACTCATAAACAAAAAGGCGGAAATACTTAACAGTGACGATGCGAAATTTAGACCACCCACAAAGTGTATTACCAAGTACTTTTGGAGGTGGGCCTGGTTGGACAGGATAAATAAAGCTTGTATCTCGAGCAATAGAAGTAGGATAGGTACGAAGCATTTTATCATTATCGTGATTGTATTCACCTGCACCATGTGCGAGCACATGATGAACCATACCATGAAGATGATATGGATGGCCAATACAAACACCATTGGCAATTGCGGTTGTATGAATTACAAAATCGATGGTTTGATTATAACCGACCACATAAGCTTTCAACTCAGGGTCATAACTATCTTCTTCCAAGAAACTATTTTCTTGGCGCTGGGCGACCCCATTGGTACCAAGAAGTTCTAAAATTGGTTGGTCAGACATTTCATGGGGGTAAACGAGTCGGTTGTTCATAAACCAAGATGTAGTATTATCATCTAATATTTCTTCTGTAGGTTTAATAATAATTGTTTGATCAGCTTCCTTTTCCAAATCAACTCCAACATGTTTCACAAGTGGAGCAAGATTTGCAAAGTGCCACTGTGGCGTTTCTGGAGGGAACTCCGATTTTTTATCATTATTTGTCATGTTTACTGGTAATTGTTTGCTGTATCTCAGAATACCACGTCCATTACCTTCGGTTTCCCGTATGTAATAGGGTTTGGTATTAATATAGTAACTATGATCTCCCGGCTGATCTGTTGACAAGAGTATGGAAAATCGTTGACCAGGAGCCACTTGTAGGTGGGAAACAGAATAAGGCTGAACTAATTCACCATCCACTTCAATGATAGTAAGATTGGTGTGGCTTGAAAAGGAAACACCAAGTACTGCCAATGTTAGCCCACCAATGACACGAAATCTATATATTTTATTTGGTTCGACATCGATCGTCGGATATCCGCACCTTTGGGATCCGTCTGTACTATCAATGGTTGGATAGTAAGCAGCTTTACCATTAATCAAATAGCTGTCGGCTCCCTTCATACCACGATAATCTTTTCCCATAACATAGTTCATTCTCTGATCCATTGTCTGATGCCACCACTCTGAAAGAAATAAAATACGTTCATCGTCATATTCGTACGGTCCATCCTTTAATTTCTTGGTTTCAGCATCTCTTTTATTATGAATATTAGAGCTGCTCTCTTCTTCTGGTAAAGAAGGCCAAGCATCTTCTGATTCATAAACGATGAATGGACCGCTGATGGTATCATCTTGGAGTCTTGTTGAGCATTTATTTTTTTATACAAAATAAAGGATAAATTAACATATAAACTCAGGATAGTTTTGGGTGTGTATACATATGCTTATATAAGAATTTACCCAACATGTGCATGATAATAAAAAGTGCCAGCCTGCTCAATCACTTGAAATCGTTGATGATATGTTTCACCAGGTTGAATTGGCTTTTGTGTTAAACCCGGTACACCGTCTGCTTCTGGCGTCCCCAATTGTAAAATTCCATGATAATGAATAGCTGTCGAATAGTTCGTTTGAATGTGGTTATGAACAACAATATGAACATGATCATTTTTAGTGACACGGATGGGCGGGGCGGGGAATTGCCCATTCACTAATAGCCCTGAATAGCTTTGGTCATAGCAATCGGGATTTAATGATCCAGTCGTGATATCGATTTCAAAAGTTCGATAGTTTATCTTCTCTTCGTTTGCATACGCTGTTTTTGCAGATATGAAAAATAGCAACAGCAGTGCAATGGTAAAAAATAGTAGCAACTTGTTGGAATGCTGTCTTTGCTGTTTATGTTGTACCACTGTCATGTTGCTGTGTTAAAATATTATTATCTTTGAAGATAAAGGCGATATAGATTATATAGATAAACAGTTTTTTTTTGTGATGTTTATAATATATAAAAGCTGAGTAAATAATAATAATAATGTGCAGCAATACGCGTCTACAAAAATAACAAAATAAAACCAGCCATGGTTATTACTCTCTTTATATAATAATCACATCGGCATTTGACAATTGGTTGTTGAAAATCAGACCACTCAGTTTATACACGAATCGTTTTCATCCTGTCTCAAAAGGGGTAAAATCTAAATACCTTCATTGTTTGATATGTTGAGTAAAGGAACAACTAACATTATTGTCGACACGTCGTTTTAAACGAATTTAATGGTGATTTATTGTAGCACATCAAGAAATTGAGGGGCTGTCATTATCACACCAATTCCTCTCTTTCATCTTTCTTCTTTAGGTGTGTAACGAAAAGTACAAAAACTCAGCCAAAAGCTAATTCTAATTTTGGAACAATGTTTTTCTGGGTTCACGCATGTAACCTTGGCAAAAAAGAAAAATGAATTTATGTCTGGAGTTTTTCATTTCTTTTTCTTTTTCTTTCTGAACTTCTTTCTTTTACATAACACGCACGTACATATACATATACGATCTAAATGGAATTGATTGCTGCTGTGAATGAAACAAAAGCGGAGGAAGTGCTCCGTCTATTAAAAAGCAAAGAACCTATTGCAAAACGTCAAGCACTCACTAGTTTACGTGATATTCAGAATACTGTCAAGAGCCGACAAAAACGTAATCGAACATATGTTTTAACTGTTCAAGCACTCGAGCATCAGTACACTCAATGGCAACGTTCAGCACGACAACAGTTAGCCCATTTGGATACTCATGTGGCCGACTTAAACCATCAAGTTACTAGGTTACGTCAACAACGAGGAGAAACTGAACAACGGTTATCTGGATATGAACGCGAGTTACAAGGTATCCGGACTTATGCTCAACAACGACGAACAAAAAAAACCAAGCGAGAAAAGCAATACAATCATTTTTATTTTGTCCCCATTTTATCAAACCAATACCACAAAAAATATATACGAGCACATGATAAAAATGCTAGCGCTGAAGAACAAGTGGTTCAAATTCGGGAATCCATTGAATCTTGTCAAGAAGCTGTTCGACAAGCTGCTAATCAACTTATAAAAAAACAACAGGAACATGATGGTCAGTTAGAGCAACGTGAAGCTGTCCATATTCAAGTGGCTGAAGCAGACAAGTGTTTGAACTACTTACATCAAGGACAACAATTTTGGGATCATTTCGATGAGTATCAGGCTACCGTTCTTATTGAGTCTTGTGATCGTCTGATCGAACGATTTCGGAGTAATAGTGGCGATACTTACGCTAATGGATTTCCCAGACGTCAATCTTCCTCTACACCTTGTCATCAACAAGAAGAGGAGCGGGATTGGGCAGTTGTTTTTCATACTGTATGTAAAGAATATGCTGAACGCGAAGCGTACGGTGCTGAAAAATGGGACTCTGTTGAAGTTGATTTTGATTGCGCAAGATGCCGACAGTCATTGATCGGATGGCCGACACCGGATAAAGTACATACATCTGACCTTTTGTGTGCAGCCTGTTATCAAGAAACGAGAACAAGGTAAAAAATAATATGAGTTTTTTTTTTCTGCGTGGCCATTTTCTTGTATTCAATATAATTCCACCCACTAATTACACATGATGCGCTATTTTTAGTATGATTATGGAAAAGAAAATGAATGCATGGGGTGGAAAATTAGGAATTGAGCGACCTGTCAGTATGGAACGTCGTCGATCATCTTTATCCAGTACAACATCGAACAACATTTATAATGGCAAAAATAATAGGTTGAGTACACCAAGCACTAATAATAAGCGACCTTTATTACTATCATCATCATCATCATCGTCATTTGTTGGTGATGCCACAAAAGCTACAAAAAAAATGTTCAAGATATTTACACCGAGTAGTAAAAAGCAACAACGTCGACAGTCTGCTGATTTACCAACAGTATTACCACTAGTGACACAACAACAACGAACCCCACCGATGCCTCATAACAATACTGGGCTTAATGATCGTCCACTTCCCGTTCCACCACCGACTTTATATCCACCACCAGCAGCATAATTTTTTTTCTTTGATTTTTTTGTACGAGTACTACAAGCATATACTCTATTATATATAAAACAGCTTTTATCCAATTAAACTACCTATACCCCACATGTATCTTTTCTTTTATATAATAGTAATAAAAGCGTCTCTCCTTCATGATGTTAAAAAGATGTTGAGGTCGAAATAGCATCATCTTTATATACGTGACACGAATTATAATTTTCTTTTGAAATTGGGTTTTCCCCCGGATTAATTTATCTTGATTTTAGATGATGATAAGTGACAAATAGCATGGTCACTGTCACTGTCATATATTATTACTGCTCAAAAGCTGGAGTGAAAAGAAACCTTGAAAATAGTTTTGTATATCAATTATATAAGCTATTTTATAAGAGTTTAAAATAAATACAAACAAAAGAAAAGAAAACTGTATAATATTTTGCCACATACTTTATAAGTATCGACATAAATTATGGTGTGATACACAAAAAAAAGGGGGCGGTGCAAATACTCTTTTGATGTATATCATTCTTCCTTATTTGATTTCAATATCAATTTTTATAGAAAGTTAGACAAAAGCCTGGGAAAAAACTAAAAAAAAAAAGTGGGAGGGGCAACAATTGGGGAAAGTATCTCTTTTTCAGAACATGGAGTAAAAAAAAACTCAACAAGCACACTCTGAGACAAATTACGACTCAAAATATAATTAGAAATAAAGTACAATCATATTGTAAAATTAGTTATTACAGACTACTGTATTATGTAATTAGAATAATTCACATATTTGGTATTGACTGGGAAAAAAGAGATAGATATGTTGATAGTACTAGTTTCGGAACCTCTTTTTTTGTTTTTTCAACATGTGTAGTGGCCATTTTTTAGTTGAACTTGAATAATCATTCCTATAAGAAAAACGATGGACATTCTCATGAAATATCAAATAATAAAAAAATATACAATCAAGATGCAGTAACATTTATGCAATTTAAAGTGAACAGAATCATTAGACTATTTTTCTTCTGCGTTTAAACTTTTTGTTGTGATGCAAAAAAAAAATACAGGAGATTGTTTCCATGGATATTTCACTGTTGCTTACAAATAATTATCATGGTAATCATCTTTCATAGTTTAAATATATATTTTTTGTTATAATCTCATAAAAGATACTTTACTACAGAAAAGTTTAAAAGAAAAATAAATAAATTCTGTTACCAAGTAATTATACTAACTATACTCACTTCTTGGCAACGTACAAGATTTTTTACTGAGTTTTAACTTGGACTCAGGGGGACACAGGTTTTAGTGTGGGGCTTTCCAACTCTCTTTTCCGTTCCCATTGTGGCCGACTTTACACACATACAATAGAGACAAAAACAGAAAAGTAATCAATAATCACAACTTCAACAACAAATCAACAAAAGAATTGTGTATCTGAATAATTTAATGACCTTTCATTGAAATGTCAAGTACTTCTTTCTTCAAATGGATGGGCCTTGTAAGTTTTCTTTTTTTGATTCTTCATTTTGTTAGTATGGAATTTTATCACCAAAATATTATAACAATATATAACATACCTTCTGTTATTTGTACTACATATATAACATAATTGCAATAGCTAATATATCTAAAACAAACGCCTTTTTAATTACAATGTAGGGTCAGTCTGGCAAATCAGTTGTTGATAATGATTCCTTTGATGAAGGTGAACGGTACTTTGGACTCGAAAATGTAAGGGGAAACAAACTTTATTCATTTCAAATTTCATAACATTGAAAACCTCTGTATATTAAAAAACTTTATATTTTGTATTATGAACATAGTTTGGAAATACCTGGTAAAGCTCGATTTCTATTTTATTTCTGGCTACTGACAGCATCCCCACCCCTTTCACCTCTCCTCATATCATTCATGTACACAACTATACACTCAATTTAATCTTCTCTGGAACATGCCTTTTTCCTTACAACATACTATGTTATCTTTGAGAAGCAAACAATTGAAAAGAATTAGAAAAAAAAAAACTATACATACACAGTTCTAACAGGGAAAAATACACGTACTAATTAATATGGATACAAAAACAGCTATAGCAACTCGGTCATTCAAGCACTGTACTACTGTAAACCATTTCGAGAATGCATAACGAATTATCCTTTTCCAGCCACGCTCCCGGCAACAACAGTACCATCTTCACTTCAATCGCCAAGTTTAACTAGTCCTAGTTCACCTATTGTTGGTGCATCGTCATATTTTTCATCTTCATCGACGTCTTCCTCCACCAATAATAATAATAGCAATAGTAATAATAGTAATCGACTTGCAAATGGTATCAGTGGGTTACCAACATCAAGTCAACCATCCTTTCAACCACCACGTACCTCAGTATCGTCACGTGTACCTACTACAAATGCTAATTCAAACAATAGTAATACCTTGACCAGTGTTATTTCTTCGTCCCACCATGAGCGCGATCATAATGGTGATCTTCATCTTTCCCCAGGAATGGAAGATACTTTATTTGCTGCATTGAAAGACCTGTTTTGGAAAATTGCAACGCACAGAAAAAAGACGGGTGTAGTTGCCCCTGTTAATTTCATTAACAAGGTTAAAAAAGAAAATGGTAATTGGCTTTTCAATCTGGAGTTTGGACTCTGGTGGGAAATTATAATTCAAGGGAGGGAGGAAGATGTATAATATTGAATACGTTAATATCATATATATTATTACTATAGAACTATTTCGATCTAGTATGCATCAAGATGCCCATGAATTTTTAAATTATTTACTGAATAGTATTGCTGAAGACGTACAAAAGTATCAGAAAAAAATGTCAGAAAAGACTTCGGTTAACGGGAACGGTGCTACCGAGAATGGTACTAATGATCAAGAAGCGAATGGAAAAAGTTCAGGTAAGTGCATCATTATATATTAGCAGTTTCTTATTTCAAATTTAAAAAAAAATAACTTATTTTGCTTTTTTTAAGATTCTGAAGATTTAGCAAACAAAGCAAAAACGACTTGGGTTCATCAATTGTTCGAAGGCATCTTTTCTAACGAAACAAAGTGTTTAACTTGTGAAACGGTAATAATTGTTTTTTTCAAAGAATGAATTTAAATCAACACTAAAATAAACTTACTAAAATAAATAATTAAATTTAGGTCACGAGTCGTGATGAGTGCTTCATGGATCTATCAATTGATGTGGAAATGAATTCGTCAGTCACTTCATGTTTACGACAGTTTTCAGCAAGTGAGACTTTATGCCATAAAAATAAGTATTTTTGTGATGTTTGCTGTGGATTACAAGAAGCAGAAAGAAGGTAAGAAAGAAATCCAAAAACTGTGAAATAGGTGGAAGAAGAGTGATTACTGATAGTGATTAAATATTAGAATGAAGATCAAAAAACTCCCCAATATATTGGCTCTACATTTAAAACGCTTCAAATATCAAGAACAATTGCAAAAGTATATAAAACTGACGTACCGTGTTGTTTTTCCTTTCGAACTTCGATTATTTAATACGGTATGTATAAATATAAATGGAAGAATTAGAAATGTAATATATATGCTCTTATTAATAAAGTATCGAAAAATAATAATCCTGTCAAACTAGTGTGATGAAACTGATGATGCGGATCGACTTTACGAATTATGGGCTTGTGTTATACATATCGGCAGGTTTGTATTAATAATCAAGTTATTTTTCTTGCTTTAACCAACGAATCTAAATGTAAATATGTGTTTGCTTACTAAATATTTTATTGAAAATTAGTGGACCACATCATGGTCATTATGTAACTATCATTAAGAGCAATGGACAATGGATGCTTTTTGACGATGATATAGTAACCCCTATACATGAAGACGAAATACAAAAGTATTTTGGCGATATTCCTGGAAATGGATCGGGCTACGTCTTATTTTATCAGGCGGTTAATGTCAATATGGAATCTCTCGATATATATAATGGGCTTGATGTACAACAGAATCCAACCAATAATAGCCACATCAATAGCAGTCATAGCAATCCACAACAACAACAACAACAAATTCATGTCAACGGCAGGCCGTCGGCGTTCATGGGTCACCACCATTATCATAATCATAATCAGTATCAGCAACATCCACCGCACATTACCTCACCACCTGCAACCGCATCTCATCGTTTAGACAGTATATCTACTACTACATCTACTATTACTACTACTACACCTTCAAGGCTTGATTCACGAAATCATTCTAATCCTCCAAATACCCCTGCGTCACCTCCACCGCCTCCATCATCCTCATCATCAACAGTAACTGCACCTGCTCCTGCTCCTACTCCATCACTTAGTACGACTATTGAAGAAAGAAAATCGCGCTGGGGATTACGGAAAATTCGAGAGAAAAATTTAAGCAAACGATGATATACTGATATCTGTATTGACATAATCAATTTGTTCCTTAGTTTTTTTTTTCTTTTTGTACGGGCTCTCAAAAATAATTTTCTGCTCTTATTCTTCATATATTTTCTTTTTTGTAAAATTCAACGCACATATTACACTTATTAAAAAAATACAGAACAACAAAAACTATTATAAAAATACATTCTTTTTTCGGCTAAAGTTTCTTTTTATAAACCCATATCCCCATTGAAAAGGCCGCTTTTTAAATTGTCATCGTCGCGTGTCACCACGGAATAGGTAATAAGCCGAAAAACAAAGAGAGAGAAGAGCGGTTGAGCAAAGACACCGATAAAAGAGATAAATCATGCCATCATGTCGTCATTGTTATGCTCCGTAGAAAAAGAACTTTGATATAGCTTCTTTATGACAGGCAGCTTCCTAATTTTTCTTGCTGCGTCATATTATGGAGTATACTGAGCACTAAATTTAGCAACCTTGATAAATACAGTATTTATAATGCTATACTATACCATTTTATTGCTCGTTTTTAATGCAAATTAAAACAGTTTATTTGATGGAAAGTTTAATTGACAATCAAGTTAAAGAAGCGCACATTTGTTGGGGGTTCCCTTGTAATTTGTTTTTTTTTTGGAATTTACGGACAGATGTGTAATACTCATCACTAGAAGAAAATGACCGTGTGATACACCCAATTGTGCTACGATCAAATCAAAAACAATGCGTTTTTAAAAAGAATTGGCCCAATCTGTTATTCTTCAACGTGGTCCATGAAACTTATAACTGAGCATGTTTAACTTGCAAAAAATGCAATTACAAATTAATATTAATATGTGGGTGAAGGTATAGAAACTTATTTGTCACTAACTTTACTATTGGCAAGTTGGTATTTATATTGTATAAATATATAAATATATAAATATCATGACTTTGAAAAGATAAGTTATATAAATATCCATAATTAAACATGTTTGTGCTCAATCGTCAACTTTCCAAAATGTACGACATAAACTAAAATAAAGACACACCAAGACGAAAAGTTTAAAAACCCCATATAATAATGGCGTGATTACCCTTTGAAGAGTATTATTATTTTTGTCTTGAAAAAGAAAAGCAAGAACAAAAAAAGATGTGTGTATTATAATATATTATAAGAGTAGTACATAAAGAATAGCCATAAAGAAGTAAGTGTTTTGTATATATTAAATATGTGTGGGTTAATTATAAGAATAAATTGTTGCGAGTGTGAATTAGAACGTGTTTGTTGTTTGATGAAGTTATTATGCTAATAAAAAATAAGTACGTAAAATGTTTGGGGAAAGAAATAGGATATAGTATAGATATTGTTTGTTGTTTTACCAATTAATTGTACTAAAATGAAATGAAATGAAAATTGGGGCTGGGCCCTATTATTGAGTATTTTTTTTTTTGCATTGATGTGAAAGCAATATAAGGAAAGGGGAGAAGGGGGGAAGCGAAAAAAGTAATTGTAGTACACAGAGATTCGATAAACTCAGCGTCAAGTTCCGATCATTAGATTTGAGGTAGTACATTACACCTTATAATCCATTTGGTTAAGTTTTTTTAAAGACCCCGAGGCGTCAAACTCAACTTAAGTGTACTTCCACGTCGTCCACCAGCAATTAGTTCTTCTAGTTCTCGTTGTTTGCGCTTACGCTCCATTTGTGACTGATGATCGTAATCAACGTTATATGCCTTGATGCGTCGTAATGGTGTGGATCGACTTTTTTGTAATCTGGGTTGAGGTGGTGGCATTGTAGCTGCGGCAGCAGCTCTTGACTGTCGGTTTCGTTTCTTCTTTTTCGTTGAAGATGATGAGGATGATGAAGAAGAAGAGAAGGATGCTAAAGTTGTAGATGATGTGGACGCTGATTTGGATGAATTAGATGCTAGTTCCGCTAACCGACTATGACCTTGTTCTGCTGATATAGATGACACTGAAACACTATTGATCGGCGATAGTAAAGATGATGACTGTTGTAGTGGTGGTACATGGAATGAATGTCTACGGTCACCTGCTCCGGATGATACACCTGATGATTCTTTTGATGACGGGGGTGGAGGTGGTGCAGTAGCGCGAGAACTAACTGAAGGTCGGGGTAATCTTGATGGTCGTGAAGGTGACTTTTTAGGTGGTTCAGGGGGTGGAGCCATTGAAGTTTTATTTTCATGTAGTGAAACGTTCGAAGGTGTCCCAATTGTACTTCGCCTTGGCACTCTATGTTTTGGCATACTGCTGACACGAGGGGGTACTGAATTTAATACAGGAGGTCGCTTATTGTGATTATTATCATTATTATCATGATCATTATCACCACCAGATCCCATAAATAAGGAAGGGTGTGTAGGTCGTGTAGGGGATACCAAGGAATAAACTCTATTATTGCTATGTATCATTGGTTGGGGAGGACCCATCAAAGGTGGTGATATTGCCATTTCTTGAAGATGACTATCTTTACTAGTACGGTGATGCATAGATGGACAAAATATCTTTTTTAAACGTAAGGGTGGTCGTTTACCATTTGTTGATAACGTTTTACTGTTGTTGTCAAGCATAATTGTTTTTATATAAAAGTCTAAGAAGAAAAGTATCAAAATATTATATTTAAGTTTAAAATTAAAGGAGAGGAAAAGGGGTTGAAAGTTTGAAAACGAAGAAAAGAAATACTTTTTAATGATTTTGGATTGTTAAGAAGTTTTTATATGTTGTGCTTTGCCGGAGTTACTCTATAAAACACCACGACATTAAAATAGCAAAACAGACACGCGAGAAATGTTACACTAACATTTACAGTCTATTCCAAAAATTATAGTAGACAGCTGTTGTCATGGCAACCCGATTCTCCGTAGCCGTTGGCCCCAAATTAGAGCAAAAAACTGTATGAGCTCCTCTCTATTTTTTTTTAAAAAAAAAAAGACTTCATTTGACATGTGTGTAGAAATAATTGAGAAAACAATTTTAAACATGAAACTGCTTTTAGTATTACACACTAATTAATTTCTTGATATATAAAAGACTCCTGATTTGGCGTTTCAGGAAAGATTTTGTTGGTACAAAATCATACTATAACTATCACCAAAAAAGAAGGAAAGTTTTGCTTGAAGAATAACAGTGCTACTTTCTAATAACCTGAGTATCATTATTTTAACTTTCAGAAAAATTGATAACGACGACAAAACCAGATTGTGTATATTATAATATATCACCGCTTTCACTATCAAAGACGGCCAACGATAACAATAGTTGTACAAGTTTGTGTAATAGTAGAAAAAAAATAGCGTTATCTGGATGCATGAATAAGAATATCTTATTTTTTTAGCAAAAAACACGGTGCCAATGGTAGGTACTGATTGGCCATTTTTCACTTGTTGCTTTTTTACTGCTTTTTTGACATGTGAAAAAAAAAACAAATGTCAACTAAGTAACGTTAGATCAAATTATGTGTATATAAGTTCTGCCGGAAAAAAAAAGACCAAGTTTAATTTATTAAATAAGCATGTGAAGAATTTTAATTGCCATCCATTTATTGTGTGCTCCAGCTCAGATAACAATACTTTTTTTTCCTTCATTACTAAATACATGTAGGCTCTCCAACTGGTATAGATCAGAACTTGATTCAGCTATCAGTTTTTCTTGTGAAATACATAATGTGATTATGTTATACAAAAAATGGCTCCGTTATTCACGCTGTCTGTTATAGCCAGTGACGACCGATCCGTCATTTTCCCAATGCTATAGATTAGTAAACACGTAATAAAATAAAAGGTCGTTTCTTGTTCATAGTCATTAGAAAGCCGCGATTTCGTACCTGCTTTTCAAATCTCATAGAGAGGGAATAAAGTGAGAGTGTGTCCGACGTGTCATCACACATATAATTGTACTAATTAGCTGGTTCAAGAGATTACTGTGCGGTCTCTTCATTAAAAGCTTCCACGTTTATAATTCTTGTGATAAAAGGATTGACATAGAAAAAAATCATGTGCTTTACTGTTGCTCCTCCCCCCCCCAAAAAAAAAGTCTGTGCGCATTTACTCTAAAAACAAAAAATGGGGGTAGTAATATTAAAAAAGCTGATCGTCATAATATTATGAGAACAATTATATAAAGTATTACTTTTATAGAACTGGACCTTATCGCACAGTGGACCGATACCCTATGATTATTTTGGAACAAATTATGTGATTGTTTATATCCTAAAAAAAATGTTACTGGGAAATAGCTCACTTAAATAAGTCCGTCTTATCGGTGACGAGCAAATTTTATCATAAAGTCACCAGCTAATTTGATAGGCCTATCGTCATAACATGTAGTGCATTGTCAGGTTTCTTAACATGCTTGTGAGTATATAAAAAAAATACTTCTTTCCGCAAATTTTTCCATCAGACTCGAATTCGACATAGTTCAGTCTTATAACATATCGAACTTGAGCTTTTCCATGAAAAAGTAAAACAGATGTAAACAGTATTAACACTGTAACTTATTAAAAAAAGCAATGACTAGCCTCGAAAAAAACAAATCGTGTCATGAATTCATAAAGATATGTTGTCACTAATATAATTACTGTACCTCATGGTCCTTAGCTATGCATGTTGTAAAGAGCGCGTCATTAAGACCATCTCATTTTTTTAAAAAAAACTTGGCTGTATTTTATCAATTATATAATGCGCCAGATAATTTACCATATAGGCTTAAGTATCCTGCTGGTAGTGACTTGTCATTTGAATGATATACTATATGATACATTTCATCCAATAGAGCTTTAAAAACTAAATTTATATTATAGAAATTTGAATTTGATACTTTCTATGTTGAGCTGAATAGAAACTTTATTATAAATAATGGAAAATGACTAGTTGCATTTTGAACGATTCGACTGTTAAACTCCTTACTGACCTAGCAAGTTTTCGATAATATTAGTTTTATTATGTAATTGAAGAATGTAATTTACTCGGCTACATATGCTTATAACTTGTTTTTAGTACGTGGGTAACAGCGATGGTACTATTCACCAGCTGTTTCTTTTTTTGTGCGTTCAGGTTTGCTTAAATAAGAATATATAAAAACAGAAGTAACTATATAGTAGACGGCTCTTGGTCAATGCTACTATATCTATATTTTATTGTGTTTACATATATTGTCAATTATATATTACTGACCTTGTAATTCTGTAGTAGTCGTATAGTATAGCTATGTGGGACAGATATATTTCAATTTATTAAGTTTTTATTATAACACTGAATTATAGTGTAGATAATCTGCTATTCCTGTTTTTATCTTCAATTGTAAACAACCCTGTCAAATCGGTGCTAGGTGACCAATTATGACTTTTTATTCAAAATAAAATATTCAATGTTTTGATTTGGTACATAAAGTCGAGATTGTAATATTTTACACTACTCATTCTGCACGCAATATCATTCTAATGAATTAAGTTAAGCTTTTGTAAAATGATTTATAACACGGCAACCAGGCTTAAAAATATAATATCTGAGTGGAGTGAATGTAATTTTTAATTCGGTTGATGCCTTTTTTTATCATTAGTAAAAAAAACTACTAAACGTTGCTCCAATTTCTGGCTGCTCGATATAATTAATGAGTAATAAAAAATTAACTCGGTTGCCTGCGCCAAGATATCATTTAAGTATATTATTACTACTATTATTTATTCATCTTAAGTATTTCTGCATAACACTATACAGGGTAATGTTAGGAACTAAATATTCTAAATCTAAACAGAACCAATAAAACAATAATTCACTTGTAGTAAATAACATAGTAGTATAATATTAGTCAAATAGAAAAAAGGATTAAATTTGTTTAAACTCTATCTTCTGACTATATATTAGTAGTACTTGATGACTCAAACTTGTAAAATATTATGCAAGCTTAAACTACTAACTACTTGAAATAAAACGCTGAGTTGGTGTGAGTATATCATAAATATATAATAGCTGTTCAAACATGCCTAAAAAGTCAGACGATGATGCTGTTGCTTATTATTCATCGAGTTACGGCTCAACTGATTGTGTAATCTATCTTTCCTTTATTGTCGAGAGTAAAAATATAAATAGTAATAAAATACAAATAATATTAAAGCATCATATTTTCTCTCGAGAGATCGCTTTTTTGGTACACAACCGACGAGTATCGTTTTCTATTGATTATGTCTAGTCATGATCACTCTTCTTTTGAACATCAACAACACCAGGTGGATCCTCGATTATCTACTACTACCGCTAGTAATGAGCATAGTGCACCATTATGGGCTGTTGCATTGGCAGACAGGATTAAACAATTGGAAAAAAATTTCCATTCCTCTCACCACACTACAACAGATATTTCTTCTATAGAATTTGCTCTACAGTGCTTCTACCAATAGGCCAAGTTCAACAAGGACCCTCACTGGAAACTAATGGCTTGGAGCATAAACTTCAACGACTAAACCTTACTGGTGCCAGTCTTGATACCATTGGAATAATTCTTTATTCTGATTGCATATATACGCGACAATAACAACATACAACACAACAACGCTTTCTGAAATAGTAGTCACAAAATAATAAGGATCCATATTTATCACCTACTGAAAATATCATCAACTACCTTTCATATGGACGGCGAGTTTTCAATCGGTCAACTAGCACTATCTTCACATATCATTCAGCTATCATGATGGACCCTTTTGACGATTGACAAACCATCATCAGCTCACGATTCTATCAATTATTTTTTCAATATTTAAATGAAGGCACACTTCGACCTACCAGCGAATTCAATATAAACGTACAACCCATTCTTCATTATTTTCAACAACTTAACAACAACATAATGACTATCCTACAATTAACTTAAAAAGTTACATTGGCTTCCTGGCGTTCGTGGAATGATACATTCTTCTGACATTGAACATATTGATTTAAACCGATGTTCTTTTACTAATTCTCAGCCTCTGTCTCTTATTATTATAGTTGTAGCACCTAAAGAGAAATGTCTTGGTCAGTAAATTACTTGATCTATTACTATTAAACCATATACTGATCAACACCTTTGTTCTGTCATAGTGTTTACCACTTATCATAACCATGTTGCCACTTCATCTTGTATTCAATATCATCCAACATTATCTAACCTTATCATCAACAAACTTACTCGCCATCAACATGACCACAATAGGCAGGCCTATCTGTGTCAAAAGAATTAGTAAACACATTCAAGAAATTATAAAACTTTTAGCTACCACTCTAGCAAACAACCATCCTAAGATCAAGGCCTGAGCATTAGGTTCATCACATGCTGTCAAGGTGCGTGCATTTGTTGACAATGTCGTCACCCATGATAACTGGTCTTTAGCAGCAATATTCAACAATTTTTATCACCTAAAACTCATATAGATTTCACATCTTTAGTTTTAGGCCAACCTGCAGCTAGTGATTCTCTGGATATACAATCAGTTGAGCCACAACTAAATAAATCATGTGTTTAAAGGTTGTGGCCAAAGGCTGATGACCTGTCTTCATTATTCATGAAGAAGTGTCTCAACTAATTGTCCTTCCCTTATATTTTTTTTTTCTTATTTTCAAGAAAAAAAGGACATTCTCACTCTCTTCTTTTACTTATAATACTTTAATATTACTTATTATGTTTTTACTCTCGACAATAAAGGAATGATAGATTAGACAAACAGTTGAACCACTTCCTCATGAATAATGAAGACAGGTCATCAGCCTTTGGCCTCGACCTTTAAACCACATTATATGCCTTTTTTTTAAGTCTATTACTAGTAGTGCTATTATTATTAATTGTGTAACATTGAAAAATAAAAATGTAAAAAATAAATCGTAGTAGATTTTATCCGATCAACCTGATTCGAACAAGTGACCTAGAGATAAGCTGTTGCACTACAGTCTCCCGCTCTACCAGCTGAGCTATGATCGGATTTTCATGTTTAGCTAATTATTGGGTTTACTTTAGATTGAAAGACATAAAACAAACAAAAAAAATTATTAAATGATTTGCTTATAATATGATATAACATATAGGGATCCTTATGGTCTGGTTCACTTCAGTTCGGTTCCTCGAGAGAACCGTTTCGAATCGACTTCTAGTAAATCAAAGTTTATTAAAGAAGAGAAAAAAAATGACTAAATAGGGATCCTTATGGTTCAATTCAGTTTGGTTCCTCAAGAGAACCAAATTGAACCACCCTTTAGTAAGAACCAAACCAAACCAAACTGTGAGGAACTGAGAAGAACCGAAGAACTGACGATAGTAATTTAATAGGTTTTTTTTTTTTTTTTTTTTTTTTTAAAAAAAAATCAGAAATTTTAAAATATAAGCATGATAAATCTTTATATGTAGCTAACAAGTAGAATAAAAAAAGCAGAAGTAATTTTTTAATTAAATTACATTTATTATCAAAAAAACTGAACTACTTTTTCTAAAGGGTGAATGGAGGTGATGATCTTTAATTAAGTATTGCATATGGCTCTTCTATTGAAGCGATAATATATAGTAATAGCAACTATTGAATATTTTATTTAAAGCTGCTATACTGCATAGAAGTTAGAAAATTACTGCTGTTACATCCTCAAAATAATTAGCAAAAAGAAATAAGTAAATAAAAGCTGTCTTAAATTAAAGTAAGAAATGTATTGTCGGTAATTTATAAAAATAAATATCTATCAAAAACAGCCATTGTGTTATTGCTGTTACATCTGTAAGAGTAAGTATCTTTAAAAAAATATTAGTCATGTTAATAGAAGTTGGAGAACTA
The DNA here is from genome assembly GCA_025093555.1 of Circinella umbellata. Lineage (NCBI taxonomy): Eukaryota > Fungi > Mucoromycota > Mucoromycetes > Mucorales > Lichtheimiaceae > Circinella > Circinella umbellata. The sequence continues at coordinate 273,294 of JAIWNF010000011.1, read as the reverse complement.
CAATTGCTAGATCTATTGTAATATACCAAATAAATTAAAAACATTTATATCAATATTATTGTCGTTACTGTGTCATCACTATTACTATTACTATTATTATTATTATTATTATTATTATTATTATTATTATTATTATTATTATTATTATTATTATTATTATTATTATTATTATTATCACCATATCACTAACAGCCTCATTGCATGTTCCTATTGGCTTATTATCTAATGCCACTTTTCTGACAAAGCAAAGACACATTTATGGCAAAGCAGCAATGCCACATTTATGGCAAAGCAGCAATGCCACATTTCTGGTAAAGCAATGCCACATTTCTGGTAAAGCAATGCCACATTTCCAGCAAAGCAAAACCACATTTCTGGTAAAGCAATGCCACATTTCTGGCATTGTTAAATAGTATAAATACCTTTAAATTATTTCAAATAAAATCTTTTCTTCAGTTCTATCTTTACCTTTAAAATCTTTTAGTCTTTTAACAATTAAATTGACCTAACAATAGTTTCCTTTGAGCATAAAGTCTCTTAAACTCATTATAAGATTTTTCTTTTGTGGATTCAGACGTAATATTTCTGAATATAAGAACTCCCACAACCTATATTTCCATTCTTTATTATATAACTTATTACTCAAATATAACAACATAGGGTATTATTTCTTCTTTATTTATATCTTTATACGAAGTACTTCAATCACACATTGAACGCTTCACTATAAAAGTAATTGCTGAATAAAAAATAATAAGCATATTAATTAATAGAAGAAAAAAGTACTGTTGTTGCTGGGTAGTATCTATTTTAGGATTTCCGTTCTAGCCTGCCAGAAAAAAACTACTAGTTCTCTCTTTTATGATTCTTTTTTCTAATATATATTTTTAAAAAAAACGCATATACTTTTGTTTCTTAATAGTTTATACTTGTTTATATAAAACCAAAGCCTTATATTCTCAGTCTTTATAGTTTACTTTTGTTATTAATGCTTTTTCCCATCATAATTTGAAAATCTGATGAATTTACCAAATTATAATGTCGGTTCTCGGTTCTTTCTATGTAGAACCGAGTCAGTTCCGGTCAGTTCCTTCCATAGAACCGTCTCGACTTTTCTCGGTTCGGTTCTGGTTCTGGTTCGGTTCTGGTTCTTCGGTTTCCATGAGGATCCCTATGACTAAATAATAAATGCTACATCTTAATATATGACATAATATACACTCAAGTCCAATCCTGTCAGGCAAAGGAATATGAAGAACCTTAGAGCGATAAGAAAAAAAAGGTTATATGAAAAATAAAGTAGAAGATCTAAAGTATAGAGGAAAGTTCGTAAAAAATTCTAGAGTTTTTTTTTTTTTTTTTTTTGTTTGGTATGGTAGATAAATATAAATATAGAAGGGTACACTATGAAATGAAAGTTAAATTACTTCATGAGGTGAGGTGGGGGTCGTACTGTTATTTGTGATGATAGTTGACACTGTATTGTTATTGGTATAAGCAAATGAAGGAGGTGCTTCAGTATATCTTATATAGTTAAGGAGGAAGAGCCTAAGATAAATATGAGTAGTTCTCATAAAAGGAAATTCTTTTTATTAAGAGCCTTTTATATACCTTTTGCTTTCTACATGCTGTAGTTATGTACCCTCTATAACAAAGGGACCATATAAGCCTTGAGAATTTCTCAATTAAAGGAAAGATTTCATCTTGTTTTTTTATTGCAGTATTATATATTATGTATAGTCTTCTATTATGTGATTCTTGACATATAATTTGATTTCACGCATTACACATTTGAATAAAGTGCCATAATGTAATAGTGTATTTATTCTTAGAAACAAGACCTCTCTATATGCTTCCTGGAAGGCTTTCCAACTCTGCTATTCTTTGAAGTAATAGAGTATCCCTGAAGAAATGTATGTGTTAAGCCTCGTCATTTTTTGTTTTGATAGTTAGAGGGTATGATTTTGTTACATTGACATAATCGTTAATCGATAATTTTTGTTTAGGCTGCAAGCCTGCAAAGAGTTATATATAAGCCCAACAATTCTTTAATCAAATTTATGAATAACGTTACCAACTTTGCTACAAGTAGACGTAAGCAAAGAAACTTATGATTACATGGGTTGTAGAAACTGATTTAGTAAGTACATAAAAAGGACTGCTGGGCTGGAAAAATAAAAAATTAACCTTTTTTCCTAATGTATTAGTTATTGAATTAGATAAAAGTTCACTATAGATAAAACTAGTCTATTACAAAATAATTTGACATGTTATAGGAAACTAAAGTAAAATTCGTTGTATCGTTAGCTGGTGCATTCAACAATGTATCGATAACCTGATTGCTGACTTATTATCATGCCCATCCTTTCCTGTATTGAATTGTCTGTTGGTTGATATAGTTACAGCTCCATTGCTCTATATTACTAAATTATCAGCTTGACCATCTTGAATATTGGCGATTTTTTCTCGGCGCCCCTTGGCGAACAAGTAAACCTTTTGTTTGTTTTTCAACGGAAATACATAATTTTTCATACTGCTGCTGAATTGATTTTTGATCGTCAATGTTATTTTTTAATTTTCCTTGTACTTTAGCTTTAGCTTCAAGTAAATTTAGTACTGTTTTATCACCTGAGATAATATCATTTTTTTTCAACATTTGTTATTTTGTAGCAACTGGTATCTTTGATTTGAAAACGCATCGGGTTAAAAGGAGGGTTTCTGGATGATGTCTTGGTAATCTTGTCACTAAGAATAAATTCGACGGTATCCATATCTTCCTCATTCATCGCCTAATTGCTATATAATGTACGCGTATCGATGTCACGACCCACATTTACTAAAATTCCAAGTATAAAAAATTGAAGGAATCACCTTTTACTTATAATCATATAAATATAAAAGGATAAATACAGAGTTTTAGTTTTAGGTCATTTGAGAAAGTAGCTGCACTATATGTTATATTCAACCTACAATGGCCTATAAAAACAATCATTTATTAATTATAGATATTCAAATACAGCATATCATTAATTATGCTTTGCTAATATTTTAATATTTCCCTATCTGAACAATGATTTTAAGAGTATAGAAATCGTCTTCTACCTATAATAGTAATATATGACAGCTGCATTGACAGACCATCTCATCAACTGCACAAAGTCTAGTTTAAAAGTCATCAATTTAATTATTATACGTAGTCTATATAGCCATTACAAATCGAAAGACTACATATACCTATATACACATATTGATATATAAAGATGCTGATGCTAAGAACTCAATATAAATAGGAAGATTTTATTCGAAAAAAAAATCTGTTAAATTCTATTCTTTTAAGTCTCGTTGTCTTATTACCGTCACTTTTAATTTTTATTTCGACTGACGTAACAGTATGTATAATTCGTTATTAATTTGTAGTGCTATTATCCAACTAATAAAGAGAGGAGGTAAATTCGCTACACTTTTTTTTATGTTTAATAGTAATAAATCCAGATTTATTTTAAGTAGAAACAAACTAACAGGCTTAGGCATAATAGTTATATGTACAGCAAAAGAAAGAGAAAGAAAGAGAAAATAACAAAGATGGCATAGGTAAGAATAAAAGTAGTGTAGTTTTTTGGAGCATATACTATACAATATAATGTAGATTAATATGTAACTAAATTGTTATAAGCTAAATGAAGAGTATAATAATAAAATTGTGATACGTGAAGAAAAAAGGTACAGGTAATAAAATGTTTTGAAAGAAAATAAAATACGACGTTAAAAATTTATACCACTACTGATAGTCTTTATATAAAGCAGTAGCTAAAAAACCCATTCAAATATGGGCCATTGGAACCATTAACATCTTGTTCTCCTAATTACCAATGTCATGCTATTATAAATCATGAAAAGGTCACCGGCGTCAATGTAGGCCCAAAATCCATTAACAAAAACTTGTCCTTGAGCACTTCTTGCAAACATACTTTCGACAGTGAGGTTAGACCTAGCATCAAATGGCATCCATTCAGAGCCGGATTGATAAACCCATTGAAATGTCACTCCTCCCATAGTTCAAATTGTTCTTGGTCTTCTTGGCGATAATGTTTTACATTCTTTTTTTCTGAATATTCAGGCCATATATATAGGTCTAATCCAACATGGTGGTGGCGTTTTTTGCTCTACTCTAGCTAAATGCGCCAAAACGTTATATAACCATCAAGATAAGTGGCAAGTTATTACTAAATATTCGGTCGCTTGTGCGCCGCTCTGTGTTTTTCTATTGTATTCTTGGTCATTCAAGCGCAGTAATGGAAAAGGAATGAATAATATAGTCCTATGTCATGAATGGTGCTGTTGCTAATTTAGCCTAAAGCAATTCTGGCCATAAATGTATTTGCTTGAAAATGTGTTGATGTGTAATTGTTGAAGATATAATGTACTTATAGTTCATTGAATCACAAGGAATTAGAAAAATGAACCCTTTACCATATTTATGAAAGAGGTGGCACTTAAAGCAAAAAAAGAGTAAAGAGATAGATAGTTAAAATCAAGTTGCTGCTGCTCCTACAACAACAATATTTTGAATTAAGTATTGAAGTTTAAAGACACAAGAAAACTAACAGTAAAGTCCTTTAGTTTACAAAGAATTGAGCTTATTATGACAGTATTGTTTGTGGAGTTATACAATAAAATGAGATCATATAGGTATTATGAATAACTATGCAAAGGCTTTGTGCCACAGTATCTATTCCGGTTATGATTTAATTACATAGTCACGTTATTTTAACATTATCATTGCTACTTTTAACTTGTTAACATTTTTTGGCAAGAGAAAATACATAATCTATAGTTTATTGTCATAGTAACTATTCTAATGGTAAATATTTATTTTCGAATATTAGAACTATGACAATTTAGTATTCTATTATAATCCTATTACAAGGTAGTAATTCGAATAATAATCGTTTGTTACTTATCGGCATGATACTGTGATATCTTGTAGATATATCATTTTTAGAGCTGAAAATAACCATTATATACAAAGAGTCAATGTCATATTGTTTTGATATTATTGTCAAGCCAGTATATAGTGAAGAAAACTAATACGTGGTGATGTTAACTACTTTAAGGAGTATCTTGAGTCATGTGAAAAAACAATATCGATATTGCCAATTTAGAAAGAAGATGTTTTTTTTACTTGTGCATAGAAAGGCGGCGGCGGCGACGGCAACGGCAACAATTTCGTTCGCGACAGCAGCTCAAAACGTTAAGTCATCAGCACTTATTAAAAAAAACATAAATGACTTTACTACTATCACCGTTACTGACGCTGGATAAAAAAAACGATCATGACTATCATCATCATATTACTGCACCGAGAAAAAAAAGACGTAGATAACTTTATCACCCTATTTATCAAAAAGAGGTGGCATGGGGAACTATAATACGAATTATTGTATTTTTCAAAGAGCAGATTGTTATTTCGTCATACTTGCCTTTAGGTGAATGATTAACACTGTTTTTTTTTTGAAACTGACAGCGATTTTTGATGCCACCTAACACCATTTCGGTTCAGTAGTTCCGATCGACCCGGTATGTTGTCGTGACGGTTATTTATCGCAAAACGCAAAAAGTCGAGGGTATTTGAAAGTCTATTTCCATCCTTACTTTCTGTATATACTTTTTGGCAAATTAAATAAATATACAATATGGATTTTTCTCGTTATAATCAAGCCGAACAGGCCCAAATCAATGCCATGATTGAACATAAGCAGGTTAATATCAAAACGTTTTACTTGAAATTCATTCATTCTTCTTTTTTTTAAAAAAATCAACAACGACAACAAATGGACATTGCATATTTATATTATATCCACCGCGTTTTCTGTATTGTATATAGATGAAGGATTTTTTGCGATTGTATAGCAACTTGGTTCAACGTTGTTTTGACGATTGTGCTAATGACTTTACCACTAAATCCATTACTGGCAAAGAGGTAATAATATATAAAATTGGATATTATATGTATCAAGTAGTCATAAGTAGATACCTCAATACTAATATTTATTTTTTATTTTTCGTGGATAATAATAGGAAACATGTATTAACAAGTGTGCCGACAAGTTCTTAAAACACTCTGAACGTGTTGGTGCTCGTTTCGCTGAATTGAGTCAACAGGTAATAATAATAAAAATAGTAATAATAATGCTGTATCTTGAATCAGACAAAGGGTATTGACAAGTTTATTCTTTTTATTTTTCTTTTTAATTAGATGGCACCTCAATAAACAAACAACTTGTACATATTATATATACACTACTCTTCGCACATACTCTCAATACTATTTTCAAAGAGTAAAAAAAAATTGGATACTTTTTTAGACAGCTCATTTGTTTTTTGTTTTGTTTTGTCGGTCAAAAAAGAGCCGCTCCAGGCGAAATATTATAAAAATTAGATGTATATATATCCAAATGTTGCTGGGGAAGAAATGAAATGAAGCTTTTGCAAAATGTACTATGTAGATAAAGTTATGCAGTAAAAGAGAAAAATATCAACAGAAAAAGAAAGAGAGAGAAATAATAATCGGGAGAAGGGTGTGTAAATGGGTGTGTTATGTGTATATGTATATGAGTTATGACTATTATCATCAACTTTGAATTATTGGAGAACCTATTTAGGGAACAATCATTAGTGGTTTTTGTTGTTTTTTTAAGGAGGTAAAGGGTGATAAAAAGAAAACTTACCAAAATTAGATTCCTTACTATTACTATTTAATGGCGGTGAAAGCGGACGTCGACATGTTGGACAAGTTGGTTTAGATACATGATGTTGTATCCACGAGTGTAAGCAATGCCTAACATGTTTATAAATGATGATAAATGTCCAACTATCTTGTTATTATTATTTTTATTTTGTTAATAATCAAGAAATAAGCTTACAGATGAAATAAATGACCACATGAAAGTTTTTTAGCTGTCTTCATTTTCTCGCGGCAAATAGCACAATCGTCGTTTCGAAATGAAAGTTCTGCTTGTGTAGCATTCGCGTATCTATCATTTATTCATTGGGACAACCATTAACTATTTGTTTTTATAAATTTGAACAAGTGTTTGTGTATGTAACCAACAAACCTGTTTTTAACGTAGGACATGGCTCGCCATCTATCTCGGTGTACCATCCCTTTTCGATAGAGATTTCTTAATACACTTCGCACATTGAGAATTAATACAATATCCACTAATCCAAATGACATTCCATGCATCCACTGATTTTAAACAGTAACAGCCGATCAAAGTTAGTTCAATATATCTCTTTTTCTCTATGTAGCACACAATAGTAATAGTAGAAAAGTAAGTTACCATGAGTTGAAGATATTGTAATAAAGTTAGACCAAGAACAAGCATGTCGGTGCCAAGTTCAGCATAATAGTTGATAGTTCGTTTGCCTTCAAAACCTTGTTCAATATACTGATCCAATAATTGTGAAAAGTATTTTGTCATGACTTGTAAAGTATCCAAGGCAACGGGAAGAAACTATTTTTGTTAAAATTAGTAGCTTAATAACACGGAGTCCAACGCAACACCACTGATGATAATGATTATAAAAATACCATACCTCCAAAGTTAAAAAGGTAATTGATTCAGGGAAGAAGTAAAAGCTAGCACCATACCAAATCAAATTACAAATGAAAATACAACATAATAAAAGTGTTATTTTATTATATTCTGCTGTTGGAATATAGGGCATTGTAGTAAGCTATATAAAATAATAATGTAGCTATTAGTTTTAAATAATAATAGTAATAATAAATTTAATTTATAAACTTGCATGGTCAAAACGGTCCTTGCTAAGTAGACTGAATATACGTAAGAACCCAAGTACAGCGATCCAGATAGAAAGTCTCACGATTTGAATCCATATTGGATCCATGATGGCTCCCACGAAGATAACTTTAAACAATAAGAAATTGAGCATCCGATCATAAAGATGCTAAATATAAAATTAAACGTATCATCATTATTATTAATATTCATAGTCAACAAAACTTTCCCCAACAAAAAAATAAAGTTATTTTACCTGGCTTTCCAATGGTAACAGCGTTCCAAAAAATATAGAAATAACTGCTTTACCAAGTAATACAAAACAACACACTGCCATATTAATATGAATCTAAATCGTAAAGCGAAAAAAAAGAAAGGATTAGATCAGAAAACATCTATAAAGATCCTTTACCCTTTTCTTTACTTTGAGATCCTTTACCAATAAACTAAGTTTTTGAGTTTCGATCGAGTTGAAAAAAGTTGAAACGTAACCTCTACATGGTAATTGTCGAGAATAACCAAAAGTAGAACTAGAAGGTTGATTCAGACCTCCAAAAAGGTATTGATCTGACGATTCCAAATCAGCATAACATTCTTTTACACTATGCCATAACTCGGAACCTATAAATGACTGAAGTGAGACAGTGAATGCTGCAGAGAAAAGAACAACTGACGCGAATACATATGTTGGTAAATCGCACATCAAATGCTGGTTAATAAATTCTTTTTCGTTGTATTATGTAATTTATGTTCTTTGACAACAAGGGAGAAAAAGTAGGTTAACTATTATGGATATATTTAAGTAGTAAGAAGAGAAATAGTATTTTTACAATAAGAAAGGAAGAAAAATAAAAAGGCTGAAAATAAAAGAGAGAACCAGGTTTTTTTTTTGCTTTAACAAAGGGGAGAAAAAGAGTTGTTGAGTTATCACGTGTAGTTTTGGAAGAGGGGTATTGTTTACTTCATGTGTGCATGAACTTTTCTTCGTCTATCGAAAGTCGGTTGTTTGATACTACTACTTTTACGAGCTCGTGTGTTTTGGCGTTTGTTAACCGATGTTCGTATATTATGATGGGCTTTTTTTAAAGATCCATTGCTACTATTGGTGCTAATACTATCACTAAGTGGAGATGTCGTCTTTGAGTTACTATCACTACTGCTGTTGGTCCCTTCTTCAACCCAACTATCATTGTCATCATCACCTTCCTTTTCACTTTCAGTACGTTCGCCCTGAATGGATTTGAGCAATTTAGCTGCATTTAATGAAGATCCTGAATCAGAGGAATAGAGTGATTGGCTTCGCTTTTGTCGAACAGCGGGTCGGTACCGACGTGTTTTACTTTGTGCGCTCGGGCTTCGTAGTTGGGCAACTAAACTTTCTATTTCATCGCCCGTGGTTGTATTGTTATCTAATCGTTATCATTCCATTTTTAGCTGATTGATCAACAAACACCTTGTTAATTCAAATAAATTTTATTCATATTATGAACTTACAATTTGATGTGGTTTTTTTGTCATTCGCTTTTCGCCACTCTTGTAATTTCTTTTGTTTTTCAACTTGTTCACGTTGTTGTCTGGCAGCTTCTAAGTCATTTCGACATTTCTATACCCATATATATTGATAAGTTCATTATTGTTTGGTATAATGCATGTAATAGACTACCAGTAATGAGTAATATATTACCTGCCAACTAATATCAAATTCTCGGAAAATGCCAAAAAATACATCGGTCTGAGTCTTTTCAGGTTCTTCGCCGTAAAATCGAGCAGTACTATTATATGCATCAGATGCTTCTTGGAAAAGATCTTTAAGTTGATCAAATTGTTTAGTAGCTTCCTTGTAAAATTCTCGAATCACCACACCAAATTGATCTTGATTATTTTCATTATCATTATTGTTACTGTTGTTACTACTACTCGTGTCACTAGATGTTTCTAGGCTTTCATCCGCTTCTTTTGTCATTATCTTGGGTGTGTGTTTATGATGATCTTCTAACATTTTCTCAAGTTTTCCTAAACCAGTTTTGAGTTCATGTAATTCACGTTGTAGCTCTAATTTGGATACTAAAAATTCGAAAGATATGCTTTTGCATGTTTAATACCGCCTTTTTTTTAATATAAACATAACAGATAATTAAGCTTTTTTTACTGACCTTTAGATGCTTCTATGCTCGGTTCAATTTCTTTGCGGAATTCCATCATATCCGGAAAGTTTTTTTCAACCGTATCAATAAGAAAATGAAGCAATGTGGTTGTGCCTTTGGTATCAACGAGCTATATTTGGTTTATGTGTTAGTTTAAAAAAGCTTTTATTTGTAAGTTATAGAAATTATTATTATTTATCTTATCATTATTACCTTGTTAATGCTAGAAATCCGTATGCCGAATGCACAACCTCGAAATGTATCACCGTTTAAATAATTTCCAATGTGAAGTATTAACTATCATATCAAAGTCATATTAGTTTACACTTTTGATGCTATCCTGAACACAATATCTATCGGGTATCACAAATAGTTTTACCTGCAGAAGCTCTTTAAGATGTTTTGCAGTCTTTAATGATAATGATGCCTGAACTATTGACTCCAATTGCTAACATTGTTATTTGTTAATATACATACTATAGCTATTAATAGAATAAAATAAAAAAAGAAAAGAGTAATATAGACCCTACTTACAATTTTTAACTGTTGATGCTTTTCCCAAAAACTGGCCTTGAATAACATACACTCAATCCGCTGCTTAAATTGGGGTATTTGTAACATTTGTAATGCAAATTGATCTGGTTCCGAAAGTTTATTGACTTCTTCACTAGGTGCATCACGATAAGCTTTTAATTTACTGGCTTCTTCCAAATTAGGTGCAAATTTAAGTAAATCAGCAAGTGTTCGTTCATCATCAAAACACGGATCCATTTCTAATATTCTTGGTTTGATTTCTGAAAATGGGATCTTTTTTGCAATGCCTTTTAAAACAATATCTATAAATTTTTTTTAAAAAAAACCCATGCGTACATACACACGATCAATTGTTAGAAAATGGGTTTAATTTTACAATATGCATAAACATAAAAGAGATCTCCTCCCCACTTACTCATATCATTCGCTTTCTTTGGATCCAGAATTTGAACAGGTCCAGTCACCTTCTTTTTTTTTAATCCAGTAGATTGTTTTTGTGCAAATTTTGTTTCGATATCATCAAAGACACCCGCTTCAGCCAATCGATAAACAATGGATTGTTCGAGTGGTTGTTGTTGTCGCTGTAATTGTTGTTTATTATCCAATGTCGTATGATCTTCTGACGATTCATCAGTACTAGTCCAAACTGTTTTATTTATATTTACAATATTCATTTTTTCCCATTCCAAAAATTTAAGCCGCTTCTTGGCTTGAAATGCAGTTGGTTTGCGGTTTGTCACACCAAGCGTTGGTGTACCAGTTATTGGTGTGGTTGTAAGTGAACTTATTTCTGAGCCACTTATCAAAGGTGGTGATGATCCTACCGAGCTATTTCCCGGAGGTGGTGGCGGTGGCGGTGGGGATATAGGTAATGATCCAGGTGGTGGTGGTGGCGGCGGTGGCGGAGGAGGCGGAGGAGAGTTCACTGATCCTGGTATAGGTGGAGGAGGCGGTGGCGGTGGTATTCCAGCATGTGATGTTCCTGGTGGTGGTGGTGGCGGTGGTGGAGGAGGTGGCGGTGGAGGCGGCGGAGGCGGCGGTGGTGGAGAAGAGGAAGGTAATGGCTTTTCAATATCCTCGGTTTTCTCTTCTTGCGGTGCGTTCTCCGTAACAGCCAATTCATCATCCTTTAGTTGCGCAGGTTCAGCTGTCAAAACGACAGGTGTTTCAAGATCATCCGTACTGGTATTTTTTCGAAGAATACTCTTACTTAATGATCGAGATAGCTGTTTATTGTTACCAATACTAGATCGTTTTACTAATGTATTCACACGCGAACCAAGTTTTGAGCGTAATGATTTTTTAAACGATTCGGAGAAGCCTTTTGGACTTGCTATCTGGATAGGGTCATCACCAGGTTCAACCTTTATGTAATCATAATTCAGCAAGAGTAGAATGTATGACTAACAAAATATTATTTAGCACTACTTACTGATAAAGTATTTTTATTCGGATCATATTCTGCATTTTGTACATTCCACATTTTAATATCCCCTGGCTTACGCGCTCTCACACGTTCATTTGTTGGTGAAGATCCTTGCTGTTCTGTTAATTTCTTGATGGTATCATAAAGCTTTCGAATTTGCAAATCCATGGCTTCGAGAGAATGTTGATGTTCCATTTCAAGGTCTCCGAGTCGTTGTTGAAGTACATTATTGGTTTGATTTGCTACCTTTAACATTCGCTCTAATGACTCGTTTTTAAGTTTAAGTTGTCCAACAAGCCCATCTGATTAGTAAAAAAAAAGTATATAGTTAATAAAGATTGACCATTTTTCTCAGGTAAGATGGGTAATAACTTATAGAATAAATATACCAACCGCTTTTTAAATCAACTTGTATCCTTAATTCTGCTTCTCTCTCCATCGCTTGTGATGCCATTGTTTTGGCTTCTTCAGCCTCTTGAAGAGCTCGAGCTAATTCATCTTCCCCCACAAACTTCGATATAAGATTGCCGACATTTAATCCGTATGTGTTTCCAAAATCACTTGGCACATTTTTACGATCACTAGCAATTTGTGTAACTATGGATTCTACCACTTGGAAATAACGTGTTCTAAACAGTAAAAAGAATAGTTGGTAAAAAAATATAACATAGCAATGGAATAATCAAAGTATAAATTGGACTACAACATACCGTTTTTCTGGATCCTGTTGCATTAACAGTAATTGTTGAAGGATGCTTTGAAATGATTGATATGCACGTGTCCCATCAATGGCAGCCGTAATTTTATCCAAAATTTCAGCTGGGTCCTTTGTTCCAAGAATTAAACCACCATATACTGCCGCATTATCACGTTCTTCTGCCTGGCTAAATTCCTTAATCTTGCGATTCAATAATTCATTATTCACGATTTTCATCTTGTCAAACACTTTATCAAGACCTCCTTGGTATAATTGATTCCTTAGAGATATGCGATGATTCATATCTTCTGTAGTCTCTGGATCCACAACAGCATTGATTAAAAGCATATTTGCTATCTAATTATTATTATAATTATCCAAATAAGTATCCGAATTCAATAATAAAGATATAGATAAATATCAATTGTACATCAACGTGTTAAACTTTATATTTACTTACTGCATATTCCGTCATTTGCCCATCTTTCACACCAGGTGACTTCGATAATTCTTTCTGATTTTGAGCATATCCATTCAACATCCTTTCAAGCTCACTTAACCAATTAGAAAATCTACTCATTTGTTTCCTCATTTTGTTGCCTTTCAAATTAATATTGTTTAAAGCCTCCAATCCTTTTACTACTGCAACTTGACCATGTGGTTGTTCAAAATAGCACATAAATGTTAAAGCTTCACAAGCCATACGACGCACAGTCATAAAAGGCGAAACCAATGAAAGTGATAGTGCTAAAATACAATGAGGTGCATTAATAGCTTCTTGTATACCATGCTAACCATCAAATATAATGAAAAAACAACAACAGCCATTAATTGAGTCGTTTCATCCTACTTTTCTTTTCTCAGTATCTACAAAGTTGAAATGATATTTTTTTTTCTTACTGCATTATTAAGCATAGATCGCAAACATTTTATAATCTCAAGCTCTAATTGAGAATCCGTGGATTTTTTATTAACAGATAATCCGCCACTATAATTTAAAAAAAATCAACACATCAATATATTATACTCAACTCCATTATTTTCTCTTTCATTTTCTCCCTTCTTTCTTTATTCATTTCCTCAAAAACTTACTTTTCAGCATATTGCTTATTAATTCTTGTTAATTCGTTTGATATGAGTTTCATTCCATTTTCTTCTATAAATTGTTGTACCCAACTTTTTTTTTTGTTATGTCATAATTATTCGTTAACTGACTATTTATAGCTTTACAAAAAGTGAATTCATTATTTTCTTGTTTGATTTACCTAAGTGGCATTGTTCTCAAGCGTACCGCTAAGTCCGAAAGTAATCTAGTAGGAGAAGGGGATGTTTTGTTGTTGAGAAAGTAGCCAACATAATATCCAGGACTTGATTTATCTGTTTCAGAAGAAACAAGGCTTTTATTGACGATATGATGCTGATTTGTGCCACTATGTGTTGAAGAAGTAGTATGTTCTGGATGAGAAGCCAGTTGAAATTCATTACATAAAATCCACCATTTTTTATCCGCTGGCAAATCTCGTAAACTTGCATCTTCCAAACTCAAATTAAGTCGACTCTAAAATACACGGATTATATATAATCAGTTTAGCAAACAAATAAATAAAAATTAATTCCATTTGATTATTTATTTGTTATTGATCCCAACAAAATTGTGATAAATGTGTTGAACGATATATACATTAAAAAAAAGCAACTTACTGCTGTTTGTGCAAAAAGGCGCTCAACTTCTTGATCCGATGGACGTTGATTTGGTAAGCTCAAGGTCGATGTTGTCGGATTATGTGAGTTGCTAATGGATGGTTGAGTTGTAGGATCGGTTGCATTATGTGGGGACACTATGTTTTTTTTTACTTTGTCAATAAATTATGTTACTACGCAACTCCATATACTATATATATATATATATATCATGTGTATTTTACCTGGAGACAATGGTTCTCCAGCTCGGATAATGGTTCCCTCACCACGCATGGTACCAACAGCACCTTCATCAGTGCTTTCATTGGACGATCTTGGAGTACTTAATAAACTTAATAAATGACCACTGGGCTGACCAAAATTCGTCGTTAATGGTGGTGGACGAGTAACGCCAGACCTTTTTTTGGCCTTTTGTTGTTGTTGCTGTGAATGAGCAGTAGTCGAAGATTTCGAACTGCCTCTCCGCGAATTGGCATTCTTTACTTGCTTTGATCGTTTTCCACCAAGATTTGAAAACAGATCCATAACAATGGACAATCAAATTAGAGAAAAGCAAAGTAACCAAAAAAAAAAGAAGAAAGAAGGAAAAAAAGAGAAATACAATAAAAAATAACCATGGGGACGTGTTTCATGCAATTTAAAATCAATTCCATATTTAGACATGATAAACAATGCCATTTTATTTGTATTTTTAAAATAATCAATTTCTTAACTTGAACTGACAATGATCAATGATTTTTAAAAATATAATGTTTTTATGTTCGGATACAACAACAAAGAAAATCATCATTATCAGGATGATCCTTCTTAGTATAATTATAGGCAAATATTGTATATGATAGATCAAAATCTGCTGTGGTATAATCACTGTTTGGTGTTACATAGCAATCAAAAATGGTATTTTCTTCACCTAATTTGCCTTTTAGTTTACAAACCCCTCTTTTATTTTGAAAAAAAAGAAGAGAAGAAAACAAAATTTATAGATATGCGTCATACTATATAGTATAGTATTGTATTGTAATCTTTTTTTTTTCAGTTATAGTTATATTTATTTTCGAAACAATGAATTAATAGTACTTTTTAAAACAGTTTGAATTCATTCTTTGATAATAGGTGATTAATGTGTCACCATTAGGTATTTACAATGCGCATCACAGCGGCAACAGGTAGTTTCCTCTTGACAAAACCAGAAAAGAGAAATGTATTAGTTACTCCTAATTTCATGCATGTTTTTCAAGGGCATATCGTTATTACTACTTAAGTCTGTCAATTATACTTCTAAATAGTCAATGTATTATCATAAAAGAATATTTCCAATACTTGAGAGTTCATTTGATTTATTGCTGTTCGCACTAATAGCATTATCCCATTAATGACTACACAGCATCTCACTTTGTGTCTATTGTTTGTAAGTCTAGCTACCAAGTGTGTAGATGCTACATTAAACTTGAAGTTAAAAATCAAAAGTAATATTGGTTATCAAACAAACGTTTTTAATGAAAAAGGTCTTTAATTGCATATACTGGTTTTTTCCAAATTATTTGCGCTGAAGTAAATTAATTTTGCGCTATGAGAAAAGATTATTTTGCGTTGTCTGGGGAATAAATTTGCGTTAGTAATTTTGCGCCAATGATTTTGCACCGAATTTTTTGCACTGAAGTATGTATGTCCAAACACTTAATATTTTTTATTGCCTCACCAGGGAATATATTAAACAATATTTTATTAAAAATGATTATAAATGAATTTCATATGAGCCATTTGAGAAATAATAATTAAAATAAAGTTATAAGCACCAAGGAAGTAAATATTTTGACGCAAAAACAGGAGCGCAAAATCATTGGCGCAAAATTACCAACGCAAATTTATTCCCCAGACAACGCAAAATAATCTTTTCTCATAGCGCAAAATTAATTTACTTCAGCGCAAATAATTTGGAAAAAACCTGTAATAAAACAAACCATACGGTGGAAATGATGTGGCTTCTTTGTTTATCATAATGGAGCTTTAATAATGATTAAATGTAGTATACCTTGATAAAGTATAATAATGAGTCAAAACAATACCTTCCTAAATAAGTAAAGCCCAAAAATTGGGAAAACCAGTCAATAATTAATTTTTTTGTGTTTTTTTTTTATTTTTTCCTCTTTGTTCATTTTGACATAACAACAACAACCAAAGCCAAAAAAAAAAAGAAGCTCGCTTAACTTATTACTTGAGCCCTTGCAAAACAAACCTTTTAAATTTATCATACTTACAACACCTACACGTGCTTCTTATTTTATTGCTGAAGCTAAAACACACACTTGTTGTTTCCCCTGGTTCTGCCTTACATGAATTCTGCCTTTTACCTGATTACTGCTGGTCTTTTGGCTTTTGATAAAACTTATATTGATAATATTTTGATCAAGTGAAGAAATAATTATGTATAACCGTCTCTCATCTCAATTAAAACAAGGATCCAAGTCCTCCTCTTCCGCTGTTCGTTCAACAATGGCCAATACTAATCGTCGTCGATCGGCGGCTCTTGCAGCTGGTGCTGTTCTTACCCCTACTCCTTTTTCTTTGGATTCTTCGTCCGCTACTACTTCTCCGTCAACGCCACCCACTACTACTACTACTACTACTACTACAAATGGTGCTGCTTCTAACCAAACTATCCAAGCCAATGGCCTTTCCTTTTCTTCTAATACTTCTTCTGAGGAACGATCCAACCGTGATGGTGCTGCTGTAAAAGTTTCTGAAGAAATTCTTGGTGATGTTCCATTGGTACAGGTTGAAAAAGTACTTGTTGTTGGTTCTGGCGGTTTGAGCATCGGTCAAGCTGGTGAATTTGATTATTCAGGTTGGTATTTTAATTATTATGATATTTATCTCCCTCTTATCCATCAATCCCTTTTCAAATTTAAGAAGAAAAAGAAAACTAAATTTTGAAATTAATATAGGTTCTCAAGCAATCAAAGCTCTCCGTGAATCAGGTATCAAGACTGTACTTGTCAATCCAAACATTGCTACTATTCAAACTTCTCATTCTTTGGCTGATGCTGTTTACTTTTTACCTGTGACACCGGAATATGTTACTCATATTATTGAGCGTGAACGTCCTGATGGTATCCTTTTAACTTTTGGTGGCCAAACTGCCTTAAATTGTGGTATCGAGTTGGATCGTTTGGGTGTACTTGCAAAGTATGATATTAAGGTTCTTGGTACTCCTATTCAAACATTGATCACATCTGAAGATCGTGAATTGTTTGTGAAGGCATTGAATGGTATATTTCTTTTCTTTTTTTTCTTTTTTTTTTTTTTGCTGATAACGTGTTTATTTTTTGCTGATTTATTCAATTATTATTACTGTAAACAGAAATCGATATTCCTGTTGCGCAATCAACAGCTGTAGAATCTGTTGAAGAAGCTCTTGCAGCTGCCGAACAGATTGGTTACCCAGTCATTGTTCGTTCTGCATTTGCTTTGGGTGGTCTTGGTTCCGGATTTGCTAACAATGAAGCTGAAATGCGTTCACTCGCCACAAAATCGCTTTCTCTTTCCTCTCAATTACTTGTTGAACGTTCTATGAAAGGTTGGAAAGAAGTTGAATATGAAGTTGTGCGTGATTCTGCCAATAATTGTATTACAGTTTGTAACATGGAAAATTTTGATCCATTGGGTGTTCATACTGGTGAATCTATTGTTATTGCCCCTTCACAAACCTTGAGTGATGAAGAATATCATATGCTTCGAACAGCTGCCATCAAAATTATTCGTCACTTGGGTGTTGTTGGTGAATGTAATGTTCAATACGCATTGAATCCCACAAGTCTTGAATACAGAGTTATTGAAGTCAATGCTCGTTTGAGTCGTTCAAGGTATGATGATAAACTACTATAATCTAGCTTTTATTTTAGCTTTTATTCATTTTGCTCATTTATCTCTCTATCTTTTTTTTATAACATCAGTGCTCTTGCTTCCAAGGCAACTGGTTATCCTTTGGCATTCATTGCAGCAAAGATTGCTTTGGGTCATACATTACCCAGTCTTCAAAATGCTGTTACCAAGACAACTACTGCTTGTTTCGAACCCTCGCTTGACTACGTTGTTACCAAAATTCCTCGATGGGATCTTGCCAAGTTCCAATATGTTGATCGTCACATTGGCTCAGCCATGAAATCTGTTGGTGAAGTAATGGCTATTGGTCGTACATGGGAAGAAAGTATGCAAAAGGCTATTCGTCAAGTGGATCCAAGCTGGCAAGGTTTCCATGCACTCAAATCTGAATTGGAAGATGTAGAAGATGTTTTGAAGAACCCAACGGATCGTCGTTTGTTTGCTATCAGTCAAGTCATGTTGTCACGCGACCCAGCTGTTCGTAAAAAGTTTACTATTGATTATATCCATGACTTATCCAAGATTGACAAGTGGTTCTTGTACAAGTTGAAAAACATTGCTGATATTCATCATCATCTTGCCGATATGGAAGGGACCGATGCCACTGATCTTTCATCCGAAGTTTTACTTGCTGCCAAAAAGACCGGCTTTTCTGATATACAGATTGCCACTTTGATTGGATCTGATGAACTTGCTGTACGGGAGGCCCGTAAAGGTTATGGAATTACACCATTTACTAAGCGTATCGATACACTTGCTGCCGAATTCCCTGCACATACAAACTATTTGTACACTTCATATAATGCTTCGGAGGATGATGTGAATTTTGAAGACAAGGGTACCATGGTTCTTGGTTCTGGTGTTTACCGTATTGGTTCTTCTGTCGAATTTGACTGGTGTGGTGTCTCATGTATTCGTGGTTTGCGCAATGTGGGTGAAAAGACAGTGATGGTTAACTACAATCCTGAAACTGTCTCGACTGATTTTGATGAATGTGATCGTTTGTATTTTGAAGAACTCAGTTATGAACGTGTAATGGATATTGCTGAAAAGGAACAAGCCAAAGGTGTTGTTGTCAGTGTCGGTGGTCAACTTCCTCAAAACATTGCACTCAAACTCCATGAAAACAACATGACGGTTTTAGGTACATCTCCCAAGATGATTGATGCTGCGGAAGATCGATTCCAATTCTCACAAATGTTGGACAAAATTGGTGTTGACCAGCCAGCTTGGAAGGAACTTACAAGTATTCAGGAAGCTCATTCATTTGCTGACAAGGTTGGATACCCTGTTTTAGTCCGTCCTTCCTACGTTCTTTCTGGCGCTGCCATGAATGTTGCATATACTCCTAAAGCACTTGAAGAAAATCTGACACAAGCTGCAGACATTTCCCCATTGCACCCTGTTGTAATTACCAAATTCATTGAAGGAGCACAAGAAATCGATGTGGATACTGTTGCTCATCGTGGTAAAGTTCTTGTTCATGCCGTTTCAGAGCATGTGGAAAATGCCGGTGTTCATTCTGGGGATGCTACTCTTATCTTGCCACCAAGAGATCTTAGCAAAGATACAATGTCACGTTTGAAAGATATTGCTGATAAGGTCGCTTCTGCTTTTGAAATTACTGGTCCATTCAATATGCAAATTATCAAACAACAGGATGGTGCCCTCAAGGTCATTGAATGTAATTTGCGTGCTTCCCGATCGTTCCCTTTTGTTTCCAAAGTTCTTGGTCTTAATTTCATTGATATTGCTACTCGTGCATTAGCGGATAAGGATGTTCCTGAACCTGTGGATCTCATGAGTAAGGTATATGATTATCAAGCCATCAAGGTACCTCAATTCTCTTGGACACGTCTACAAGGTGCCGATCCATTCTTGGGTGTTGAGATGGCATCTACTGGTGAAGTAGCTTGTTTCGGCAAGGACAAATATGAAGCTTATTGGGCTGCAATCCAAGCTACACAAAATTTTAGAATTCCAATGCCAAATGCTGGTGTTCTTTTGGGCGGTGATGCTGTCACTGATTCTGAAGATTATATTCACATCGCCAAGACATTCCAGGGACCCCTAGGTCATCCTATCTTTGTACCCACCGAAGAAGATGCTATTTTCCTCAAGGATCGCGCGGGTATTTCCACAACTGTATTACCGGTAGCTTCCGTAGCAGATAATAAGCGTGAGCTTAGTCGATTATTCAAAGATAACAATATCGACTTTGTGATGCATTTGGCTAAGCAACGTCCTTCTTCACAATATGATGAAGGGTATATTTGCCGACGTGCTGCTGTTGATTTTGGTATTCCTTTATTGAACGATTCAAAGGTTGCTCGATTGTTCGCTGATGCATTTGTTAAAAAGCAATCTGAAAAACGTGACGGCATTCCCAGTGAGGTCAAGAATTGGGGCGAATTTGTTGCCACAAAAATTTAAAATAGAAAGTTTTGATGATTTTTAATAATAGTAAATTATATTAATAAAGTGTTACATTTGTATACATGTATGCATACTTATTTTTTTATTCCCTACATCATTCGATTTCTTATTCACACTTAAAGAAAGACAAGCTATTGACGTAATGTATGTGTAATGGAGTACAAGGGAGAGACCCTTTTGTTATTTGGATATAAGTTTTCTGCGTTATTCCGGATTTTATTAATCAGATTCCTGGACATATTGAAAATAAAAATACGGGATGAATCGGCATAATATATTTAGTTAAGTCTTACAGCAATTTTGTTGTGATTTTGAGTATAGCCAGAAAGAATACCCGGTAACCGACAATATAATACCATTTCAGTGGTATGATGCGGAGCCATTTCAACCTTTCTGTCAAAAGTTATTATTCACATGTCATTAGTAAAACTCCATTTATGGTAATGCATAGTACACGGGATGCTGTACCACTTTTATTGTGTATATATCATGATATTAACCCCAGTAGAAATCTTCGCAAACCCACCCTATTTGTGTTTACAACTGAAGTAGTAGCAGTGGAAACTTTTTTTAGACAAAAAGGTCGCTTTCTATTTTATTCCAAGATCCTTACTGATAATAGTAGTGTAATAAAAAATGTAAACCACCTAGGATGGAATGATGATACTATTATACAGCGGAGGTACTAATATCTCTATTCATGACCTATCGTTGGTTAGAGAATCGATCTGGGTTATACGTTCTACTGATAGAGCTTGTAATGGATCCCAATTCTTGCAGCCGATTAGTAAGGAATCAATTCGTTAATTGTATCTAATATTTTTTTTTTGACTTGTGCTTACAACATTATATTCTATATCCTATATTTGCGGTATATTATAGTAGTCATCATTCCTTTTCTAATACCATCTCCGCATGGTATGTTTGTCGCTGCCTATCTATTCACATTGCGATATCAGAACACGTGTAACATGCTAATGCTGCTTTTTTTCATGATAATACTCGCCTTACGGTGAACAAAAAAAAAATCTCAGACAGGGTTATGCCAACAAACTTTCCTAAATCGCGACAGAGTTTCTGGATAAAAGTATGAATCTTTGAAGAAAGTTTTTGCCGTGAGTCGAGGCGCCGATCATATTGAATTATTAAAATAAGTAAGTTTTAAGTGAGTAATCGCGTATTACAATTATTTTCTCATGTTCGTTTCTATCCTTGATAACAGCAATTTTTTTCGAGGGTTGTAATAAAATATGGCTGACAAATAATCTTAGGCTCTAGATTTGTCGATCTGATGGAAGTAGTCAGTATAATATGAAAACCCGATCCGCAGCCCCTCCTATTTTCCAAAGTATTTTAAATTTCTGTAAAAAATAACACATTCATTACCTGGGGACAGGGTTCAGTAATGGTCGTCATTTTGAAAATTATGCGTCAGTGTGATATAAACATATAAACATTATAGTGAAACGGATCATTCATTATCATGCCACCCACGCTTTTCGGGTACAAGTCGGAATCTAATGACTACCTGTCAGGGATTGAATTCAATATTTAGGTACTAGCAACGGTGGTGTCACCAGCACCGTTTACTGTGATCATGACTACATTAACTATTCTATGACTATAATAATATGCTAAAATGAAAAAACTGGATCAAGATAGTGGACAAATGGTCAAATTCCTAATTTTTCAATGTAGTAAATAAAAATGTATATTCAATTTTTTTGTTTGATAAGGGCGTTAAATTTCAAGAAAATTTGATGATTAATATGCTAAAATATTGAAGAGTTTGCTTTTCACAAGTTACTAAGTCACGATGTATGCTAATAACGGCCCCAGTGATAATACTTCAGTAATTCTTCAATAAAATCCAGATTACCACTACTATTTTAAAAAATAATTCGACAAAAGAGAAAGTGGTACGCGTGATAAATATCAATAGTAATAATAGTGTATAGACTACAATTTTTGTATGAAGCTCATTATATTTTATTCATACTTTTTTCAACAGCGAGCGCCCCACCAGATACTGATGCAGAACAGCAAGATGCCAAGTAATATAAAAGTAACCTGACATAATCGGGTAATGTGTTAGTAGCCGCGCAAGTTACCATTTTTGCGTAATTTTACGTTAGCAGCATTAATATAAATGGAAATATTATCTAAACTGAACGGAATTTGTCGGGATTCAGCGGACGAAATCCTGGGTTAAAAAAAAATATGATCTGGTAAAAAAAAAGAATCCCATCATTATTATTATTATGTACTATATCTTTTGTTTGATAAAGGATCAACATATGCGTCTGACAAAATCAAAAATAAATATCCAAGTGGTACAACATGACGAGATATTTAACTCCTTTATTTGTTTTATTATTCCGGCTACCATGTTTTTTTTACTGCTGTCAAGTATTAAATATTTTCACATGTCATGTTCGAAGCCCCTTATTTGGAAGCGCACAGAGCACATATAAATTTTTATGGTATGCCATATAGTCTTACTAAAATAAATATGTATCTAATAAGCAGTAAAATTGTATCCACAATATTTGGGTGACAGTATAATATATTTGATTTGGTATGTTCGGCAGTAAAATCATCAATGAAAAATGATCAATTACAATGCTAAATTATCGTGATAGTAATTTATTCATTTGAAGTAACGGTTTAAAAGTCTGCAGAATTGAATTACATTCCGCCATCTAGGTGCTGATATCTATTTTTCTCAAATTAAATGGGGTTTAGGAAGGTTAGAAAGAAGTGTGGTACTTCAATGTGGAAATCGACGGAAATGAAATAAAATGAAATGAAATGAATAAAAATTTTTAGGGTCCTGCTGGGGCCACATTGCGAAAACGTGGCATTTTTTTCAAGCATGTGAAAAATATGTGTCACCTTAATCGATGATCTGACAAGTGTATATAAACGACCAAAAACTTCAAACAGTTTTTCTTCATTATAAACAACAAACAATCTACTGCTATCGCAAAACCAAACAAAAGCTCTTTTTTATTACATTTTTTTTATTATCATGCAATTGACTTCTCTCTCCATCCTCTTACTTGCTTCTGCTTCTACTATGGCTTCTCCTATTCTTGTTGAGCGACAAGAGCAACAACAGCAAAGCTCTGATTATTCTATCACTGCTCCTATTGCACAAGATACTATCATTTCCGGCCAAGCGTAAGTAAAGCATTTCTTTATGTTAGTTAAATTTGTATAATTGACGAATAGAGCACTAACACCTTCTCTTTTCTTTTAAAATATATATTTTGCCTTTTTACAGTACTACAATTTGTAAGTATCTCATCATAAATATTTTTTAACAATTAAATTATAATGATAATTCTATTTTTTCAAATATTAATCTCAACTATTATTTCAATAATAGCCTGGATAGCTGGAAAGAACACTCCTTTATCCATTGGACTCACTAATACCGAAGGCAGCGATGTTACAAACTTGGCTACTGAAGTAAATGGTAGCACCGGTACTTTCTTGGTTAATATTCCTGGCAACATTGCCAACTGTTCCGAACATAAGATTGTTATTCAATACGGTGACCAAAGGTAGATTTTTTATTTATTTAAAATTATAACTTTAATACTGTTGTTCAAACATTGTACAGCAAGTGAACTTATCGTTCTCTCTTTTTTTTAAAACAAATGTGTTATAGTACCTACTCGGAATTGTTCTACATTGCAGCTAAGGGTACTGAAACTTGCGCTTCTCAGCAAACTTCCGAATCTGATCCTGCTGATGTGACTTTGGCAGCTGATAAGCTCTCTGGTGCTACTGCAACTGCCAGCATCGATATCCTGGATGGCCAAGGAAACCCTATTGGATCTGACGAAAGCTTTGGTATCAAAACATTTGTACCCACTACATTAATTACATTAGGAATTGCTAGTGTCTCCTACCTTATGATGACTTTGTAAAGTCTTCACTATCAACAGCAACTTATAACTATTCCGAGATATAACGTGTACACATTCTTACCAGCATTATTATATATACCTCGAATATTCTCAGCACTACTACATATTATTCATTATTTTTTGTACAGCTATATAGATCATTATTCACGCATCCTCATTCCATTCATTTCAGCAGTTTGTAGTGCGACTACATTCTCATCATATGTATTGTACATCATTATTAGTTAATCCCCTTATTCATACTTTTCTTTTACTTATATCATTTACTATTATACACTTATACTGCTAGATAGAATTATTCTTATTATTATCTTTACTGCCACTTTCTTATCATATCATTACATTATCCAGCCCTACTATCATATAATAATATTATTAAAAAAGCATAAGTTACAAAACAGATTTTTATATTTCAATACTACTTAGCACTTTTCTTCTTTTTTAATATTTGAGTATTTTATTATATTCGCTACGTGCCATTTAATAATAGCGATACTGTTCTTCTGAAGAGTAATGTTTGATCAGAATCCTCGTTCAATGATACGTCAGAGTCCATATATTGCCCCTATTTTAACTTTTTTTTGAGAGCCAATGATGAAGAAAATGCATCTCTATTGTTCCAACTCATCTTCTACCTTTTTCCTTTTTTATGAAACTTATTCTGTCAATAAAAGAATATATTTACAAAACCTTTTTGGTTATATATTCAACTTTCTTTAAACTTAAAGCGGGGTCAAGTTCAAATAGGGGCAATATAAAGATTTTGTCAAATCATTGGTATGGTATGGACACTCTCATCTTTTGGCACAACATTAATTAACTTTCCTTGTTTTTGTATCAAGGTTAACATGGGCTGAATCGATGTGTGTCGGGGCCCATATAATAGTTAAATATTACCAAGTTAGATGTTCTATACACAGCATCTAATGCAAGGAATTCAAACTATCTACCGTTTATATTTATAGAAGTTCAGTTCACTGGAAACATGTCTATTTATCGTCGATTGATTGGTTGATTATAGTTTGTTGGTAACGAAATGGCATTCAGAAATATCAATTGTACTTGCCATTACCTTTCACAATATCACGTCAAAATTGACTAATTTTGCTATTGTCTTGAAAAACGATCTCTTGTTTTAGAACTTCCTTGCCATGGTTGGACAATATCCTGCTACTTGCTCAATTCCTCATCAATTTCTAAATAATTCAACTAAGAGTTAGTTTGTCTATATAGCAAATTGAGGTCTCATTCGTAGTTGGATTTGACCAGAAAAATCATTTCACGAACAAGAACGGCCATCTGACCATTTGCAACCCACCCCTTTCAATCCACTCACCGCTCTTGCGCATTTTCTGATCCAGCAAAAAGCATCGCTACGAATTCTGAGCAAAATGACAATAAAACGATTTAATTAATTTGTACCATTGGACGACAAATTTACGGTAGAATTGAAAAAATGAAGTAATGACGCGATTACGGCAAAAAATCTCCATGAAATCTATAATTAATGAACAATGTAAAGGAGTATTCGCTTGAAGACATTTTGGATGCAAGTTCAAGTAAACGTACTCTGAACTGCTTGAACAGTGCTTTTCGTAGGCGCAACGAACCACGGAAGACGTCAACAGGATCTGTACTACTAAATCATGCCAACGATCTCGCATTAAAAGATTAGCATTCCGTTGATAAATACCATTACAATCAAGGGTCATTTAATCGGGTAACCATATTTGAACTTGGTAAAGTAAAAGAACTATTTGGTAATTATCTAAAGTGGACTAGTGTCAAATTTGGATAGGTATGATAAAAGATAAACATATTGATATCCTCAAGAATGAATATCGTTTCCTATGCCAGTTGAGCTATGGAGAGGAGCGTTATCTATGACAAGGCGTTTTCTCTTTATTTTGGGATACTTGTCTATTTTATCAAGCTGCCTTCAAAAATCTCAGGTAATTCCTGACACTGCTTCTATACTATATCTATCAGACGCACGTTCAAGCTTTCTCTTTTTGATTCGCTTTAGACCTCTCAAGCTGAAATTGTTAAAACCTGATAGTAGATACCGGTATTGCGCTTAAAATCGATGGTGTATTCTCTTTCGTTGTAGGTATTGTGACAATGAAGGAGTTCCTTTCTTTGATCAAGGCATGATGCCTCGTTTCAAATTAATATGAAGGGCTGATTCATCAAGAAAGACACAACTTTTATTGAGATTCAGGTCAGTTTGCTGCCATTTTTTTTAACCCGATTGTATCTTTGTTGAATCGTTCTTCGTTGTTCCTTTTTACAAGTTGAAACTGTGCTTGCTTACTGGACAGATTACATTGAGTTGTCATAAAGTTGTAAACAGTACGTACTATAAGAAACGTTGATATTATTAAAATTATGTTTCAAAATTTCTACCACTTTGCTGATAACGGCAGATGAATTCTCATCAATGTCATAAAAAATATTTATGCTCTTCTCCAAGAATAGGACACCGACATGTCTTTTTCTTCTTCTCAAAGATGCTTTCACGGTCTTTTATAATAAGGTTTGGCCCGTATTTGCGCGGCGCCGATATAAACGTTTAATGCTCTAGCAGTAGCAGAAGCATTTAAGCATTTGCTGAAAAATTAAATGAAAACTCGATTGCATCTATCAGAATAAACTGCATACCCTCTCTTATTGCATGACTCCATATAAGCATCCCCATTGCTCCGCTCATCCACTACTGAATTCATTACTGAATTAGAAGGCCTCTCAAGAGATTTATTCACTAAAAAGTGCGTTTGAGAACTTATTATTTCGATAGCGAGTAACTTTTCATTAACAACAAGATTCATGGGCTTAACTCCAGTCTCACCAACAACATCTAGTTGCACATATTCATTAAAAAAATTGCATAATCATTCAGAATGACTGTAAAATATAAAGAAAAAAAAGTATAAAGATCAATACAAAATCGCTCTTCCTTTATGACAAGTAGAATGTCAATAATGCTATTGAATAATTACTATAAAGCGACAAGTAAAAGTAAACAACATGTGAACATAACTTTACTTTTGGATCGACCAAGATCATTCTTGGTCACTAATATTTTTGCACGACGTCGAATTTAAAATCAGTGACTTTACTTTCTGAAATCAGTGAACAGAATGACAACATGGGTACCTCCAATACTTCCTCCATCTTTTGCAATACCTAAGTGTATACGCTGTGAGACTTTATTATCAAACCATTAATCTAACGCTCTACACTTTATTGCATATATGGGTACTTTTCAAATGTTTATCCACTCACACCTATAATAATGAAATCGCTTGATATTGTGAGTATATTTTGGCGCTCAATAATAGCTTTTATCCCTGCCCCAGCTAAAGTAGCGGCTCGCGATGAAACAATTAGACAAATGCGATTAAGAAGCACTATATCTCCAATTGTTGGCACGTAATCATTCATGCAGTCTATCGCAAGGCATTTAACAAATATAGCTGTTTTCTCCTCATCTGATTCCATTCTTGATATTCAAAGCGGATAGAAATTACTTCACGAATGTCCCACGCTAACTTGACCTTTACCCAAAAGTTCCACAGCTGACACTTCTAAGTTACTACCACCTCTTCAATCACACATTGAACGCTTCATTAGACAAAAAATTGTCCGAAATGAGAAGCTATAAACCTTTGAATCGTAATATATGTTGATTGAAGTATTCTGAAGAAATATTACGGAACAGTTTTTATCATAGAAAAAAATATTTCCCATCGAGAAGTGCCACTTAAAAAAGTTTTGTCAAAATATGATATTTTACTATAAGTATAAACCCCAATATTTCAACAAGAGGATAAGTATTGTGTAACATATAAAAGTGGATGAATTAATTATATTTGCACAAGGTTCCTACTTGTTGATTATAGCTCCTGATATTTACCGGTCCATTATTTTAAGTATGGGAAGTCTCAATAAAAAACAAAATAGATATAAAACAAGAATAAAACTCGAAAAATAGTTTTTTATTTTTAAATACAGTATTGCTTGAAGATACTAACATCTATAATACCTACCAAGAAAAATTCAAATGATTTCCAGGCTGTTGTTGAATAGCAACCAAATGAAAGTATAGTCGGATCCCCCATTTTTAGATAAACAACTAGAACCAGGCTCTCGCAGGAAATACTGTATCATCAACTATATATCAAAAAGAGGCTAAAAATACCATAGAAGTATCTCATAATTACTTATATAAGCACGTTCCTTTTGGATATTCGGGTCTTCTAGTGGTACTCGACTACTATCATCTCTTTTTTTTATAGCTTTATAAAATTAAGCTTTGATGGATTTATCGGGTGACAAAGGAAACTCTTGTGTGTATTCCTAAAGTTATAGAAAACAAGTAATAGCAGGTTTATACATAAGGTTCCCATTCTCCAAGAAGCGCAAACAGACTATAACTAATGGGTAAGTATATATGTCTCTTAACGGTAATAACCTTACGAAAATATATAAATATTCCATAAACTGTCTCCACACGATAAAAAAAAGTATCTGTTAAAGTTATGAGGGGGGACTTGTTCAGGATAGTAAGATAGTTTTTGTACATATATATGATTTTTATTGCTCAGTTTCTTTCACATATTAACTCTTCTACTCTACTTGTTGATTATATTTTTAATTAGCTATCGCATCATAGTCATTAAATTGATAGCTAGAAAATGAGAGAGATTATTAACGGATTTCTCATTTTCAAGGAAAGGAACGAAGCGTTTGGAATAAGAGTATGACTTTGAATACGAATAATCGAGCTGCATAAAGTAAGTATAATTATGAGGCCATTGATGAGAAAGTAAATTCTCAGCAGTGTACCGCAAGGAACGGACCACATGGCTACAGGCGCTGGTCAAACAAATTAGTTTTTCATAAGTAAACAATAATTTTGACCTAGTTATAATATTCTTGTAAAGATCCATATGATGTTGGTAAAATTTCTTACTGTCTACTTATTATTATTGCTTTTTCCCTAATAATATATGCCCTCCCATTTTACTTCGCTAAATGGTAACTTCAATTTTGAGGACGGTAGCTTTTTGTCTATCTATATTCCTACTTCTAAATTATATGAGGTGAAAAACAAGCTGTCGTCCACGAATTTGATATTAAGAATATGAGGCTGGAAAATATTAGTGAAAGTATAAATATGAGTATAGTAATATCATTTTTTGCCGTGAGGTAATAAATACTGTTAATATTAGATGTATCATTATGTAGATTAACTAATTGGCAATTGCCTCATAAATGATAATAATAAACATTTCCAGATAAGCTTTTCATGTGATGAGCTCGCAGCATTTTAAAAAAAAGGGATTTTTATGGTGCGAATCATACAAGTTTTTTCTGAAATTATTACATTCTTGTCAATGGTCAATCTTAAAGGGAAATATTGGATGTCAAATAATAAACTCATTTTATAAAAAATATTGACATGTGATTACGCTTGTTTGGGGGTAAGTGATGATTGGCTCAATACACCGTGGAAAAACATTTCCAAATCGAGTATGATCGTCGCAAATCATATGCGATTTGAATATTGGTCTGTGTACACAACCTGGAAGATTCCGGGGTATTCTCTACCATATACCGGATTAAAAGAGATAGCAGTTATTTCACCGATGCGCCAGATTTTTCGATTATATGTAATGTTTTGTTATCTTACAAACTTTGCCGTTGAACACGATAATTCTTACGATAAATAATTCTTTTCCATAGAAATGTACATACGTACACGTATCAAGCTACTAAAAAATAACTCATGCAAGTGCTGATGCATGACATATTTTCATTTTTTTTTACCAAAGAATTAAAATATAACAATTGCTGAGAACCAGGTAGATAAATAAACAAAGCTCACGTTTCTGATGCCATCGATAATGATGCAATAAGTAAATGGGATAAACGTCTTACATAAGTTATATAGCGGTACCCGCGATTACCAGTAACTTTACCGTTTAGTCCAAAACAAGGTTCTGTTGTACAATAATGTTGTGCATGAGACCCTGAAATGACCTGAATTTAACAGTAACATTAGTATTTAAAATATATAGCATACCCAATTCACATCAATAAATAAGAACTTGATAAATTCGCTTAGGTATAGTCTTGGTGGGAACGTCAAAAATGTAATATTTATTAATAATAGACAGAAGATACAGAGAACAAAAATGATAGTGAGTGCAGCATTGATGTTGTAAAGTTGGTGGTAGTACAACATCAGCGTAAACAAAGTACTCCTTGCTATACTCTTGGATTATAAATTTGGTATTGATTATTCGTACGGGCTTTGCATAACCAGCTGCTCACCCGTTACGTTACTTTTTAATTGTTTAATACCTCCTATTTATAAGGAGCCATTAACGAAAAGAGAAAAGTTAATACTGGTGTAAAGTCAGGTATCAAGTCGGTTTTTAATTTTTGAACGTATTGCATTACCTTGCAGCGAAATATTATCGGCTCCAATGAGTGTATGGTGAACATGTTCAATTGACTTGAAATATTTAACAGTCTGAGAATTCAACCATATTTTTTAGTTATGGTTGAACAAGTATTTGGTATATGTAGTATAACACATATAAATGATGTTTATTACCTTGACATGCAGCTCCAATGTTGCATCTTCGTCACACACAATAATACCTTTTGGATGGAGTTGGATAGCTGACACGGTCCACATGTGGCTGACACTTTCTTCGACACATTTTCCGAGTGCAATAGCCTGCATGTAATAATAAACTTATTAGCAAGATCAAAATCACATGCATTTTAGTATTTTTTTTTGGTACCTTATGTGCACCAGTAATAATAACCATAACTTCACGAGCGTCCATGATGGTACTAGACAAGAATAGAATACCAGTTTAAGTTTGTACACATTATAAACTTGCGCTAAATATATAATAAAGATTTTTTCAAAAGAACCTACGCAACACCGACAGTCAATGCCAGTTTGGGCACTTTGGCCACATCGCCATCGAAAAATCGAGTATTTGCAATGATCGTTTCGTATGCAAGCGTTTTTACACGTGTGCGTGATGTTAATGAAGAACCAGGTTCATTGAAAGCAATATGTCCATCCGGCCCAATTCCGCTTAAAAAAAGCTCGACACCACCAAGTGATGCTATTTTTGCTTCAAATCGTTTGCATTCTTCGTCCAAGTCTGGTGCATTCCCATCCAAAATATTAACGTTTTCAGATTTTATGTCTATATGTACGAATAAATTATTCCACATAAATGAGTGGTATGATTCTGGATGGTCACGCGGAAGGCCGACATATTCGTCCATGTTAAACGTCACAACGTTTTCAAAACTGAGTTGTCCTTCTCTATAAAGTGTGATTAATTTTTGATACGTTCCAACTGGCGAAGAGCCCGTTGGTAATCCAAGTACAAAAGGTCGCTCTGGTGTTGGAACAAATTGTTTTATACGTTCCTTTACGTAGTTGGCTAATTATTTTCAAAAAAGAAAAAGGGTGAGAAAAAACGACTTATCTTATTTTTATCACGAAAAGCTGTGCGGATTATAAAAAAGAGAGAAAAGAATAAAATACTTACCAGCATAGCTTGATACTTCATCATAGTCTGAACGAATAACCAATCTCATCAAGAGTAAAGAGGTATAAAGGAAAGGAGAAAGAGAAACTTAACAGACCTGTTAAAAAGAGCGTTGTTTGGCAACTTGCAGAAACGCGAAAGAAGCAAAGAAAGTGGAAGCAAAAATAAAAAACGAGAAAAGAAATTTGCTGAACTCTATATTCCGTTTTTCTCCAATCAAATCGGACATCAACAAAATCAGTAAAGCGTTTTGTTTGTATCACCTTTAAGTGTCCCACCTCACAGTTTTGAAAACATGTCAAATAGGTTTATTAAACTATATATATATAAATCATCTGACAACAAAAATCTGACATAATACATGAGTGAATTTATGATGCTTATAACAAAAAAAAAATGTCACAAGTAAAAAATTGGAAATGGTAATCTGGCAACAATTCAATTTTCTTTTTCACTGCCCAACCCAGCCATAGTAGTAAAGCAATATTAATAATTATAGTATAATAAGTGGAAAGGTATAATAAAAAAAATACAGTACTTTTAGTACGTGAATTATTACATTATATAGTCGCTAACATGCGTTCACTTGCCTGCTCCGTGCTCAGGGTGTGTAACCTACAAATCAACACCAGGAATAAAATTGCAATAAACAATCTCGTGGTTTTTTTTTATAAAAATATATTATGTCAAATCATTAGGTAAAAAAGAAAGAAAGAAATCAATACACGTTACTTTGGTGTTTCATAATCAAGTAGTGTGTGATCATCAATTAATAGCAAATCCAAATGAGGAGTGCAGGCCTATTATTATCGATCGTGAGAAGCTTATGTCAGAAAGTACACAACTGAATCTTGCTGGAGATAAACTTGATAGCATTCTGTTCACAAAATCGGGGAGACAACAACAATTTCTCCAGTATATACATTTATTCCCAATTATGTTTCCAGATAACATCTAGAGATAATAACTCGTTTTTTTCACACATATCATACTACCAATAGTGAATGATGTGTTATTTTTGCATATGCTTATTAGATCAAATATGTTTCGATTTGAGAAATGCCGATCCTGCTTTCCTTTTTAGTAAAAATTGAGCTGCTTTGATCTCCTACAGTCTCCTAACAGTTTGAATCATTTTTGTCTGAATTCTATTCATACCCCACAAGCCGGCAAGCCAAACTAGTAATAGGACACTACAAACTTATTTGAAAAAAAAAGAGTTGCTCGAGGCTTTTCTTTGTGCAAAGACAATACTCTATTCAGCCATTCAATTCAAACCATTCTCTATAAAACTTTTATCTTCAGATCTAATTCTCTACAGCTTAGCAATATGTAATAAATCATATAACTGCTAATGTTAATATGAAAACACAGAAAAATAAGGTATATTTAATTGTAGCGCCTAATTTCACGCTTGATCGACGGGATATTATTTAGCCATTTCCGGGGCCCAATCTATCGGTCACATCTTCCCTAATAAGTAAAAAGCTTCGAAGTCTCCGGCTACCAAATAACAGGAACAATTCTCGGGATCCGCGGGGCCAATAAGTTAAAGTTTCTGAGCATGAATGACCATATTACCGTCTTTGTTTCAATATATGTCTTTTCCCAGTGCAAGCTAACAGACTTATAATGGTGTGAAAACCGAAATGTCTTATTTAATATAGTGAGAAAAAAAAGACTACACTGAGTTTCATATTATCAGCAAAAATGAGAAGTGTGGGAGTGTTTCTTTATTAAACATATGTTTTTCTGAATGGCGTGTATATATTATTAATAAATATAATTAAACCAGACTAATTGACGTTTTTAGGTGATAGCCATGGGTCCACATGCAATATATTTCGTATATGTAATATATATATGAAAAAATTACATTAGATGAAAGAAGAAGAAAAATTGGTACTACGTTTTCACATGCTCTTCCAGATTATTCCCAAGATGAACAAATAGTCAGTAATCTCGGTCGTTTTTACCGCTTTATACAATGGAACATTTTTTAAGTATTGCTAAAAGAACAAGAAATATAGTATAAAACTTTATTCTGATATAAGCTAAGATAGTTAGATGATAAATAAATAATATCTATTATCGATTTAATGATGGGGAGAATCATCTAATCAATTACTATATTAATTATATACAGAGAGATAAAGAAGGAATTACCCCTGTAACAGAATATGCATACTTTTAATTACGTTGTGTCTTTTGGTATTGACATTGACATTGACATTTAAATTTCTATCAAGTCCTTTTTTCTCGCTGTGATGGATATCTGGATTGTTGGGTAATCTCAGCTGAAATAGCGTTCATCTTTTTGTAGCAAAGTAACCAATTGTACAGTAAAATTAGATGGTAAGTTAAACTTGGTCAATTCAAGATGTTACTCATCCATTTTCTAGAGCTCGTAGAGATGTAACTTTATGAAACTAATTTTACGAGCACTTTAATAATAATTAGAATAACAATGGAGAGCTTGATGATTATTGTTCTCATAAGTAAAAGAGCGACTACCTAATATTTATTAGTAGTCAAACTAAACTCCATCGATTACTATTAAACTACCAGAGTTTGATTTATATGTGCACCATATTATTGTAACATGTTAAGTTTGTGTGATTGCTGTAATTCTCTTTGTAAAATAACTATTCACGTGAAGAAGCTATAAATGGGGTTTAGACTACTACATGAAAATTATGCCTTCTCGCGATCTCCCAATCAAGTCATTGTTCTTAATATTTAATTACGATCTGCTCTTCATATATTCATATGAAAAAAAAATTAAAATGCTTTAGTTTTATGGATAATTAGTGAAGCTGTTATATACAATGCGTTTTGATATATTCTGGTGATATTTCTACATTTATTGAAGCATAATATACTGCTTCTCAGTGTGCTCTAGTTCGATATCACTAAAATGACACATCTTGTTTAAATTTTGTTGCTTATTAGCAGTTTAAATATGGTTTTGATGATAGAGTAACATTGTCTCTGTGTAATGTCTCATCACATATATACCTTCATATATTCTTAAAGATCTACCATGGAACTGAGACTCTGTACAAAAAGCCATCGAGACTTTTTGTCATGTTTATAAACGACTAGATGAGTATCCATTTCCAGGTTAAAAAGTTATTATACTTCATGTTTGTCTATAATTTTTTTTTATTTCATGACCTTAACATATAGAGAAACGTGGTAGGAAGTTATAGTGAAGTATTGCTTTTTTGTATATTTTATTAGAGTAAGGAGTTAACAAAGCATGATATTGTCATTTTTGATCCTACGTATCGTAAATGTTAGTGTTGCATACAATATGTTGATAACAGCGAATTGGTGAAGAAATAATGCAAATGACTCCGCATTTGGACAATTACTACTATCCTTTATTTCTTTTCCTTAACTTTTGGTAAGTAATAATAGGTCTCTTTTCTGGATAGTATCTTTGCCATTAAACAATGAATAACATATTATATACATTTACTCAATTAAGATCATGGAAGACGATCCATTTCTCATCGTGAAACAGTAAGCTCGACTAAAACATAGATTTATAATACAATTCTATGGAATTTTATGATATCCCAACCAAAATTAACTGATGAAAAATAACCGATTATATAAAAAAAAGTCAAGTAGAAGATGCTTTGGATAATGCATCGGTTTTGTTCGATTCATGGAAACGTATTCAACAAACAGTATCCTCCCCTAAAAATCAAGAACTTTTGTGGACAGCTGATGAACTTACTTCATGTCTTGAAGCAATCGAACAAGATCTTGACGATTTAGACGAGGCATTTGCTGTCTCTCAAGCCAACCCTGGCAAGTTCAATTTGAAGGCTTCTGAACTAAACTCTCGACGTTCGTTTTTAACAGAATCACGAAACAAGATACAAAATATTCGAAATACCATGGCAAATCCACCTGCAAAGAAAGGAAAAGTAAGCTGAGTTGGACCACGATGCATGCCGTGTAAACATTAAGAAAGAAAAGAAAAGAAAATTCACTATTAGATAACGAACATTGAAACGAATTTTAATTCACCAATGGAATATAGGGCTCTGATATAGGAGAAGGATCTAGTTCATACC
This sequence comes from Circinella umbellata, assembly GCA_025093555.1. Taxonomy (NCBI): domain Eukaryota; kingdom Fungi; phylum Mucoromycota; class Mucoromycetes; order Mucorales; family Lichtheimiaceae; genus Circinella; species Circinella umbellata. The sequence goes on along the minus strand of JAIWNF010000011.1, from coordinate 237,051 downwards.
GAAGTAATAGAGAACAGGATAATGATCGATATATTGAAGATGAGCATCAGCAACAAACGGTAAGTTTTTTTTTCCATCCAAAAAAAAGGAAGACTATACCAAGTAACTAATTAGTTCATGTGGATGTTTATATATAGATAATGATGCAAGAACAAGACACACATTTGGATAGCATGTCCGGTACATTAGTCAACCTCAAAGAGATAGCTGGTACTATGAATCAAGAGTTTGATGACCAAGCCATGTAAGTTGGATTATTTATTTTATATTACTACTCTTGGTATAATCTTATATGTTTATATATTTTGTCAACAATAAGGATCTTGGACGATCTTGGTGATCAAGTAGATCGATCTCAAGGACGGTTACAACGAGCGATGGGCAGAGTAAAAGAAATATTACGAAAAGAAGAAGGTATATTGAGTATTATATTTTCTGTCTAAAAGATTTTCGAAGACTAATAGAAAAATGTTTTTATATACAGAATCCAAGTCAGGCTATTGTATCTGCTGTCTAATTATTGTGCTGATCATTTTACTCGTACTAGTTATTATCATTTAAAATATATCCCTGTATAAATAATCAATATGAAATATATAACATTTAACCAGTGTTGTGTTCAAATGTGTCGTAATGAAAACTTATGGGTTTAATTTATGTTTCTTTTTTTTATTCTTGTTGTTGTGTGATGATAGTGTATATAAATCTCAACAGTAATAGGACAGGTTCTATTTCTGTTTATACCAATTATGTAATATAGTAAGACTTGACATAACAAAGACGTTATAATATATTGTATATCCGAACTTTTTACTTGCTACGAGATAAAAGCTGCTCACAAATCTGAAAAATAAAAAAAACTAGCTTTTATTTGCTCATTTCATCTTTTGGTTGTACTAAAATAACACCTTTTCTTTGTAATTGGTTTATTTGTTACTCTACGATTTCAATTTTTATCAAACATGATCGAATATGTATATCATTTCGATTATCAAGTGATGAGTACAATACTACTACTCGAATAAATTTAATAAAATTTATCTCGAGTCATCAGAGGCATAACTAATTCTACTTGAAAAATAAATATTGCAAATATTTATTAACCAATCTGGGGAATACATGTACATTGATAATGCAAATATTGCATAATTTGATCTTGCTCACTTGGATCTGTAAGATACCGGCATCTTCTTCATTGATCTCTTGGATATCTCCCTCTTCTTCTACTACGTCCTTCTTCTTTATCATTACTGATTGTTATTTCAGGAGACTGGAATACCAGTGAATTAATTAGAAAGTAGTTGTTGTAGTCGTTGCTGTTCAGTTTAGAAGCAAAAATAAATGACAGCACGTCGTTACAGATTCTTATGTAGCTTAACAATATGGTTGTAAGTCTTTCATATTCTATTTGTCAACATCCAAAATATGAAAATCTTCCATACATGGCTTGGGTTTTTTTTAGGTTTTTGATAAATGATAATAAAAACAAAGAATAATAGAGCACATTCGCTGTGCTATTTTTACATTCTTTATCGTCACCTTAATTTACCCTTGATGGGATTTGTTCATTATAAGAAATAATCCTCTCAATCCCTGTAATAATTTCATTTTTGCGTGAAATCTTCTCATTTTTATTTTTTATACATACTTATTCATTAGCCTTAATTTTTATTTTTTATTATTATCTTTTCTTCAATATATTCAATAAATATATAAGCTACGTATTCTTATCCATCTTACCACTCTATAAGTAGTATTCATTGTTGTTATTATTAGTGGTTTTGGCATAGACGAGCGAAAATTGAACTCGCATTTTAGAGTTTGATTTTAGTGACACAAAAAGACAGCGCGTCTTGTTTATTCTTTTCCCACTATTTTTGTTAACGTTATCCCGAAGAAGGTTTTGCTACCAATGTAACCGTAACATTATACCACTTTTGTTATATATAAAGGTTTGATCATAATAAGATATTAATCGGCCATGCCCTACCCTACTTTACTTGATAACCAACCATGAAATCTGGTGATCGCTAAACCTCATTTTCGGAATTCATTATCTAGATATCATATACATACACCACTTCTTCTCTGATTCTGAATAGTTATACTACATTTATTTTAATAGGAACGTCATTCTTTTTAATAAAATACATGAATCTTTACTTCTCTGATTTCTTGTTTGATGCAAGATTGATAAGAAAATCCGTGATCCACCCCCTTACTCTTGTAATAGCATAGAATAGGTTACTAATGTAATCATGCGAATTAATATTTGAGCATAACAAAGAAATTGTTTCTTTTAGATTTCCTACTTCTTATTTGAGACAAGATACGTAATAATAATAGAGCAGTGAATAACATGTTGTCAACTTGTCTACACCAACTAGATAGCACACCAAGGTGATAACATGTTGTCATGAGAATAGACGGAAAATTAAAACTGGATTAAAAAAAGCTATATAAAGGCAAAGTATCTCAACAAGCATTTCAAACACACGCACAACAAACACACACAAGTTAACACACACACACACACACACACACACACACACACACACACACACACACACACACGCACGTTTTTTTGTGCCAGCTCGTCCAATGAAGTGTAAGTACTCTATGTTCATAATAATATTTATTTCCCTCGTTGCTCCCTTACTTTAGACAGCATGATATGATGTTTTTTTTTTGCTAATAATGACATGTGCTTCTTTATTATGATTGTAGTTCCCAAGACAGCTGACACAATCTTTAAAGCTCCTGGTGGTTCGTTGTGGATGCTCAAACCTTATGTCGTTGTAACGTTTTCCCATTTGTAAAAAAAAGCTGTGCAACGGCATTGTATGGCAGAGACCATCCACAGGGAACAATATTTTTTTTTCTTTTTATCCAGATTGGTGTGCCCGAGAGGGAAGAAGCACTGACCTGTCTTACTTGGTAAGCATTATATCTTTGTAACTCTTATACAATACCATCATCAAATAATTGGGTAAGAAAGCAATGGTTCTCATTAAAATTTATTTTCTTTTTTTTTACATGTCAAAATATAATCTGGCAGAGATGGAAAAAAAGACTTTGTTTGATTATGAAGAAACGGGGTTTCTTTTAATTTGCTTATGGTGAGCTAATATTTATATCATGGTGAAGATAATTGTGAATGGACTACTACTATTAATAGTAGTATGATTATGTGTTGATAACACTTCATTTATTAACTTACTGTCATTCCATACCATTTTTTTCTTATATTATAGCATTTTGATTAGATACCGTTAGATTAGAAAACTTTGACTTATAAATTAAATACGTACCGTTTAAGTATTACCTACTATTTTGTTTATTTGTTTTCTTGCATATTGCTTATCTATATATCAGCACTAAACAACATAGTTGGAAAAAATAGTGCAGTATCTCCATGTATTTTGAAATCTAGCTTTGGTTTTAAAAAGAATCCTTTCAAAGTTTAATTTCTGTGCAAATATGATAACTGGTTATAATGGGAAATAGTGGATAGACCATTGATTCCCTAGTATAAAAGCTATTTTTTTTGTTATGATACGCAAAAATGTTTGAATGATAGTTTGTATATAGATAGTTCTGTTTGATATCTGTAGAAATTTGGTTGATATGCAAGAATAAATGAGACTTGGCTTTACCATAAACATAGAGAAATTTATATATTTCCTGTCCATTCTGCTTGTCCATTCAAGTAATGGCATATATCGACGCTAATTAGTTACCGTTATTGTTTTATATCATACCGCGTTGTGAATATACGTCGAATTATGATTCTATGATAACTGCCCTGAAAATCATAAAAGGATCATATTCATATACAAAAGTTGGAACATGGATAAAAATAATGTAAATGTTAGTTTTTCCGCTTCAGAGTGGATACTTGACCAGTCATACCGGTCCCCAGGATATCAATGTAATTGATAAAGAAAAATACAGTAGTACAAAGTGCAGTAATAAATCTCTCCCAATAGCACCATGTATTAGTGCAACTTGATTGAGTGTTGCCATCCTATCAATTTTCTTACTTCATTTTGATACGTAATGAAATTTTGTTAATAATGATAACGACAAAATTACCATTTCCAGAGCAAAGCGTGCCCAATTAAGATTTGACAAGAGGAAAAATTGCTGCGAGGTCGTATGACAAGCGAATCATGGCAATTATACCTTATCTAGTGGGTACATCCTATACATTATATATATTCATGCGTGCGAAAATTTAAAAGTGTTTTAAATAAAAGTTATTTACCCATCCTCATGTTTTTATTCTTTCTTCCAGTATCCCTCCAAGAAGTAAAAAAAAATGACTTCTTCTCTTCCTACAAGACATGTAAAAATGATAGAGTTGCTTCGTGAGGCTATACAAGTCGCTAAACGTTCACGCGAAATGGGAAAACATCCTTTTGGAGCTATCTTGGTAGAAAATGGAACAGACAAGATATTAATGCAACATACCAACGTTAATTCTACAGCTCACGCAGAAAGTGAGCTTGCTCGTGCCGCTGGTAATGTATAGCGTCCTTTACTATTTTCACTCGTGACTAATTAATATTGATTTTATATATATATACAGCATTAAATTTTACACCTGAGCATTTGTCAAGATGCGCTCTTTATACAAGTGTTGAACCTTGCGCGATGTGTGCTGGTACTTGTTATTGGGCTAATATTGGAACTGTTGTTTATGGAATGCCCGAAACAGAATTGGCTTCTTTAACTACTAATAGCAAAGAAAATCCGACAATGGATTTACCGTGTCGTGAAGTTTTTGCCCATGGTTCATGGAAGGTTAATGTAGTTGGTCCATTCCCAGAATTATACGATGAAATCAAAGCAGACCATCTCGATTTTTGGGATTCCCATTAATAGCACTAATAAACGCTAATATACTGAACAGTCGAAAACATTTTAGGTGATAATATTTTTATGCTCTTTTTTTGTTGGTTTGCATGGAATAGTTAAAATTGGTAATTAAAAAAATTATATAATAGCTATTTTTATCAGTTGTATCCAATTTTGTCTTGGTTACCATGGTATTCTTTACTCTTCATCCGTCACACATTATAAATATATCCACTTTACACATACAATAATAAACCCACATAAATAAAATCATTTTTGTTTGTTTGCTTGAAAACAATATTTTTGTTGCAAAATCAGAATTTTACATTAATCTAAGAAAAGGGGGTTGAGCGTGCTGGAAAATAATATGAAGAAAAGATAGTTGTGGGAATTGCATTAAAAGAAAAGTTTATTTTTAAGCGGTAGCTTGTTTGCTTTCAATCGAACGTTGAAATTCGGCCATGCGAGCTTCAAGTTCAGGGCGGAAGTGACGAATCAAACCTTGGACCTATATGTTGACAAATATATTTTGAGAGTGAGTACATAATTCACATTTTTTAAAAGATAAAAAAAAATATGAAACTTACGGGCCATGCTGCGGCGTCACCCAAAGCACAAATAGTGTGACCTTCAATTTGCTTGGTAAGATCCCAGATTTGATCAATTTCTTCAGGACGACCGTTACCAGATTCGAAACGATCCATCATGGATTCGAGCCATTTGGTACCTTCACGACAAGGTGTACATTGACCACAAGATTCGTGGCGGTAGAACTTTGAGAAACGAGAGATAGCACGAACAACGTCAGTGGACTTATCCATAACAATGACAGCTGCAGTACCAAGACCAGAGGTAACATCACGAAGGGCATCGAAGTCCATCCTAAATGAAATTTTGTTAGTGCCCCTCCGCTTTTATTTAATGTTTTCAATATTCCTAAAATTCAAAAAGATTCTTACAAGACATCATCACAGATCTTCTTAGGCAAGATTGGGACGGAACAACCTCCAGGAACAATACCTAAGTTAATCAATACATATATGTCAGAAAAAAATATTATTCCCATTGTTTTCTTTCAGATATAAATATATAATAATAATAGCAAACATACCAAGAAGGTTATCCCAACCACCACGGACACCACCACAATGCTTGTCAATCAATTCACGCAAAGGAATGGACATTTCTTCTTCAACAGTACAAGGGTTGTTGACGTGACCAGAAATACAGAACAACTTTGTGCCTTGGTTGCGGTTACGACCGAAACCAGCGAACCATTTACCACCACGACGCAAGATAGTAGGTGCAACGGCAACTGTTTCGACGTTGGTGACAGTCGAAGGACAACCGAATAAACCAACGTCAGCAGGGAATGGGGGCTTCAATCTGGGCTTACCCTGTTTACCTTCGATGGATTCGATCAAACTGGTTTCTTCACCACAAATATAGGCACCAGCACCACGATGGATATACACATCAAAGTCCATACCAGAACCACAAGCGTTCTTACCAATCAAACCAGCTTCGTAAGCTTCATTGATGGCTTCTTGCAAGTGAGAAGCTTCTTGGTAGAATTCACCACGAATATAGATGTAAGCAGCATTGGCTTTCATAGCAGCACCAGCGAGCACACAACCTTCGATAAGCTTATGAGGATCACCACGCAAAATTTCACGATCCTTACAAGTACCAGGTTCACCTTCATCAGCGTTGATAACGAGGTAACGAGGACGGCCTATATTTATATATATTTAATTATTACATATTTCCATTTAGAGTACCCCTCTCCATCACCCCCTTTTTCCTTTCCAAAACTATATGGAGTTGAATTATATAATCCAACAAAAACAACAATAATGACAATAATATTAACCATACCATCGAGAGGCTTGTTCATAAAGCTCCACTTGAGACCAGTTGGGAAACCAGCACCACCACGACCACGAAGACCTGATTCTTTCATTTCCTGCAAAATCCATTCGTGACCCTTCAAAATCATTTCTTTGGTCTTGTACCAATCACCACGCTTTAATGCACCCTTCAAACGATAGTCATGCTTAAGATACACGTTGGTGAAAATACGATCTTCATCGGAAAGACCGCCAAAGGAAGTTTTGCCGGTAATGGGATTGGCGTTAGGATCGGGAGTGGCAGCATAGTGACGCACAGCAGAAACAGCACGCATATTGCGAGCTACCACAGGAGCGGTTGCTATTTTGAAAAAGTAAATAAAAAATTTGGGAAAATCGACGTGTTATTTATACATGAAATGTATATTTTTAAAATATATTTTTATTACTATTAATATTAATAACAATAATAGTAATATTTTTTTCCTTTTGTTTATTGTTGGAAAAAAGCTCAATCGACTTTTTGTTGCTGTGTTGATTCGATCGCGTTTTTCAATTGAAAATTACCTCGTCGAAGAATGGCGTTCCGAAGCATTATAAGAGTGGGGAAGTATAAATTATTGACGGAAGGAAATGACGGGTCGCCCGGTAATCAAAGACTCTTTGTTTTTTCGTTTGTCGTTGGGCAAGAAGAATTGCCGTCCTGGTCCAGAAAGCCTGACGTAGACAAAATCAAATTTATAGCCCCGACACCTTTTTTCTCTTTTTTTGGTGCTATAAATTCATTCATTAAAATTGATGGTTTAAAGGCATGAAAAGCTACACTCTTCTTTCGTTAAACCATGACTTACTTAAAAAAAGACGAACTTGGTAAGGCGAGGAATAGCTAATATTTTTTTCTTTTGGTTTTTTTTTACTTCTATGTAGACTAAATAGTATAGATTTTAGATAAATATCTAAAGAATTTGCCGCGAACTAATAGTAACAACCAACAGGCGTCGTCAACAGCCTCCCCTTCACGTCCTGTTGTTGGTGGTAATCTAAGGGGTCCCAGACCAGCAATGAAACCCGCTTCTTGGCGTACATCGGGTGAGCAATCGTCTAATGCTATGCAAGATGCTAGAAATGATCTCATATACCCCATGCAAAAACAGTTACACCTCACCGACCATAAAGAAACTACAGCTAGCAGTGTTTCTGGAATTCAACCCCAAGTAGACAGTTTACAGCAAGCGACTGGAACTATTTCTGAAGCTATCACTGAAACATCAAAAAAATTCTCTCTACCTCAAGCAACACATTCCCAACCTTCACGAGTGGATAAAATGGATGCATTTGAAGCATCTTTGTCTCCGCGAAGGCGTCAACAACCTACCCCAGTCTCGCCTGTTACGGAAACAACAACAACAACAACAACATCAACGTCAACGTCAGCACCACCTGTTGTACAACCAAAACCACCTGGAATCAAAACCAAGCCATTGTTTTCTACTCCAGGTGCTACAACCACTACTAGCAGTCGCTCCCCACAGCCTCCACCACCGCCAATCCCAAAAAAAACATCATCACCATCACCGGTACCCTATTCACGTTCTCAGCCTCCTCCTATTCCTCCTAAAAAACCATCCACGCCACCCCCACTACCTTCTTCATCAGTAAAAGTGGATAATGATCGGGTGTCGGTAGCAAATCCTTTATATAGTGGAGCTCGCTGTGCAGGATGTGATAAACCGATTGCAGGTCGAGTCATTCGTGTGGATCAGAATCAATGGCATGTAGATTGTTTCAAATGTAAACACTGTGAACAAGACCTCGAACATATTGCCTTTTATTCTATGCACGGTCAACCCTATTGTGCGCTCGATTATCATGAATTATTTAGTAAACGTTGTGACTATTGTAATACACCCATCGAAGAAAAGTCCATTGAAGCATTAGGGAAGCATTATCACGTAGGACATTTTTTTTGCCGAGGATGCAGTAAACCATTTGATGAAACAAGCTCATTTATGGTACATGATGGACATCCATATTGTGAAAAAGATTATCAAGCGAAATTTGGGAACAAGTGTATGGGATGTGGTGAATATATTACGAGCGAGTTTGTTGGTGCATTGGGCGGAGATTGGCACAAGGAATGTTTTGTCTGTGCGGTAAGTATACATATGCATACGCTCGACACAAAAATTTTTAAAGATAAAGAAAAAGAGCGAAAGGGCATGTCTTGAAGGTAAACTAATTCATTATTCAAAAACATGAAATATTATTATCATTTAGGATTGTGGCAAAGCATTTGAATCGGCTTCATTTTATGAACGTAATAATAAGCCATTTTGCGAAGTACATTACAAGAACCCACGTAACGGTAATGTTAAAGTATGTCAGCATTGTGGGGATATGATTGATGGCAGATATTCTTCAGCCTTCGGTAAGGATTATCATCCTCACCATTTTCAGTGTGCTAGGTGTAACAAGATATTGAGTGCCAGGGTGCCAGGTATTTAATTATGAGGGGATTTTTTTAATTGTTTATAATTAATGCTTTACGATAATTGAAACTCACATGAATATGCTTTGATGCTAGGCATGTGGCAAGAAGGAAATCCAGGAGAATTGATTTGCAAGATGTGTGGTCGACAATAATCTTGAACAGATTATGTATATTTTATTTATGAGCATAACAACACCTTTTCAGTAAATTTTGATTTCAAAAAGCCTTTTTTTTCCTCTTCAGTAAATTACATGTGATTTTTCATTGAGTATCCATTTAATATCTTTTGTTGAAACATAAATGACACTTACAATTAAATGGATGGTCAACATATGCAAATTCAATATTCTCACGAAAAAAAATTTCAATTGATTAAAATATGAGCAAAAATAATTCTCATACAACTTTAATTAAAAAAATACGATAAAAGAAAAACAGGATGTAAATGGTTTGTGAATCAATGAATGGGATAAAAAAAAGATAAACGAACTATGGGTTTAAGATATGGAGAAAGGGCGAATGGTCTCTTTAATAAAGGGAAAATAATAAACAAATGCTTGGTATTAATTACAACTTGGCCTTTGCAGGGTCCATTTGAGCTGCCAATTGTGCATACATTTCAGCAATTTGAGCAGTGTAACGTTTAGCAGCTTGAGGACGCTTGACCTTGAGAGTGGGGGTGAGGATATCATTTTCAATAGAGAAAGGATCGGATTCAAGGAAAAGGGCCTTGGGTAATTCGAAACCACGAAGTTCAGCCTTCTTGCCAACCTTTGTCAATTCATCCAATATAGCTTTGTTCACTTCAGGAACCTTGATAAGTTCTTCGAATGACAATTTCTTTGCAGCAATATGAGGAAGCTTAGAAAGAACAAAGGTGTTCAATGCTTCAGGGTCAGGAACAATGATACCAACCAAAGAGCTTTGGAGAGAATCACCGTGAATATAGATTTGTGCAATGACGGAGGATTTGGCAAAGACATTTTCGATCTTTTCAGGAGCGATGTATTCACCTTGAGCAAGTTTGAAAATATTCTTCTTACGATCAATAATAACAACACAGCCACGTTCATTGATCAAAGCAATGTCACCAGAGTGGTACCATCCTTCATCATCCAATGCTTCACGTGTCTTTTCCTCATCCTTGTAGTAACCCATAAATACATTTGGACCACGAATACACAATTCACCACGAGGGTAAGGATCGGTTGAAAGATAGTCCATTTCAGGAACATCGACAAGTTTGAATTCGTTACAGCCAAAGGGAGCACCAATATGACCAGCCTTGTATTCACCCTTGCTGTGGATAGAAGAAGCAGCGCATGTTTCAGTAGCACCATAACCTTCACGGATATCGCAGCAGAAAGCAATACGCAAGAATTGCATGACATCCTTACCAAGAGGAGCAGAACCACTGCAAACGAAACGGACACGACCACCCAAAGCTTGTTTAACCTTGTTGAAAATCAAACGATCCCACAATGGATGGGTATTACCAAGGCCAGCTTCGAGATTAGCAAGCTTAGCAGCAACGGCGCGACGGGCAAGAGCGCCCTTGGCACCAGGAGCTTCAATGGTCTTTTGAACAACACTCGAGTAGACACGGTTAAGAAGACGAGGGACAGAAGCGAAGATGGTAGGTTTCAAGGTTTGCATATCATCAACAATCTGGGCAACATCACCGCTGAAGAAACCGATACGCGAACCACGCATTAATGCAACAATGTCAATCAAACGACCGAAAATGTGAGCAAGAGGAAGGTAGGAGATACTGACATCGTTATCCTGATATTCACCAATGTTGAGATTACTGGCAGAAACGGCAGAAACAAAATTACCATGAGATAACATAGCACCCTATATATTCATAAATGTGTTAGAGTTAAATATTTAGTTATCGCCCACACACAGTTTCATTTAGACCTTGTAAATTCCTTTACTATTTTGTAACCACACATTTATATCTATCGTTTAAATTCCCTTAAAATCATATAAGTTTGTTAAAAAAAACACTTGCCTTGGGCATGCCAGTTGTTCCTGAAGTATACATGATAAAAGCCAAATCTTCAGCCTTAGGAGGATTGTGGGAACGACGGTTCTTCTTACCAGCAGCTTCAATAGCAGCAAAATCGGTTAAAAGAACGTCCTTCTCTTGAGCCCAAGCCTTAATAATGGCACTCTTGGATGCAGCACCAGTACCAGGAGCAACATCATCTTCGAGGGTATCCATAGAAATAATGCAGCGCAACTTGGGTAACTTGTGACGAAGCTTGAGCAAGTCGGCGATATGATCAGCCGAACAGACAACAGTTTCCAACTCGGCATGGTTCATAACATATTCGACGGTGTCTGGGCCGAGTGTGTCGTACAAGGTTACGGTGTAAAGGCCATAAGCGGCGCAAGCCAAATCGCAAATGGTCCATTCAGGACGATTGACAGCCCAAATACCAATGGGAATATTTTTGGTACGAGAATCATTGAGTTGATGGTTAAGCAAGTTAAGCACGCCAGAACCAAAGTTGGTAATGCGGTGATTAACTTGACGATAAGTTTGCCACACATATTGACCGCGTTCACCAGTCTTTTCGTTGACAATGGGACGATGACCCAAACAAGGACGATCACGGGCAAGTTTCAAACCTATTCATATTATCATAGTTTGTTGTGAATAAAAAAGGCATAGTACGAAAAAAAATGTTATGATAGAAATATAATAGATAAAAGGCGAGGTTGTTCTAGTAGTTGATTCTTTGGGTTGAACTAGCAGCGTTTACAGGGTCAAATATAAATTCTATTCCATTACCTTCTTTGAAGAGGTCATACATGTTTTGAACCTTGGGGCTGGTTCTTTCGATAATATCTGGATACGCAGCACTACGGAAGACACCTAAACAATAGCAATAAATGTATTAAAATACATGCATAATTACCCCACATCTTTAAGTAATATGACAAAACGGTTGAGATATCCTTTTGTGTAAGAGGCCCATTATATAATGCCATACCAAAAGGGTGGATAATAAACCAATAATAAGTTCTTTCTCTCAACCTTGACATAACACGTAAAGAGAATAAATAATTTTACTTACCAGTCTGACCGGGCTTACGACTATCAGGCAATTCGATAAGCTGCTTTTCCAAGTTAATTTTAGGGGACATATTTAGTTTGTATGAAAGAGAATAAAAAGAAAGTTTTTTTCCCCAGATTCAATAGAAAAAAAGAAACGTAAGTTGAACGATTCCTCGTTACAAGGCACAAACAATATATCGTTTAAATGTAATTTGAAACACCGTCAAGGCAGCATTTGGATCAGTCAGAATGCTGGGTTATACATGTGAAATTCCGTTACGAATTTTGTGTAACAATATAAAAGGCAACTATTTTTCTTATAAAGTGCTGTCATTTTTTTTCGTTTCCCTTACTTGGCTAACAAACGTTGATTCCTCGAGACAAAATATATAAGTTTGTCTTCATTGTAATACTTTTAGTTTTAAACATGATCGTTTCCAAGGAAGTCTAAAGATTATTGTCTATGAAAAATGAAAGAATAAGGTAAATTATGTTTTCCCGATATACGGGTTGAGTTGGATTGATTTTGCTGAGTAACCAGGATTGAATAGTCTAATATGTTGCAGAAGAGACAGAACAGGCAACAGGAATGTCAACCGGAGTTTTTTTTACAGGATATGTGTTAGAAAGATGTGAATGGTTTTAGTTCATTTAAATCTTTTTTGATATGAATTCGCCACATATTTTTTTTTTCTTTTTTTCTTTTTTGAGTTGATTGATGTACAACCCATCTCCATCTTTTTTTTTTAACCTTTACTATTTTTTGAGGAACATGGGTGAAAATATCAATTGGGAAAAAATGAGAAGTTAGCTTCTTCATGATCATATCTTAATTTTCTAATGAAGTGAAAATAAGATTATATAATAATAATAAACTTTTGACTGAAATATAATAATATACCTAGCAGTAAGTCTATAAAAGGGCAAAAGTCCCCTTGATTTTGATTTTCTATAGTTAACTATGTAGTTTTTTTAGCCGAAGCTATTTTTTAAAAAAAAGGAGCAACCAGAAGAAAAGATCAGTAAATCTTTTTTCCACGCCAATTTACAATTTTATTCGTTGGAATGATGTGTAAGCATCATATGGTTTTTTTTGTTTCATTTAATTCATTTTTATCACTTTAGATCACTTTTCACAATTTATAATGATATTTCATAAACCAGAGAAAGAAAAACTATAATTATATAACTATATAACTATTCGTTTTTTCTAAAAAAAAAATGTTTATCACCAAGTTCTTTTCCGAGTATATAAACTACTACACGTGCAAGATTAAAAATACTCAGGAACGTTAGATAATGAATGTCATCAGCAAAATAAAATCGTGACAGTATTAATGAATGTTATTCTTGCCACTCACTCCTTTTGATATACAGTACATGTATGAATAGATCTAAGCTAGATGATATGTAATAAATGTATCTTACATTTATTAGGCGAGATAGGTCATAAACACGTTAATTTTATTTTCACTGGATGCTTTCACTGATACGTTTGTCGAGTTCAAAAGTGATACAAGTATGATTGCAACTGTGCTTGGCGTTGACATAGTACGTAATATAGCTGCTGCAGTAAACAACTTTTTGCATCTTTCTACCCTATCCATGCTACATCACATACATGACTGTGTTCAAAGGTATTGTAAACTATCATATACTTTGCATGAGCTTTTATATAGGCAATCATCAATAAGCATTTAGTTGGACGCTATTGTTGTTCTGAAGAGAATACGATATAGGCAATAATTATGAATTTTTACTTTTTTCCAGAAAAAAATCAAAAGAGAATTGCAGAAGTATGACTACTATGAACCAGCACCTTTATTATAGTCTATAAAAAATATGGCGTGTGCTTTAGAATATGTTTATAGCATCATGACGAGAAGAAACCAGGGTACTACATAAACCAGTTGATCGGAGCAAACCGTACATGAATATGTTGTCTTTGTAGTATAAATCGGTATATTATGTTACGAACAAAACAAAAGAAAGCCAATCCATATTTTTCTTAGTTTCTCTACTGATCTCGTGCCTGGTCAGCATATAATAGGCATGCTTGTTTTTTTTCCATAAAGTATACTCTACATTATGTGTGGCACAAAATGGAATATAATAAAAATCTTCGTATGAGATCACATGATATCCTTCAAACTTAATTACACCAAAATAGTAGCTCTTTTTCTCAAATACCTCTTCCAAATATTTTGAGCAATCTAGTGAAATTTCACTTGATCGTTTTCTATATATAATAAAAGATAAACTGGTATATGGTTGTGTTGTATATAAGTATACCATGGTGAATTTTATAGAAAGAAACCAGCGATCGAGTTGTACCATCAAGTTACTAATAATAAGATTGAATATAGTACTTCATATCAATCTAACGACTAAAAACAATGACATCATATAATCTTTTTAATACATATAAAATGATCTACTGAAAAACATTATCTACATAAAACGCAGGTTTTTGACTTTTATTTTCAGCAATAACAATCATGTGATTACTGTGTATTATACTTCACACCTCTACTCTTTCTTTTTTTAAAAAATTAGGTACGTACGTATACGTATTGCTCTGTTACATGGTCAATGCTGTTAAAAATACTAAAGCTTTATTAACTGCCGAACAATATGCTATCAATTGAACATCAACTAATCGTTGTTACTCAAGATAACATAAGAAATTTCACGAAAATTACGTATTCACATTGTTGGTGATATTTGTTCACAACTAGACAAAATAAATATGTAATGTTTGAATTCCATGTTGTAAGTCCCATCAAATGGCTGAACAGATACTTGAAATAAGTATATAACGCATTTAAGAAAAGTGGTCATATCAAAGAACTGAATAAAAATAATAATTTAGATGATTGGCACGTTCTTTAAGGTGTTGGCGGTCATGTTAGACAAGTTACTATATATATGGATTTACCAAGAAGAAAGATGAACATATTTTCTTTGTTGTATTAAAAAAGATAGTCCAACATGTATGTTGTACACTTGGACTCGTTGAAGATACAGTTTATGTAAAGTATTTATATTTTTATTATATAGTGGGAATGGTTTTATGATCATCAAAAAAAAAACTTGGGCGAAATAGTTGAAACCAATAATGCATAATTATTCGTCATTACAATTACCGATTACAATGAACTTTTAAATTTGTTATCTCAATTTCAAGTAATGATTGTGACAACTGGAGTTTCATTTGCTCATTTTGGATAATTTGAACTTGTTCAAGTTTTCATCGTCTTACTTATGCTTTACTCCAGGTAAAGAATGGTATGGTATCAAAGTATTTGGTATTGGACTTGGGAGAATCACACCAATATATTTTTCTTTCTTATCTAGTGGTTTTTAGATGATGATATCGCTTGCCAATCTTACTTGACTATATCTTAATATAATAATGAGAAACAGAAAACGATTAAGCTTTATTTTGCAACAATGTCTCAATTTACAAATCCAATAACACTAGAAGCCAGGTTGTTTCTTCACGAATATATAATTCTATCAAGAATAAAATGGTGATATGAACAAGGTTTTGGATTGTTTTTTCGTGCCACATATCTTGAGATAAACTTTGTGGTGATTTCTCTGGACAATTCAAAGATATTCCATCTCAATTGCAAAATCAAAATGGCTTTATCAGCGACATGAAGAAGAAAACGGCAGTAGCAGTAATAAGCTAAAGTCCGGATGGCTATTGCTGCTCGCGAGAATAAATGCTATTCCCAAGCTCATAGATTAATGCTAATAATCATGAATAAAGCTTTGATTATGTTGTAAGTCAAATCATACGTAATACGTAATTGGTCTCATTCGACAGATTCGATTGATTCACAATAAATATCTTCATATATACTGTATTTTGAAAAAAAAACAATTACAATATGATAAGAATGGTTATGATACTTTACTTCAACGATGTTTGCTCGTAAAAATGTATATATAAAAATGTCCATATGACGGTGGTAATTTTTAGCGGATTATCAGCATTAAAACGGCTTACAAATTCTCGACTTCCTATAAATCGCTGGTTCATGCTGAATTCCATGGAGTGTTCACTACCATTAGTAATAGAAGCGATACGTACGTAAAGAAAAATAGTAATTTAGTAGCCATTCGTATTGTTAATGCACTGTTTTACTGAAGACTGAGTTCTGCCTGCTTTAATCATTATCAAACGGACCAAGTCGGTTCTTATTTGGATGGTGGATCAGACTCGTTTGCAGAAAAACTGAAAAGTGATGGGAAAGTGTTTTTTTTAAAAAAAGTTGCATTATCAGAATTTCGATGTATTCCGTATCTTACTTTTCTGTGTCTTTGGATAAATATCATTATTGACTAATCTTGGAATCGAAAATACGTACTCGAGAAACGGATCGTGAAGAGTTATGGAACCTTTTGCATAATAACCATAGAATTCACAAAAATTAAATTATAAGATAGAGAAGAATTAACCGGTTCAATGGATGAGCAAGCACTTAAACCTGCAAAGGAAAAAAAAAGGGCTCAAGTAATCAAAGCTATAATTATCTACTAATGATTATTGGGTGTATTACTCTTTATTTGTGTTTCTATTTCTAAGTTTAAGGTATAATTGGTCTTATAATAAATTATTGTTATCCAGAAAAATAAAATAACAAAGATATATTGTTTATATCAAAAACAACTGTAATATATTCATAGATAAGAAGTTGTAACAACACTTTATTTACTACGCAAAATTAAGAAAAAATGACTCATGGACGCATATATATATCTATATCAGAAGACACACAGAAAGGAAAAGGGAGAAATATTTACGTATTTCTTTGGCTATTTAGTTTCTGATTAGCAATAATGAGTGATAATACCTCTCACCCCCCAAAAAAACTATATTAATATACTGCAGTCAATACTAATTAGGAGTTGTTGTTGACTGGGAAAAATGACATAAGAGCATGATTCTGGGTAACCACATGAGTGATATAATTGTAGGTCCTCTTGTTAGACTAAAATAAATGTATTGCCGGTCTCGCAGCACTAGTTGGACTGTTGCTGCGCCCCCACCTCTCTTGTAATACCTTTTGACCGCAGTTATTGAGGGGTGTAATAGCATATAACTATATAAACCCTCCCTTTTTAATTTATTATCCTATCAATAATAAAAAATTAATACAGTTTATCACACTAATTTATTTATCTAACATTTTCTTTTTTTTTACCCTCTTCTTCACAGTTTCTTTCTTTTTTTTCCCTCCTCATAAACTATCATGTCAGCACTTACACTTGCCTTTGCTGAAAACAAATATCACCACGATGATAATAACAACAATGATGATGATAATGCCACTATTGGTCAAGCAACACACTATTTATCCGATAATGATGTATTTCCCCCATTGAATGCTACTAATGCAAATGCTTACGAATTAGTCAAGGATGGCGTAGTATTTTCAGAAGGATCAACCGTTTGGGTAAATCATCGATCATATGCTGAAGCTGCAGAAACAGGAGGCGTTGTTCATGAGCCGATCGCTGTATTCACCAATTCTACTCCCACCGCCTTATCTTCTACTGTCCCTCTTCCATTACAACCCACACTACACACAACAACAAAGTATAATGACGACAACGAAGAAGATTATATTGACGACGTATATTATCAAGTCAAAGGCATTTCACCTCGTAAAGCCAACGGGGATTCTGTTGCTTATGCACGACAACTTAAACAAATAGAATTAACTCATCATCGAGAATTACGGAAAGCACTTGAAAATCTTCCGGATGTTGATCAAGTGTTGGAAAAACAAGAAACAAAACAAGAAAGTATTCAAGAGATGGAAGAATTGGTTGATGGTCTCAAAAAAATACTTGCTTATCTATTACCACCTCATTACAACGGTGAAAACCTTCGACCTGATTGGTATTATAATGGCACACGTCAAGAGTGTCACCGAAGATTACGAAGACGTACTTTACAAGTATATAAAGATGACAACTTTGCTGGTGTTGAACGGGCTTGGGATAAAATAGAAGAGTGGTTTGGTCTGGCTGATAAGTATAATGGTCGTGACCCCTACAAAATCCACAGAGAAGTATGGCGTGGTTATCATGAAACAATGAAATATCTGATTCAATATACATTGATTCCGAAATATGAAGATTATATCGGTCGATTGGATTATCATCAAAACAAGACGCGCAAACAACAATTATGGATGATTCGTAGTACTATTCCTTCAAAGCAATATATTAATTCAAAAACCAATCGAACCAACTATGCATTATCTATCCTTCGAGAATATAATTTATAATAAACATGTAGATTTAATACGTTGCATTATATTACTGTTGATCTTGTGTGTATGTGTGCTGTGTAATACAGATGAGCAGTTGTTCACCATTATAAGGTTGTGTATCTGGTGGTGTTACAAAGAAAAAGTCCCTGAAGGCATGAGTGCGTGATTTTCTTGGGGTGAGGTGTTTGAATTATTACGAAGGATCACGCTGTCTTTTTTTTTCCTTTTCTTCTTTGCGTTTTTGCCATATACAACCACACCACAAATAATATATAAACTCTTCTTCTTCGCCATGTATTTGGCTACTAGCATCTTACTTATTGTCTTAATAACTGAAACCATTCTTATCCTTGGTTATTCTTATGTCACCCAACAGGTTTGTATTTATCACCAGCTTTTATTTGATATCATTGTAAAAAAATAACGTATTAAGAAAATGCCAAACCAATTGTTAATAATACGAATCAAATCAAATGTAACTTTTTCTTTTTTAGGCTTATCGATGGTACATCAAAGCAACCAATGACAAACGAATTATAAAACAACAAAAGCTGAAACGCGATCTATTAACATTGAAGAGCGATCTGTCCCAAACAACCTCACAGGTATTATTCATAAACAAACTCTACCAGAACCCAGCACAACAATAACAATAGCAATAGTAACAATAATAACTGACAACATCTTTTTATGTTTGGTTTTCATAAATTATTTAGGATGAGTTTGCAAAATGGGCAAAAATGCGACGGAAATTAGATAAAGGCATGGCCGATTTAGAAAAACTAAGTAAGCTTTCAATTTAATGACGCGCTTTGCGGAAGAAGGAATGGGGGATTATGTATGATTACCATGACAAAACGGGGTGCTACGAATATATATATATATAGATATTTGAAGCTTTCTTTTCTTTTCTTTAATGTGCGATTTGTGTTTGATATTATAGATTCGGATATTGCATTTGCTAAAGCAGCATTTGAACTTCGTGCCAAGTCTGTATTATGGTTTTTTGTTCATGGAACACGTACAATTATTGCATTTTGGTATACAAGAAGAGCAGCATTTTATTTACCAAAAAGCTGGTTTGGTCCTGCTGAATGGTTTCTTTGGATGCCAATGGCACCAAAAGGTAAAAAAAAAAGATAAGAATTTTACGGGTATTATTAAAGAGATAGATTAATTAATCTTGATATATAAATTTACATTAAAATATATAGGTGCTGTGAGTGTAGCTATTTGGGTTTCAGCATGTCGGCAAGTTATAAAACAAACTGTGAATATTGCTCGTGATTTCATTTTACCTGAAAAGAAGGTCGAAGCAACTACATAAAAATAAATTAAAGACAAATTTCTTCTTCATATAAAACATACAAATGAGTATAACAATAATGATAATGATAATGTATAAAGTACAAAAAAATAAACAAAGACTCCTTTTTATATATACTTATAAGAATCAATACATTGAAAACAAAGGAAGTGATGGATGGGTAATATAGTAGATTTATAAACGCAAAGAACAAAAAAGATCGGCATGAAATGGTAAATTCCAATAACAGGATTATTAGTAACTCTAGGACAAGCAGTTCATCTATTATATTACACACGCAAATAGTAAGTTTATTTATAGTAGCTCTAAACAATATCAAATATAATAGTATTAACGAATTATAGTTTAATTAGTTGTCATTCCTTTTTCAGGTCAGTGTATATTCAATTGATAATTCGTTGGAATTGGCTGTGGCATTGATCATATAAGACAATTTTTTTTGTATGTACACAGTATCATTTTGGATAAATCGGATTACCCATTTTTTTTTATCAAAGCAATAAAAAAAAAGTGTATCAGCTGGTTGTTCGGCCGCGGGGGTATTAAATAAAAGCTAATCTTTTCTCAAAAACAGGGGAAATTACATTAAAGATAAAGAACAGAGGGGTAAAAATCATGGTTAGATTGGATAGAATAAGGAAAAAAAAATCTTGTTTTTAAAGGGTTCTCCTATAAAACATTCTGGTTATATCGTAGTACCTAGCAACCATTTAAATACAATAAATTGTGAATAAATAGGAGGACAATCTATAAATTGGTGGTTTTTAATTGCGGCGGATTATTATGCGAAACCACAATATGGCAAACGTTCGGAATACATTTCTTCCTGTTGTAAAACCTGCTGTTTTTTTTGAGACTGAGATTTATCATAACATCATGAGCATTTTTGTTTTTCTTATTAGTCTTTATAGTTGAAACCGTGCACATAAAAATAAGATGGTAAAATTAAAACTCTGTTTATAACAATCAAAATTACACAGACTATTCATAAAAGGAATCTTCCCCACAAAAACATATTATAAAGAGCAAAGACAAACAGATTATATTCTTGTTTCTTATTCATTATTATTGCTCAGTAACAGCGAAGGTGCCCGGTAAAAAAAATCTTTTTCGATTTCTATGGTAAAATTGTCTCCAAGTAACAATCTTTTAACGTAAAAGTTTTATAAAGACAAGGACATGTAATAACATCATTCTATTTATTTTCTTTTATATTACACAAGCTAAAAAAAAAGAGTGGTGGGTTACCCCGGTTGTATCAGCCGAAAAATTCCGAATGACATGTTAGAACGGAGCGGATGGTAAATCCCATTTTTTTTTATTTTTTATAATTTTTTTTCTTGTTCTTCTTTTCTTTTCCATAGAACGCTTTGATGCTGTTATTCTTTCCTAATCTTCTATTGTTTAACATAAAATCGTAACAAAAACAACAGGAACAGTATTCATAAGAAAGAAAACTGTTGCTCGACTAAGAATAATTATAACACAATTCACCTCCCACCTTAACCTTTTCTTTTCTTCATCTTCACTTTTCTTGTTTACTTCAATATCTTGTTTTTATACTACCTAAAAAAAATATTTAAACTTTAAAAAGTCGACAACCAAAAATATCTTTCAACAATGGCATTTCGATTCAACTGGCCTGAATTCGATGCGGGTTTTTACGACGAAGCAAAATCGCAATTAGAGGCTGCCCTCAATAAAGGCAATAAACCAAAAAATATTGTTGATCATATAACAGTGAAAGAATTACATATGGGTACTAAGGTGAGTTTTTCTTCTCTATAAATATATGTATATCTATTTTTACGCCCACATTTTTCAAATAAGTTTACAAGTAACTAACTAATTTAGCTCTTTCCCCCCTTCTTTATACAAATATAATGCAAATCATGATCATCAGCCACCAGAACTTGAAATTTTAGAAGTAGGCGAGTTAACAACAGACAAATTCCGTGGTATTTTTAAACTCACCTATGCAGGTGATGCATACATTGTTTTGCAAACTAAAGTCCAGGTAAATAACATAACAACAACAAGGAGGGATACTGTTTTGAATAAGAAGAAAGATCTTAAAAGAAACAAAAGCAAAACAAATATCAAAACTCACACGACAATGACAAAAATATTTTATTATTATAGGCTAATCCAATGCATGCGAAACAATCAACATCACAGCTTGCACGACATACACGACCGAAAATATTAGCTGCAGATCAACCACTCGTTGTTCCAATGTTATTACGTATTAGCGACTTACGATTGCGTGGAATTATTGTTCTTGTTGTATCAAAGACGAAAGGAATTACGCTTGTTTTCAAAAACGATCCATTGGAAAGTATCGTCATAAGTTCAACATTTGACAGTGTAACAAGTGTACGTAACTTTTTACAACGCGAAATTGAAAAGCAATTAAGAAATCTGTTTCAGGAAGATTTACCAGTGATGATACACAACTTGAGTTTACGACATATTCAAAATCAACGTGAAAAGGAAGAACAAGAAAAAAAGCAGCAACAACAACAGAGACGACTTGGATTATCATCTGCTATGTCGGACCCTGGCATGATTCGACCCTGTCTCGGTATAAACGATGACAGTATCATTCATGATGATGACATTCATTCATTACCTACAGCACTTTCTTTACCTTCATCAGCAGCATCATCAACACCTTGCACACCTATTGATAATGTTTCCATGTATTTTAATAATATGGATCTTGAAGCAATAGCCAAACAACATAATGGATGTTTACCGCCTCAAAGTATCTATGGTAATGGACTCATTGGAACTGGATCACTTTATAGCAGTAATTGCAGTAGCGCTTGTTCCAGCTTCGAGGATGATATGCGATCCTATTCAAGCCAAGCATCCTTCTCCGATATTATGCCAATGTATCGACCCACAACACCGCCCGCTATTTATACACAATATGCTTCCATTCAAGCAATGCATCAATATTTACAAAACTGTGTAGAAGATGATTCAGTCTCCCTGGATAGTTTGAATTTGAGTAGTACCATTTCATCGCCATCTGCAACTGTATGTGGATCTGTGATATCCTCTACTAGCGTTGCTGATATATATGCTGAAGATGGTGATGCGCCATGGTATGTGGTTGAAGGACCCGAAATCCCATCCTTAGCTGGACCAACAGCAGAACAACAAATACCCATCATGTTTGATCAAGAAATCATTTTACGACCCACTAAAAACACATTGACAGCAAGGCTGGCCCAACTGACATGTGCTAATCGTACTTTATCGCCATTACCCCCAGTTATCCAACATAGCGTGTGTAGAAGTTTTCCTCATGCTGTCAAGGCAAAACCAATGAATAGACGAGGTCGAAAGGTCCCTAAACGGCGCATTATTCGTCTTTCATTACGTAACAATGATAATGTTAATTAATTCCTTCAATTTTTTTCTCTCCTTTTACCATTTTTACTTAATTGGTTTCATTACTCTTATTCGAACCACTCGTCATTATTATTACTATTTACTACCAGTACCACAATCACTATTATCAAATTACTTCAGAAAAACTTGTTTCATCCTTTCACCATCATCAATCCATATATATATATTACAATGTACAGATCTCATTCCTTTTTCAAAAAAGCACACACTTCTATTATCATTTTGTAAATACCCCTTTCTTCTGTATTTCAACAGTAAAAAAATATTACAAATTAACAAAGTTTTTTTTTAATAACAACCGTATTTTTTTTATTTGTTTTTAAAAAATATCACATCATTGGTCAAGTAAGGGGAAGGGGAAGGGGAGGGGGGGAACTGCAACTGTTGATTAATACAAAGCTAGAATAAATGTTTTTTTTTATTCTTATTAACGAAGTTTATTGAAATTGTCACGATTGTTTTGGAAGTATTCACCAATTTCTTGAGGTTGACGACCAAGAAGTTGTTGAAGATCACGTGTACTATTTTCAAGTTTACCACGATCAGCTAAAGCAAAGATATCATTAAGCAAACGAATGAACTCATTGTTAAGGAAACGACCCAATGGAAGACTATGAGGTCTATCACGACGTTGTTGATCGTCTTGATCTTGATCATTGTTGTCATCAGGTCTATTTCTGAAACGGGAATCATCACGTATGCCACGAAGATATTGTTCAAGTTCTTGAGGTTGGATTTGCTTGTATTCAATTTTACGACCGTTACCCAAAGCTTGAGACCATTCACGAACAATTTCTTGACCATTACGTGTTTGGTTACCAGTAAATTGATAAAGACGCTTTTCATTGCCCAATGTACCAAAGAAAGTGTTTTCACGTTGGCCGTTCTGACGTGACAAGTTGTAGACAGCATCAGCAACGTCGCGAACATCAACTGTGCTCCATTTGCGTTCTTGGCTGACAGGCAAATCCAATTGGTTACGGCCTTCAATCATGGGGTCCAAATAGTAAAATATTTGATTGAAGAGGGAACTACGTAAAATAGCATGTTTATCCCGGAATTGTTGTTGAATTTGCTGTTCCAGTTCAAGAATGTTTCGAATGGATCGTTGCTGTTTCTCTTGAGCTTCATCAGCACCAACACTATATTATTATATACAAAAGTTAATAATTTATTTATTTTTCAGAACATACATAATTGACGTTTATATGACTCCTGAATGAAAGGGTAAGAATAAAGAAACTTACAGCGAAAACAAACCGACATATTGAACATTAGCTTGACGAGCAGCGCGAATCAAAACATCACCTTCTTGACGAGCATTAGACGAGTCTTCGGGAATCATCAGCAGAAGTGAAACTCGTTCCAGCTCTCGCTGAATACGCTGTTCGTTTTGATAATCAACTTGGATGATCTTGGCACCCAATCGTTCAAGATCTTGTACATTTTGGGGATCACGAGCTAAGACTCGGACTTCTTGTTGTTGTTGCTCTTGACGGCGGCCTTGAAGGAATCGGTAAGCAAGGACATAACCAAGAAAAGAGTCCACGTTGGAAATAGCAATAGGTTGTTGTTGTTGAGACATGATTAAAATGTAGTTGATTTGTTTACTTATCAAAAAAGTGATAATTGGAATGGTAAAAAAATTGAATTGAAAAACTATTTGACTTTATATACTTTTGCATGAATTTCTTTTTTCGTATGGGACTTGATTTCTACGCGTCACATTTTTTTGGGTACCTTTTTTTTCTTTTTCTTTCGTCATAACGAGTTTATTACAACTTTTTTTTACTTTGTTAAAATGTCACTTTTATCTAAAGTTGTCCGATGCATGCGAACTATTGCTCCATTAGAGCTTGCTGATACAAGGTGGGATAATGTTGGCGTACTTGTTGGTAAATATACAATCAAAATAAAAATAAAAACTTGAAATTTCGAAAAACACTTTATTTTTTTTTGGGTGTGTGTAAAAGTGAAAAATGTCACCCAACAATTTATTTATTTATTCATTCATTCAATTTCTAGAGCCACCTTATCCTCAACCTCAATGTAATAAGGTTTTTTTAACTATTGATTTAACTCCACAAGTGCTTGAAGAAGCATTGTCAGATCCCAAGGTAAATAAAAAGAAAAAAAGTTAATACTTTTTTTTTTATGTAGTGATAATATCTATGTATATTGACAACGAATTATTTAGGTCGGAACAATTGTATCATATCATCCACCCATTTTTAGAGCAATGAAAAGATTGGTTCAAGATGATGTTAAACAGGATATTGTCATGAAAGCCATTGCAAAGGGTGTGGGTATTTATTCCCCCCATACTGCTTGTGATAACTGTGTTGATGGAGGTTTGTTTATTATTATTATTGTTATTATTATGCAAATGATTGTCTTATCTCTTGGTATTTAACAAATAATGCATAGTCAATGATTGGTTGGCAAGTGGTTTAGGAAAAGGCATTGTACAACCTATTGAACCTGCTTTGAACCCTCCTGAAGGTAATAAGATAATATTTAATTGGAAAAAAAAAGTAAAAGAGTTTGTTCTAATATGTTATTGGATAGGTCATGAACAAGCAGGCACAGGTCGTTTATTTACTTATGATGAACCTACACCACTTACTGTTGTCATTGATAAAATTAAAGAATTGACAGGATTACCTTTCAGTAAGTTTATCATTATTTTAGATGTTTGTGTATGTGTGATGAAGGGGGTTGTTAGAGAGAAAATGGGGTATTGTGTTATAATTGTTTATCAAATATTCTTTTGTTTATATTATATTATATTGATTGTATCTTTATCGTTTCCCCCCAACAACAATTACGATTACAACAACAAAAACAACCAGTTAGAGTTGCCAAAGTGAATAATGGAAGTGAATTGATTAAGACGGTAGCTATTTGTGCAGGTTCGGGCTCATCCGTATTGAATCCAGTAGATGCTGACTTATTCTTCACAGGTGAAATGGGACATCATGATGTTTTAGCAGCTTTGGCAAAGGGAACTAATGTTATCTTATGTAAGTTATTGTTTATGAAACAAACTTTTTCATCCATACATCCAAACTTAAAATTATAGAATGTATGACTTACTATATTTTTTTATTATTAGGTGAACATACAAACACTGAAAGAGGATATTTATCCGCTGTACTTCGGCCCAAGTTACAAGATATGTTAGTAAATGAGCGGTCTGCTGAAGGCGATGCAATTGAAGTTGTTGTTAGCAAACTTGATAAAGATCCTCTTGAAATTATGTAGAACAATGCTTTTTGTTTATTATTATCTTTTTTTTTATTTCCTGAAAAAAAAAAATTAAATTTATACAACAGATAACCCATAAAAACTGGGCAATGGAAATGAGGAGGAGGGTGTGAGGAAGAAATAAAGGAAGAGAATAAGAGTATGTCATGTATGTATATGTGTGTGTGTGTGTGTGTTTTTTGGATTGAAGAAAGTTATATGATAGAGAAAAAAAATTCCTTTGAAGTTATTATTAAGATGCAAAATATGATAAACTGCTTTTTTTATTTTTATTTTTCGTCTTCTTTTTTCCTTCCTTTAGGATGCTCGACACAACATTTCACCACCTACATTCTTCTTGATAGCTTCTTGTAATTCCAATACACCACGATTGGTATTCACAACAGCAATTTCACCAGGTTGCAATGGCTTGATAAACTTTGCTCGTCGACCACTAGTAATACTCTTCAATTCATTAACAGAAAAAGTAACCTTTTTCGAAGGTTTGCTGATCACAGAGAGTTGGTTCAAAGTAGGCATGTTGTCTTTATACTTCAATGAGAGCCACAAACGACGCGTGGCAACATTTTCATTGGTAGTAGGGGTATATTGGGCGTCTGGTCCAACATGGTTACCTCGTGTGACAGACGACAAAAAACCTTCACGATATAACACACTGCAAATGGCAAGATTCATTTTAGTTTCAGGAATGGCGATCGTTTGAAGTCGTGATCGAAAGCCATTTTGAATACGTGCACAAAGATCGTATACGCGAGGCATTATTGTTTCAATAAATAAATAAAAAAAGGGAAAATGGAGTGAATCGCAACAACAACAAAAAAAAAAAACCCAACTTATTTTTTTGTTTACCTAGTCCCCATCATCTGTATATTGGACTCCGATGAAAATACAGAAATACTCCATTGTACCTGTCAAACCATCATTTTCGTTGTTAAGCTATAAATCCAAGAAATTTTTGATTTGCCATGGTAACTGTTCGCCATTAATTTTCATCAGTAATAATTTCAAGTCAAATAAGCTGCATTGGGACTGTGTAGGGTACAATATGCATAGATTGAAGAGGCAACCATTATAGATATATCGACTATTGTTCATTGTATCTCAACTATGACAAACAATCCTATCAATTCTGGATTTTCTAGAATTACTGGACCAGGTTTTACTCCATTAAGAGTACATATATGAAAACTTTATCAATCACCGTGACTATTAACAAGATTACGGCAACAGCGTAATTGTATATTATATTATTGTTCATATTTCATATATCTATTTCAAGTATAATCTACATAAAATACGACTATTTATAACTACATAGTTGTTATTATGCATTGGAAATGTGCATATAATTCTTATATTTGTATCCAACTTTCTTTGACTATTTGGCGTTGCATATTATAAACATACTCTCAATTATCTGTATTTTTATCTCTTAGGCGTCGTTGCTGCAGTGTAGTGTATGTACTAATTTTTGGTGAAAGCAATTGTTTACATGTACGTATACATATTATATGTTTGTTTTCTTTGCTGTTTTTTTTTTCTAAAGAGATGCGAAATAAAAATAGAGTGTATACACTTATAAAAGAAATGCACTCTCATGTCTTCGTGATGCATTTACATGGAGATATCTCAGACATATAACCTTTTTTCTTTTTTTTTTCTTTTTATAAATACACGAGAAAAACTCAAAAAGACATAACTGCAAAATGTTGTGTCTATACCATCATGTTTCATTGGCAAAAAAAAAATAAGAGATACTGATGCGTAATTCCGATTAATAAAACCAAAATGGTATCATAATTTTCATAAAGTACGTACGTAACATGTTATATAAAAGATTCTAGATGTTACTTCGTCTTCAGGAGTATTGTATGAAGAAAATCAAAAGTGGACCAGCCAACTGATAAACCAGTAAAAAAATGCCAAGTATGAAAATAATAATATGCCAGAAGAATGTCCTTAATCATCCCACGGATTTAAAAAAAATAATAATCATAATTGTGAAATATAAACATCACAGCAAGTCCAGGAAATATCTCTAAAAAGCAAAAGGCAGCAATATGCAATAATCCGCGCATACTGTTTTCACATTATCATCATTCAATGCAGAGAAAAATCTATTGATTGGCATTTTTTTTCAAAAAAAAAAACCAGCTTATGGTGACTTAAACACTTTATTGTTAGTTTGTATGAATTTTTGTTGTTTACCCTAAGAATGCATTAGTGATGCTTATGCTATTCTTTTATTATGCATCATATTTGCACTCCCCCCCCCAAAAAAAAACAGCAAAAGGATTATTGTTATTTTTCATCCCTTCACTCCTGTCTCAAGTTCTTGCTGTTATCCTTAACTCACCCCCGTCATTTTTGAAGCTAGGACCGATTCCCTGGAATTCTGGTTCTTTTTTTTTTTAACTTGGAGGTAAGGTACTATCGATACAGATTTATAGGTTTGCAATAAGTCAACCCAAGAAATGAGACAGAAAATAAATGTAGCTTATCATACTGTATAAAAGTTATTATGCCAACTTATATTTTTAATTACTGTTATCAAAAAAAAAGATAAGTATGGTGATCCAATTCACTTGCAGTAGCTCCGGGTTGATTTACTATTTTAGCGCAAACCTTGAATCTTTTCTTGATGAGAAAGAAAGAAAATGAAATGATAAACTTCATCATCAGGAACATCATGCCTTTTTTTTTACGTAAACATTAAAGTATGCTATATAAGGTATATTATATAGTTTGAACTTTGTTTCGAGTTTTTTTTTTTTTCGCGTGACCGAGCATATATATGCATAATAATATATCATACCAGTCCAAACACACTCCTTCTTCTAGATCATAGTTCATACTTCTTTTTTTCTTCTGAAAAGGATATTCGATAAAGTATTGGAGCAGTAGTTTATTGATTGGCCCCAAAAGGTATGTAAATATATAAATCATCAACCAAATAAAAACCGTCTTAGTGGAATGTTTATCAGTAAACTTTTAAAGGGCAACAAATATGATTCGTTAGCCTGCTAATGCTTTAGATCTTTTTATGATTGCAGTAGAGATGTTGCAGTAGAGATGTTGAATTGATGATCTTTTTCTATGCAGTAAGCAGACCGGAAATAGCATAGTTATGACATTATGTATTGGATGATAGCTGTACAATTCTTTTATTTACGTAAGAAAAGAAAAAGAGGAATATAAACTGACCACATTGCTATTAATATTATTATTAATATTCCCCTTCGTTCCCCTCATCTTTGCCTATAATGATATTTTCCTACTACAGTACCTTTTACTCTTCATTTAGATTTTTTTTAAACTTGTTATCTAATACGAATCACTGTTGATAATTTACAACATATTATTTGTGTATGAAAATGAATAAAGGTACTCAAAAGTATCTTGTAATTATAAGAGGTAAAAGTTTGCGAATGATTTTTTCAGCGATCAATTAACATTTTCTCCTATCAAAAACAATGTGCAATATATAACACCCGCATAATAATATACTCATTGAAAGAAAATAAGGCTCATCAAGAAGTCAGTACCTCAATGTCTTGGCAAAAACAAATGCTGAAAGAACGTGCGGAGTTTTCGATTGGTAAATTCCATGCAAGTAACCCTAAATTAGGTAGATCATAAAATATATTACTTATTTCGTCCCTGCTATGTTAGTTTGTGTGAGACGATATATGTGAAGAACATAGATATTCAATATGTAATAAATGTAAAGACACAGAGAATTATTTTATAATATGAAAAAAAGGGAAGGGAAGAGGGTTATTACAAGAGAAGATCACCATGACAGCCATTCTTGATTTATCTAGTATATACTACCTAGTCAGATATGAACTCTTCGACTACCTTTAAGTTTATATCAACAATAACAAAAGAGCTTGTGTTTGTACATGTTTGTAAAAGCTATTGTTATAATCACGAATAAATAATGTATCTATGTAGCAAAGGTACCTAATATCCTTCTTACACAAGCAGTATCTTCAACTTCATCATGTGTAAAAAAAATAATGCTGATGAAACTGTTCTTGATGATACATCTGTATACACCACAATATTTTACACTAGAAGTATATTGCAACATACCATCCTGAGAGTAATATTAATAAAAATCAAGATCCTTTTTTCGGACCCCCACTCCTTTCTTCCTAATCCTTTTCTTTCTTTCTTTCTTTCTCTCTTTCTGTTCAAGCCCCTTGCCCCCTTTTTTTTGAGTGTGTTTTTTGCCGCCGTATGGGCTGTTATACACACGCCTATATATATATGTATGTATCCATGTATTTGTTTTAAAGTATATGTGCCTCGGCATTATCGAATATTACCATCATTATTCATTAATCCACCTGCCACTATATTTTTCCTTCTTTCTTTTCTTTTCTTTTCTTCCTTTCTCTTTTCTAACTTGTCCCATATTGTTAACTTGATTTTTTTTCTTTTTTTTTCCCCTTCTATACGCACATATCGTTTTTGAAATATTGTTCTCCATGTTGTTTTGGCCAAAGCTTTTGAGCATCTCTCATGCCATTGCTTCTAGTGTCCGGCCATATTTACCATTATATTTATCTCATTTACTTGGATTCACATGCAGTGACATTGGAATCTTATTAGCAGTACCTCTAGCATGTCGCGTAATATCGTTGGGATTATGGACAGTACTTGTGATTGATCAACGGCCAATGCTTCATGGTTTTTTTATGGCATTATTAACAGCAATAGGAACAGCTGCGTTGGTGCTTATTCTTTGGATCCCGCCCCATGCGAAATTTGCCTGGTCAGCTGCTCTTGTTTGCATGTTTTTCGATGGAATCTTTTATCAACCTCTCACTGTATTAATCGATAGCGCCATCATCAAAATATTGGGAAATTATAAAATATTATTTTATGGTAAAGCATGAACTCATCACTTTTATTTATTGATCAGATGATTATTAGTTACCATGGTAATATCATTACTATTTTGTGGTTTATAGTCCATAGCCCTAGTAACCATATAGAAAAATACAATAATATATAGATTCCCAGCGACAGTGGGGTGATCTTGCTGCAGCTATTATGGCAGTGTCTATTGGATGGTCACTCGATGAAGACCATGATTTTGATACGTTGATGGGCACCATACTGATCGGCGCTGTTCTATTATTCCTCGTGTCCTTGTCAACAACAGTGATTCCTGCTGACCCGGCTTTATTAGGTATCCATGACGATGATCAAGGTGATCACAACGCGACAACACCTCTTTTAAAAACAATTTTTGATGTTGAGCAACCGTTTTCACAGACAACCACTCCGGCAACATCTTGTGCTTTTATTGAAAATAATACTAATAATAATAATAACGCACGCCGCTCTCTTCCTCCAACTTCTCCTAATACCAAAGATAGTAAAAGTGGGAAAACAATTCCTTCAACAACGCCTAGCATGATACCTACAACAGTCACAACAAATGCAATTCATACAGCCGTCATGTCGCCTTACTATGAACACAGGCCTCCATCTACATATTTTTATAAGCCTTATTGTTTATTTAATGAACAACTGTCACATATTTCTGAAGAAGATGCAAGTATGTTACGGCGTATGGCAAGTAATACCAATACACATCTTACGATGAAGCAACACCAGCACCAGCAAGCTACAATGGCGACGGAAACGATAACTACTACTACGACGACTGAAACCACAGATAGTGTTATTTCGGAATCCATCGGCGTTGATACCGACAGAGGGGATAATACCGACTACACTGCAGGTGGCGCAACAACGACATGCTGCACGAGGCCATTCCGATCTTCATCACAATATTGGGCTACAACTACAACCACAACAGCTTCAACCACAGCATGTAATATTCATGATGAAGATAATAATACAAGTAATGGCCATTATTTGTTTTCCGAAATGCCGTCATTACAGCTCGCATTATTACCTTCACCTCCATCAGAAACACCCATGTTGGTATTACCTATTGCATTAACTTCAACATTTATCCATAACAATCATCATCATTATTATGATCATAATAACAGTAATAATAATAATTATGAGAATAATAATGAAGATGAAGAACAAAATAATAATGGAGATGAAACAAGAGCCTTTTATTATTATGGCTCATTTAATTCACGTCATAATCACAATTTGTGGAATCCATGGGCTGTACATTCACTTTTACTTACTGTCTTTCTGGCGGGCGTTGGATCATCCATGATGAATGCATTATTATATATTTATCTTCATGATGGGTTGGGTTTACCTATGCATTTGATCGGCATCGTTGGAATGGTAGCAGTTGCAGCTAAGGTAGCCTCGAAACCTCTCGTCCATTGGGTAAGTTGTTCTCTTTATTTAGACAAACAAAATATGCAAAAATAAACAGAATAAACAAACAAACAAAATAAATAGAGCTAAAAAAAAAAAAAAAAAAAAAAAAAAACTCTTTTTTATTAGGCAATTAATCGTTATTCTGTTGTTGCTGTTACCGGGGTTGCTCATGTGACACTCATCTTGTGTGCTTTTGGATACACATTCCTGCAGCCAGATTACCTTTTATCTCGCTTAGCTGCTGTCATCTTACAGATACTACAAGGTAAATTCCCTGCTATTACTACTGACCCAATTGAAATTCTATGTTTTATATAAAAAAACGGAAGTTGGGCTTGATGATAGATGATGTATTTTTTTTTCTTTATATTCACACAAAACAATTATACATATATAGGAGGCGCGTTTAACAGTCTTTGGTTGATCGCCGTACGGCAAGTCGATTGCGTTTTACTAACAGCCAGTCAACATCAACGGATGTTATTACGCGGGAAAATGTCTGCGTTATTCAACAGTTTAGGACCAGCATTAGGCGCAATCATGTCTGGTTTTTTGGTAGATGCATGTATTCATCATAATATAATGTCCTTTTCTGGCTTTCTATACTCTTATCGGGTTGCTATAGTCGTTCTTGCTTTCTGTTGGGCTATATCCAGGGGCTGGACTGTAGTTGCTGAGGATGATCCATAATAGAAAAAGAAAAATAATCAAATGAACGCATGAACGCATGCAAATCATATCCCACTCTTATTCATTCACGCTTTCCCCTTGTTGTTTGTAAAAATATTATTCTGCTGTTTATCGGTTTTTTTTAAGAAAAAGAAATACTGAGAAATTAACCCCTCCCCCACATATCGACTTAAATTGTACATACTATCATTCTTTTATTTATTTATCATTATCTTATTATTATTATTGCTATCATTATTACTGTTACTATTATTGGTATTTGTCTTTTTTTCTATTTTTTACGTATGTAAATATTTTTGTTTCTTCGTGTCAACAACTATTTTTATCGTAAAAATAGCTTTTCTTTGTATACGTAAACTTTATGGTGTGGTAAGTATCACATACTCGCAAGTCACCATAAAAAACAAATGAGGGGAACATATACTGTATAATCACAATTTTTAAGGCTCACTACAATGTCAGCAAAAAAGCATGATCAGCCTATAAACTGATACATTACGTACGTACAATGGTTGGCTTTTTTAAAAGCCATTGACAAAGTCCATTTCATGTCGAGTCATACGTATTGACTGGCCGACGTTACTAGCAATTTTCTTCTCATCGATACTATTGATTATTATATTGGGGGTTTAACACTATCCTGCAAACACATATCATACAATAAACTCAAACACTTCATACCAATAATACAGTTTCTGAAATCTGCTCAGAGCATCGTAGTTAGTTTTGACTTTTCATCAATATATTTCTTTTTTTTTTTTCGGTTATGTATACATATTACATTTCGAAAAAGATAGATTAAATGCGTGATGATTTGGATCGATAATAGCTTGGAAACAAATAAATATTGAAAAGTAAGCTTTCAATGCTCGCTGTATAAATTTTGAAATATATATATATATATAATATTGATACTTTCAACTTTTAGTTTATTACCATAAAAGTATGGTACATATCTTCTTGTTTAGCCCCAATGGTGATACTCCCTTTTTTTTTTACATATTTTAAACTGGTCAGTGGAAAACTGCCTTAATATTCAAAAAAAAAATGTCTTAAGGGCCATTATGTACTCTGTACGTAGTAGTTTTATTCACCAAGTACCTGCCACATGTTATATCTTGCCGCACTTTATCTTCTGATGACAAAAAAAATGAATGTATAGACCACATAAATACATTATCTATCAGAAACTAATGTATGTCATTATCTCTGCTTTCAATATGTGTTCGATTATAAAATATATGTCATTCGCAATGATCAAGTTACTCAACAAAAAGTGGGTTTGGTACTGGCTTATTTGAGAAAAGAATCGTTAGGACATTTTAATAATTAGTTCGAGAGTCTCCATTCAGGAATCGAATTTGCAGATCAAACCGATAACCGTTGAATACTACGTGTAGCATTTTCACTAGAATTGAGACGGGTATATTATTTGATATGTTTTTTTTAAAAATATTTTACTCTGTATACAAAAAAGTAAGAGAAGAAGTAAAAGTAATAGGAACATTGTAATTCGCGGTCGCTTTATAATTGTTATAGGCCTACGATATACGCATGTCTCTCACTACTTATCATTTTATTGACTGCGAGCATATTACGTATCTCACTTACATCTTATTGCTGCTTAAATACTTTTTTTATTTTAATTGTAACACATAGTAGGGTGGCCTATGGCGTAACACAAGTTATTTATTAACATAGCGATCAGAGTAATCTTGTATCGACTAGCCAGCGCCTTCTCGATTTTACCGAACACGTGACCCGGAAAAAAAATCGCGGATAAATTTGTTTCCGTAAAAAACTCAGTGATCAAAAAAAAAAAAATAAAGTACCTGTTTTTTTCAAAAAGAAAATTGTTATTATTATTATTATTACTTTTTTTTACTTTAATCACTTTAAAAATATCGAAATGGATAACAATACTGCTACCAACATCACCCCAGCCACCACTTACTGCACTGCCTGTCATAGTTTTAAACCTACTGAGTTATTTGCAGGTAGACAGAGACAATACAAAACCTGTAAAACGTGCCGAAATCGTAGAAGCGATGTTGGTAAACCAATCGCTGACGATTTACTCGTTACATTAGAAGAAGCATTGGAGATGATTCCTTCTCGTTACGACGATGAAGAAATAACCGAAACAAACCGAGATGATGCGTCAATTGACTACTCGATTACTGCATACATTCGCCTCGATCAAGAAATGTTGGACATGGATGATCAGCATTTAGTTACGCATATCCGTACCAGCATTGAAGCACGCGATGGATATCATTATTATCATTATTTCACGGCTGCTACTCACTTAAAGTTTGGCAGTACATTTATTTGTTGCTGTTCTCAATCCTCGGAAAGTCAACGACAAGTTCCAGATAATCGCCGTAGAAGGATACATACACGGATGGACACATTTAGCTGTAATGGTTACATCAATGGGATGATTGATAGACCTAATAGCTATGTTCGTATCACTATTGAGCATTCTACTGGCCATCGCGCCGCTCCTAGTGCGACAAACAACAACGTTGATCGTGAACTAATTACGTATATTAGTGAAAAATGCATTACAATGAATGCCCAAGACTTGTATTTGGATATTTTGACCGTGTATCCTAATACAATGGGTACACTCACACAAGCCCAAGTTTACTACTGGTGGAATAAATCGTTCGAAAGCCAGTATAAACTTCACAGAAATCAGTTCACGTCTACGGAAATGCATTTAGATAGAGCAGCAGCGCGAGGTGTTGAGAAAGTAAGTCACCTTTATACTATTGTACCATGGGATATAAGTTTTGAGACTATTTATGGCGAAACAGACATGGTATGATAAATAGAAAACTAGTTTATTAAGTGTAAAATAAATAAAACAGATACTTGGTCGTACCCGCCAACAATACTCTACTTTGGGCTTCACTATGCCGTTGTTCAGAGTAATATGTGAAATGGCAGAAGTTGAAGAGTTCCATGTAGATAGTACCTACAAAACCAATCGTACTGGTCATGAGCTTTTTAGTATTGTCGCGTCAGTCAATGGCATCGGGTTCCCGATTGCATATTTCTTATTGAGAATGAACCCAATCAATGAACCCATTAACTCTAATGACCAATCTGATCCAACGAATCATACCAATCATACTACTACAATCAATACCAGCAACTCTCCAACCCCCAACATCGATAACACACCTACTACTTACGCTCCTACCGCCGAAGAAATACAAGAAGCAACACGATCACAATTAATTGCTGGATTTTTTACTAGGTTGCGTAGCCGAGGTTTGAACCCTAGATTCATGTTCACAGACAAAGATGAAGGCCAAATCGATGCGATTAGTCAAGTTTTCGGCGGCAATGCTGTGCGACTATGTCTTTGGCATCTAATGCGCGCTGTTAAGTTACAGCTTGCAAAGCCCAAGCTATCTAATCCACAATATAACATTAATGAAGCTGTAAATCGATTCCCATTCGTCAGTCGACAATTTCAGCCAACAGCAGATCGAAATGGAAGAAGATGTGAAAATGCTGGACATAGGGAGGCTATCGTTGTAATGATGCGAAAGCATTACCATATGCATAGTAACATTCCGATCGAAGGAGGTACGTATAGCATTTCAAGCGTCAAGTAAAATATATTTGATCTTATAGTAATGATTGAAATACGTAATAAATATATTTAAATTTATATATCATAGAGTATTTTACTTCTATTGAGATCCATAATCGCTGTGCAGAAGAAATATATACTTTTTGTGTACAACATAATCTTCAGGATGCTTGGGCGTATCTTTATTCTAGATGGTATCGCGATTCGTGGTGGAATAAATGGGCCCGTAGTACCAGAGTACCCATTCCCATTGGCAAAACAACAATGATGATTGAGTCACAATGGAGAATCCTGAAAAGAGATTTTTTAATTAACAGTAATCGACCACGATTAGACTTTCTTGTGTGGATCATCATTCAAAAGCAGTTAGTTAAAGTGCATCACAACTTTATGTTAAAAGTTGTGAATCGCGCTGAAAAACTTGAATGGGAATTGGAATTTGTTCGTGAGTGGCATGTCAAAACTGGTCGTAGTGATCCAGACTCCAATAGCAGAGGGACTCGTGCAGAAAATCCTGATGCGGATCAATTATACTTACCATCATTGGAAAATTGGACATGTGGTTGTCCTTCTTTTGCCACCAGTCGCTTTATGCTTTGCAAGCATCTTATATCACGCTATCGCAATTCCACTCCATTGTTACGTAATGTCTTTGGTGCGCATGATTACTTTATATGCCGCCAATCTATTGCTCCATATGTGAGGCTTTTGCCGGTATGTATCACATAAAGATAATATACTTTTTGAACTTATAAGTATTTTAATGAACGTACTACTATATAGAACCATACATATCCTTTTTCTCTTGTAATACTTCCTGAAGGTGGATTAGAAGTTCCACAAACAACAACTCGTCCAACCCGTCTAGTATCTCCACAAATAAGACCCGTCACAACGCCAAATCCACCAAATCCACCAATCCCAAGCTCTCCTACTAGCGTTTCCAACAATGAAGAAGAAGAAGAAGGAGAAAGGGAGGATATAATAGTCAATGACCAATGGCAACAACAAATAGAAGCAGAGGAGTCGATTGCTCACCTTCAGGAAGCACTTGCTAATATACAGCAAGCACTTGGTGGTGCTTATAACAACTATCGTGGTTTATTAGACCAACATCAACGTGACGTCTTTGATCGTTCAGTCCGTGATAACAACACCAATGATTACTTTCATCATGTTCGTCGGTATCGTGAACGACGACGCCGTGATCGAACGTGGCGTGACGATAATCCATATACACGCTACCTCTAAACTACATTTCTACCCATTTTTTTTCATATGTTTAGATTCCTATTTCATTTACTCATCCACTACTTTTGTTCAACAAGTGGTAAATATAATCAAACAAGGTAAGGTGAAATAGATAATAGAAATATGGTCTTTTATGAGAATCCATAAACTTATATAAAAGTAAATAAAATGATAGTCATTATTAATTAATCATATTCAAGTCTGTATTTATAATGTTTTGATGCATGGTCTTTTTATTCTACAAATATTACATGTTTCATCAAGGATCCATGTATTTCAAGATTAACTCTAAATTATTAATTTTTACCATCATCCATTATCATTACTTTTATTATTATTATTATTATTACGTATCACTTTTTTTTATTATTATTTTTTATTATCATTTTCTATTATCACTTTTTTATTGTCAATTTTTTTTCGTCAATTTTTTTTTTTCATTATTACTATTACCATTATCGGAATTTTAAACGGAAAAACATATTTCCTGTTTCTGAGACTCAAATTTTCGGTAAAATCGAGAAGGGGCTAGGGGGTGTTCTTTGTATTGCTCAGCAAAAGATAGAGTTGAGATTTTTATATATACACAAAGTTTCATTTCCTTGTAATTCAGAGCGCTCAGCACTGATAATTGTAATATTTACAAGTCCTTTTTAAGTGGTACAAAAAGTGGGCTACCTAGAATATATAAGCAGCTCGCTTTTGTTTGGCTTTTCCCTTATTATAATATTATTCTTCCTATAACACGTTCACTTATATCAAAATACTTATTGTACATATTCAACCAACATCTACAAGATATTTACCATAATGGACCTAAGGTTTACGGTTATATATATTATTGTTATTGTTGTAGGCGTATTTACTTTGGCTATCTCTGTGGTACGGTACTTTATAAGAAGAGCGAAAAAGAAAGAAACACAACTAGTTGGTAAATGTTTATTATAAATTGTCTATTAATGCTAAGGAAGAGATACTAGTACACAGTCAGCTGGTGATTAACTTCTTTTCAATGGTTTTGAGTAGTTTTCTCTTATGAAGTAAACGATGCACGTGAACAAGAAAGAAGAAGAAATAATAGTAATAATAACACCAATAATACAGACACCAGAGCTCGAAGTAATGCTTATGCAACTATACAAATGGATCCGCCACCACCTCCTTATGGAAGTGATATAATTGGTCCTGCTCCGCCTGTTTATTATCAAAATCAATGTAGAAGTAACAACTCATCATCAGAAACTACCACCACATTGGATCCAACTGAGGCAGTAGCTACAGGAGCAACTTAGCCATTAGCATATTAGTACTTACAAAATAATATTTTTTTATCCAATTTCCCTCAAGAAAGTTTATAGCCTTTAATGTCTACTTTTAGAATGTATATTAAACTCACAAGAACATAGCATCTTTATACCTATCCCACGAAATAAAAATTGATGTAAAAATCTTTCAATAATATAAAATAAATAATAATAGGTATTCTCTATTACATTTTTTTTTTATATTTTTGTATAGAATTAGATTTTGTTGTGCAAAGCAGATAGCTAATCTAAGAACATTGTCCATGTTAAGTCATAACTTCCCTATGGCCCCCAATGAGTTTTTAACCCAGACTCAGTTATTGATTGGATAATTTTTTTTATATTTTAAAAATACATACAACTGTGATTTAGGGTCTTCTCACTATTTCTTCCTTCTCTTTTCTTCCCCGATAACTTTTTCCTTTATATAACCTTTTTTTTTTCCTTTTTACCCTCTAATCAAATCAGAAATAAAATGGCTTCCAATGCTCTTGATATGGCACTTGACGACGTCATCACACAAAACCGATCAGATAAACGTCGAACAAATAATCGTGGTGGAAACCGTGGTGGTATAAACAAGTCTAATCGTGGTGGCAGTTTTCGATCTGGAAACAACTATTCGGTATGTTGGGGTTAATACACACACAACACAGCGCATTACAACCTTGGTACCCGCCAATC
Organism: Circinella umbellata; assembly: GCA_025093555.1. Lineage (NCBI taxonomy): Eukaryota > Fungi > Mucoromycota > Mucoromycetes > Mucorales > Lichtheimiaceae > Circinella > Circinella umbellata. The sequence goes on along the minus strand of JAIWNF010000011.1, from coordinate 196,598 downwards.
ACATTTTTTTTCTTTCTTTTTTTGCATATACAACTTCGCATCTATACTTGTGTATATATTATATTATATACACATTCAGAAATGACAGTATTGTTTTATTTTTTTCTTTCTAAAAAAAAAGAGAGAAAATATCAACAGATTTGCCAACAAAAGGAAAAAAAAAAGAAGTAGAGAGAAAAGAAAAAGAAAAAACAGATGGTGATATCAACATTTTTACGTGGCCTAATTGTTTATTTTCTTCCCTTTTTTTTTTCTTTCCCTTTTTTTTTATTATTTCTGTTCCTTTATATTTTTCTATACATGATGTTTCCATGTATTGTAATGGATTGAAAAGTAGAGAAACGTGTCAAAATGAGGCTTTTGTTATAAAGGGGAAAAGGGCGTTGTGTTGTTTTTTTTTTTTTCTATTATTTATTTGTCATACTTCCCTTTTTTTTTTTTGACACTTTATTGTTTTCACCCTTCTTATATATCACTCTTTTATTTTTTTTTTACTCTTTCAATACAAAGCGTCAACCCTATGGCTCCAGACCATCTACCCGTTCCGGCAATAATCAACAATCCAGCAATAATTATCAACAACCTAGAACTTCGCGTAACAACTTGGTAGTATCAAACTTACACTATAATGTTACTGAAAATGATCTTTATGTAAGTATAATTAAATTGATTAATTTGGTGGATAAATATAAAAATAAAAGGGGAGGGCAGCAACAAAGAACCAAAAAAAAAGGAGAGAAGCGATTAATTTTTATTATTGAAAATTCATGTTACCAATTCATATAGGAACTCTTTGGTCAAATGGGTCAACTCAAACGCGCCTTTTTGCACTTGGCACCCAGCGGTGGTTCGGCTGGTGTAGCTGATATTGTATTCAGCAACCCAAATGATGCTGAACGTGCTTTGACATCCTATAACAATGTTGAATTGGATGGTAAGCTTTTTTATTTATCTTTTATTAGAATTCGGGTGTTATACAATATTTGTTAAAGGGGGGCTAATAATACTAATAACTGTGTTTCTTCTTTTCTGTAAAAAAAAAAAAATAGGTCGCCCCATGCGTATAAGCTTTGCAGCCCAAACCGTTGCTGCACCACAACAACATTCATCAGGAGGAGGACAAATGCGACGACCCATGCGTGGTAGCGGTGGTAACCGTGGAGGAAACAAAGGCAGTCGTGGTGGTCGTGGTGGTAACCGTCGTCAAAACAACCGACCTCGTCCTTCAGAAGCAGATCTTGATGCTGATATGGATAGTTACATGGCTACACCTGTAAGTCTTTTTTTTTTATATAAAAAAAGATTGACAAGTGGTTTTTATTATTACCATTATTGTTTGATTGTTAATTTTCTTTCATTTTCTTGTAGAACGAAGATGCTTAAAATATGTAAAAAAAAAAAGATTGGAAAGGATGGATAATTCGACGTACGCAAAAAAAAAAAGGAAAATCCTCAAAAAAAACATAATATTTTTCTTTTTCTTCTTTCGGGTTGTTTTTTTTTATATCTCAAACAAATCCGCACACATAAAAAATAAATATAAATACACAATTTTTCTCTACTTTTTATATAACTTTTTGTTGGGTGCTGCTGTTAGCCTAAAATAATAATTTAAATAAATATTAATATAGTATTTTTTATAATAAGCCAATATTTGATTATATTATATGATTATTGGTAAAACATGACATGAAAAAAAAAAGAAAAACGTGTAAACTATATATTTATTTCAGTCTTTTTTTTTTGCACTACCAAGATCTTTTAATTTCTATTTTTAGATTATTGCTTCTCTAATTATTCTTTTTTTGCACTTGCTGTGTCAATAAATTGATACTATTCTTCTCTCTCTCTCTTTTATTTTTTTTCTTTGAACGAAGTGTAATATAAAAAGTGGATTTTGTCTCTTTTCTTATTATCATTAGTAACAATATTATACCTAGTTATATAAATGGCAACTATTGTTACTCCACAGCCGACATCGAGGCTGCGTTTCGCTGATTCATTTTGGGTACTTTTATTATTTTTATTTGTCTCTTATACTTCTTGTATTGACCTTTTCTTTCTTTCTTAATCTCGATAATAAAATAGGATGGCGATGATCGTGGTGTCGAAGTTATATTAGATAAATTACGGAATTCGAAACAAACTTGTGAAGAAATTAAAAAACTATATGAAATTAGGTACCTTTTTATTTTGTTCTTTTTTTTTTTTTTCGAGGACTTCACTTTATCCAAACACACACAGAGACTATCGCTTCCCTGCCCCTCTTGGTCACATACTCTCTTTCTTTTGACTTCTATTATTCTTTGTACACAATTTTATTCTCTTTCCTTTTCTTTGGGGGGGGGAAGTGGAATGTATTCTTTATAAAGAAGAATAAGCAACGCTGAGACCACATTTTTTCTTTATTATTTAGATCACAAATAGAAGAGGATTATGGCGAACGACTTTTGAAACTTTCACAACTCATTGTTGGACAATCAGAAGAAGGCACACTTTCGGAATCACTATCCCATATTCCAAGTGCCCTTGAAACTACAGCTCGGGCACATTTGGATTTGGCTCAGCAATTAAAACATCATTTAGAAACGCCACTGGATGGATTTGTCAAAGAACAACGTGATATGAGGAGATTGGTATGTTGTGCTAAATGTTGTTGATATAAGAAGCCAGTAATAGTATGTGTATTTATACTAAACTTGATTTTCTGTAGCATCATCAACAAATAGAAAATGCAAGACAACTTAAAAATATGCATCATACCAATGCAATCAAGGTACACTTGGTTTCTTAATTTATATATTTGTAAACTCATCATTAATCATGGTAATTAATTATTTAGGCAAAGGAATTTTATACTGCGGAATGTACTAAGGTTGCTGGTATGGAAAAATATTTACGTGAGCGAGGTTCAGAAATGGAAGATGATGAAGTCCAACAGGTAACACATATATATGAGGGTTTTATGGGACAAGTTTAGAAAGCTAAATTAACAATGTTCATATAGGTCAAAGAAGAGATCGAAGAAGGCAAGAGAATGGTGAATGCGGCAGAACAGGAATACAAACGTGCGATTGAAGTATTAGAATCTGTAACGAATGATTGGATTAATAGTTGGAAAACTACTTGTGATACCTTTCAGGGAATGGAAGAAAAACGTATACATTATGTTCATGGTAGTCTGCGTTCGTAAGTAAAATCATCTCATTATTTATTAAAGATATCTGATATCCATGACAACAAAATTAAACGATCATGATTATGTAATATATAGATTTTCGAGCATGATGTCAAGTGTTTATTTAGTTGATGACCAGGTATGATGCAGGATTAATATGGAAGAAAGATAGTGTTTTGATGCATATATTAAATGTTTGTTCAAAATAATTTATTAGTGTTGTGAGCGTATTCGTACAACTTTGGAACTTACCGATGTACAAAGTGATATTCAAGAATTCATTTCCAGATATGGTACAGGAAGAGAAATACCAGGTAAGATAAATAAGATATATTTTTCATCTGTATGAACGTGTATATATAATGCTTTTTATACTGAAGAGAGACACTAACTTTTTCTTTTATCTAAAAAAAAGCACCTCTTCGATTTGAACCTTTCACAAGTATGGATATTCAAAATGAACAGATTACTCCTGCATCATCTGTTCATCAAGATTTACATTCTACCGCAGCAACAACAGCTACTGCAAAAGCTCTTCCACCCATGCTTGAAAATAATGTCAATCAAGAACCACTTCAAACTGTTGACCAAGAATTACAGGATCTCAGCGTAAAACGAAAATCGCTTGAAGCGTCTCAAATAAAATCAGATGATCATACTGACCATAAAGATATTCCCAAAGATGATCAACAACAACAACAACAACAACAACAACAACAACAACAACAACCAGAAAATCAAGATGCAGTCGTAGCAGCTATTCAACAAGTAGAAGACATGCTAACTATAGACAAAAAACCATCTGATAAAGAAAATAAACGATCGATCGTAACACCAGCAGCTGAAGCAACTATGGAACAGGAGGATAAAAAACCAGAAACTATTACACAACAAGACACACCTGTACTCGAGAAACAACCAGAAGAGACATTGGCAACAGGAGCAACCGCCACTAATGCAAACGAAGCATCCGGATCGGTATCACCTGATGAACCTGTAGCGCCAGCAACTCCACCCCAAGTGGACACACAAACTACAGAACCAGTAAAAGATCAAGAACAACAGAAAAATGATACTTCATCTTCTCTTCCAGCAACTGCTGTAGCATCTGCATTATCTCCTGTTGAAGATCAAAATAGTGCTGCTTCAATTGCATCAAAGGGATCCGAAGTTCGATTCAAGCCAATGCCTAATCCAGCTTTCAAGAATGATAATAATGATCCCACAATTGCGCGAGTCGATTCTGGTAGTGATCTGAATATCAAAGAGGAGGAACAATCAAAAGATAAAGAAATACCTGCAGCAGCAGTTGCTGCTGCTGCTGCTTCAGGCGCTATTGCTGTTACTGCTACATTAGGGACTCATGCTGATAATAATGCTGCATCTACAACCGAACAACAACGACAGCAACAACAAACAACAACACCTCCTGCTATTGTAACTACTTCAACTGATTCGACACCTGCGAAAAATGATGGTGTTGCTACTATTGAAGAAGATGGATCCGAAAAAGACTATCCACTTCCACCACCCAAGGCCGAAAAATGGGTTATTTCATCTATTAGACGACCTCAACAACTTCCTGTTCGTGCACAAAACGCACGTATGAGTATGTTTTCATCACAATCACCTACACCGGGTATACCTGTTTCAGTAGATCAAACGACTACTGAACAACAACCAGCAGCATCAACATCTACTGGAAATAAATTTCATCGTCCAAATGCACCATTTAAAATTGAGATACCCAACAAGACCCAACAAAAACCTACTTCTCAACCTCCTGTTCAAGTAGCAAACAACAATAACAACACTAGTTATCAAGGAACACAAGCAGCTGCTCAACAAATCATTGCAGCTGGTAGAGCACACGCACATCAAACATCTTCGTGGCAATCACCTATCAACAGTTCACCCAATCGACGATTTAGTTCTGTTGATCGATACCATCATTCAGAACGACCTATACCAGCAGATCCTACTATCGCCGCGAATGCGAATGCAGCCTATGAAGACGACGTTGGAATTGGTCGAGATACAGGAGCGGAACCTAGTCCTGCCTATAATAGTAGTGTTGGGAAGAAGAACAATATCAGCTCATTCATGAAGGGTGTATTGAAACCAGCAAATGATGGAAACAGCCCTAATAATGGATTACGACCCAACTCTGACAAATCGAATCATAACAAAGCATATTTGCAACCCTCAGTATCCATGAGTACTGAAAACAAGAAATCAAAACGATTCTCAATGAATGTTTTTAAAAAGGAAAAGAAGCACCATAAACAAGCTGAAGATCCAATTTATGAAGATACTGTAACCTCGACAGTTCCTTCTGCTAGTGGTAGTGTTGCAGCAACAGCGTCTGCTTCAGCACCCATCTTAGAAGAACCAAGTTATGGAAGCGCACCTATTCGACCCATGAGCACCGCAATTACACCAATAGCAGCACGACCTTCAAGTGCAATAGGCAATAATCGACCTATGAGTATGGCATATCCACCTCCATCACAACAATCACAACAACCAGATCCACAACAAGCAGGGCAAGGGCAACTATTAGAGGACGGTACACCTATTATTGAATATGTACAAGCACTTTGGCAATATGATGCAAAGGTGAATACAGAAATGAGTTTCTACGCAGGCGATGTATTTGCAGTTATCCATAAACAAATGGATAATTGGTGGGTTGCTGAATTGATGGATCCTCGACGACGACAACGTGGCTTGGTACCAGGCAACTACATGGAGCAAGTCAATATGTAAAATAGCTACAAAAAAAAACCTTCTTTTATTATTGATAATATTATTAATTTTTTTCATTTCTCTTTCTCTCTCTCTCTTTCTCTCTCTATTAAAGCGTTGTCCGCTTTTCACTTTCTCTGTTATTGCGCCCACTCCTATTTTTATTATCTACAAATTTTAAAATAATACACATTTCAAATTGTTACTATTATTACTTTACTGTCATTATTATTTATAAAGAAAAAAAACATTGCTTTCTTAAAAACATCCCATAATAAAAATTATGTATATTGGCGTCCGCCATAGATACCGAGATTTCTGCATTATACGCGCAGTGACTATTATTGTCATAACATAATTTCGGGTTACATACTTAGTATTTATCTAGTAGATCAAGCTACGTAATATGGAAAGAAAAATATAAATAATAATGGACAGCACTATAGCGACAAACCAATACTGGTACACAAGAAGCCAGAAGCAGAAGCTACTGAGGTGTCGAAAATGATCACTGCACAGCGCCCAATTTTTTTATGAAGCGCAGAATCATCTTTTACTAGTCCACCCAACATTAGCTATCTTTCCCAAAACTCGACAAGTAAAAATTTAATGGATAATTTATACAATTGCATCTAATAATGTATAACAGAGCCGGAAATAGATTTAAACGAAAGTTTTTTTTTATGTTGATGTACATTAACCCAACGTATTGTAAGTGAAGCTATATTTACTGTTGATGCATGTTTGTAAGATTACTATATAAATACTTACTATGTATTGTATACATTATAGCTCTTTGATTAGTGTTACATTTCTGAATGATATGATTTTAGCGCCAAAGAAGTTAAGCATTTTATCTTATTATTGTTGAAAAGCTTACATTAGTTAATTGATGGGGTTTTGAATAAATATATATATGGGAAGCTTTGAGGGTAGATAATACGATGTAATTTAGCAGTTGCTGTTTTTTCTATAAACCATTTATCATTTGTAATATGCAGCTGTTACTTGCAATTTATCAACTTAAATATCCTATCTAAATAATGCAGTTGAACAAGCAATGAACCTGTGTTCCAAACCTATCGATAAATTAAGTATCTATCATGAATATCATATGCATGACCTTGTTTGTATTTTTTCTTGGTACAAACTTTTTTTCCAATTGTTTGGTAATGGAATTTAATATATTCGTACCAAGTAGTATATAAAATTCTTCATTATTTACACAAAATTAATAAAGGACTTATTGGAGCAAATTTAGAAGACATTTATATATAAATCGTTTTTATATTTACTTTTCCACAATCTAACTGTCAACATTTTTGTTGGCATATTTATCGACTGATACATTATGGAAACGTCGAAAGAGTATTTATTACTCATAGATATATTTCTTCTTCATATTCCATTAGATCAAGCAAACAAGTGACAAGTAACAAGTGTTCGATTACCAAATTAGAAAACCTGTAATCCTTAATTGAATATTTGTAAGTGGAGCCCGAAAGAAGGAATAAAACATCAAAAAGATCCTTACACTACGTAACAATCTCAATGCAGCAGTAATTTCAGTTCAAGTGGAGAGACATTTGATTGATTTTACTAGAACTCTTAGCCCTGTTTTCATCTTTTTTATTTCATTATAGGTTTTTACATGTCCTTTTATGATTCCATCAATGAATTACTTGTAATGATATATTAGACTCAAATAAAATATTAGTAGTTTAATTAGAGCTTCTAAACAAAAAAGCCAACACATCCCACCACTTCCGAAATGTTGATAAAAGTTCTATTAGCATTTTCCTTTCCAGTTTTGTCCTTCGTAGTTATTATTCAAATGTATTGTACTATTCTCATACCTAATGAAATTATAATATAGTACAAAGTTGGCATTTTTTCTAACAACCTTTTGCTTACAGATCAAGCATACATCAATAAGATTAAATTTTCTCTCTAAAAAATGATATTACGTACGTAGTAATAACAACTTTCATTTATCTTACTCTGATTTATCTAGTGTACGTATTTCACCAATTTACCTTTGTATATAATGAATCATATACCAATGAGGCAGGTGCTCCATACAAGAAAAACAGTTTATTATAAAAAAATCACAAAAACTTCCTAAGCATACGAAGTTTGATTTGTTTTGTTTTTTATTCCAGAACTATGTCTTTCATTGTGGGTGGTAAAAAAAAAAGTGGTTTAGATGGTTTCATGATGGCGGTTTTGATAAGAAAAAAATATTCATGAAAATAAAGATGATCTGGCATTAAAAACGTCTCTTGTGGTTAAGATTCAAATAGACTAGAAGAGTCGCAGTTAAATGAACATTCCAGCAGAACTAGGAGGGATAGGGCATATTTCGTTATTTTTTTTCCTTTTCTATCTGCTTCTAGATACTAGTACGCAAATTATTTCGTTCCACCGAGGATATAACTGTTGTAATTTTTGCTGCTGGACCTGTTGCTCCTTGCTGCGATGATGGTGCATTAAATTTTGACTTTTGTACTACCTCATTCATCAGAAATATTTTAATATAATCTTTGACAGCATGGCAATTGCAACTATATTAATAAGTTCGAGCAGAAAGAAAATAATTAGTTTGATGTTTCTTTGTCATTACTTTTAACAGCTTACCCTTCATGTGCCAAAATTTGACTCTTCAAAGAATACACTTCTTCCTTAAGATTTAGAATTATGCCTTGTAATTCATCACTACGTCGCTTTGCTTCTTGATGTTGTTGTGTTAATTCTTCTACCCATATTTTTTTTCGTTGACGACATCGTGCAGCTATTTTTAAGTATGATATGAATTCTTGCATGAATATTAACGACGATTTTTTTCTTTAATTTATTTACTTAAAACTATAAGCTTTATTTTAGTTTAATATATCTATTTACCTGCACGGCGATTCTTTTCTAGCATGCGCAATCGTCGATCGCCATTTTCACTCAAGGCGTTATTATTGGTATTATTATTATTCGTCGTTCCATGGATATCATTAATATCATTCTGACTGTCAGTTTTCATTTCAACTTGTTCCGTAAGTGGCATATTACTTAAGTTTGGGATTGTAGCTGTTATCTCCGTTGATGCTTGTTCCTTTACTCCAGATGATGCTAATGATGAGACTGTGGAAGCTGGCTGGCTATTTTTATTGTTATTATTATTATTATTATCGCAGGATAGAACATGGTGAGCTTCAAGTAAAGGGAAACCTTGATTTACATCATGATGATTATATTTCCTATGATGTTCCGTCTCATCTAAAAAATGATTCATAATAACGAAAAAATCGGAAAAGAAGAAAAACCAACGCTTTTAAACATCAAGTTTGTTGGCAGCTCCAATAGATTTGAAATGCTTTTTTTTTCGATTTCCGGGAATTGAAATTTAAAAATTTGTGTCACATGAAACCCTTCAAAATTGGAATTTAATTTTTATGCATTTTTTCAGATAAAACACTTCTTTTTTAACAAACAGTTATTTTACACTATTATAACCTTATGGGCAAAGCTTTTAGTATTGATAATTCTCACATAAAACATGATAAGTACTTTAATAATAGCCACAATATCAAGCAACAATCTGATACTCCATCCCCTAGTCTAGGAGAATCTTCTTCTTACCGTACCACTCCTGCTTCTAGTCCATTAACAACCACAGACAATAACAGCACCAACAATATTGTCGATATTGACAATGATAATAAACGATACTCATTACTACAAGAGAAACAACGATTACCAGAGTTTCACATATCGCAACCCAATACTTCAACAGATGATTCTCCGGCTCTGAGGAGCTTAAGTGAAGGATCAATTAAACTGTGTACAGACTCGGCGAGCCCTCATGTACAGGACCAAAGTACAATTCGAATTTCTCAATCAACCAGTGCTTTACCTTTCTTTGGATCGGCTAAAAGAAAGGATCGTCGTCGAAAGCTTTCATTAACGTTCAATGGTATATCTAGTGTAAGTAATAATATTGCTGCTAGTATACTTCCTCAACAACAAGAACAACAGGGTCAACAACGTCACCAGTTTCATAAAAAAATGAGTGGTATTTCATCACTGAAGTCGGCATTCAGCAGCATTTATAGCAATAGTGATGAAGGGGACAGTGAGACTGTCAGCAGCACTACCAAAAAAGACAAGAGCAAAAATAAAAAGAAGAGAAATAAAAAATTACTGGATATCCATCATACAACTACCGACAATACATTATCAGCATCATCGTCACCCGAATTAATACCACCATCGTGTGTAGAAAACCATCCACGGAATAGTCCTGATCTTTCACTAAATTCCGTTTCCACTGATCGGTCATCTGTCGCTAGAAATAGTACGGATGATTTTCCTATTGGTAATAAATTAGATCTTGTAGATGATAAGCACTCTATTCATAGTGATATAAGTGCACTCTGTCAGGTATTAATTAAAAAAAATTAGGTTCTTTTGTATATATCTGTAAAGCTAAACACGATCTTATATATATATATATAACTATTAGGCACTAAAATCTATAGATCAAGTACGCGGTATTCCTGATTCAGATACGTTCATTGGTAATCGACGGCATTCTTCTTCAGCACCCGATTTGTATCATCTGAAAGACGTAGATGAGGAAACTGAAAGGGATCTTGAATACCAACAATGTTGTGGAAAACTTGGTTTTGAAATTGGATTGAATTATGATGGTGAAATGGATTAGTAAGCAACAGTTTATATTACCTAAAAAGTATCTAGCACATTAATGTTTATTTTTCATCGACTATAATAATATTATTTAGTCAACAACGAAAGCATTTTCTTTTGAAACGTATATGGGGAAGCATATATCAAGCCAAAATCCGAGATCCAAAATTAATTGTCAATTGGATGTCATCGACCGGTAATTGGGAACGTGAAATGGCAAAAGAATTTCCAAACGCCAAGATTATAGGGTTGGATTATAAGCCAATTACCCTGTCAACCAATCAAGGAAATATCACTTTTCATCAATTGGAAGTAAAGTCGTATTGTCAATCTGGTATCCATGGGCTCGAAAAATTTGATGAAAATACAGTTGATTTTCTTGTCTTACATGAAGTTTGGATTATTGGCAGTCATATGGATCAATGGGCTAGAGTATTAAATCAAGCATTTAGAATACTTAGACCAAATGGATGGTTGGAAATTTATAACAATGGTAATATATTACTATAAGAGGGAAAAAGCGAGGGAAAGTGAAGAGTTTGAATGTATACTCAATCAGTTTGGTATTCAATGACAATCTTGTAACAGAATGCCCAATTGTATCTGGAGGACCAGCAATGGATCAAGTGGAACATTGGATGTCTTTCACTAAAGAAAAATTTGGAATCAATCCAAAGCAATTGAGTAATATGACTGATATGCTCAAAGATATAGGATTCAAAAACATTTCTTCAAAAGCAGTAGAATTGCCGGTTGGTGAATGGGGATTAGCGCCTGGTACGTTATGAAGAAAAATGAAAGTTATTATAATTTAGTTAACTAATAATATCTGAATGTTATTCTTCTCTCTCTGTTGAAATATAATAGTTTTGAAGGAAACGGGTTACTGGATTAAGGATTTAAGAAGACGACGATTGATGATACGAGCTCCAGGAATTAAACATGTCAACCATCTTAGTGACAGCCAATTTAAAGAAATGTTGAAAAAAGCCCTTGATGACTGTGAATATTATAGAGCACACACTACGACTGAGTGCGTTATTGCCCAAAAACCAACCCTTTCATTATCAGCATCAGCACAATCATAACAACAGATTAAATAAAACGTCAAATGTACGTCAAATTTAAAGCGATTTACATTTTTTATTATTATTGGCGGTATATAAATGAAATTAAAGAAAATCTACGAATCAAATATTTTCTATTTATTAATAGTGTTAAATCCATCCCACGAAGAAGAACCGAGTGTATTGAGCAGCGATCCTTTATATTTTAAAATGTTGTGGGGGGTATCGAATGCGTTGATGTGTCCTCCTTGATCAAAAACTAACACTCTATTTTTATATTGTAAAATCGATATAAATAATAAAGTAGGTAGCTACTAAAATGAAACAACAGTTATCACTTGAATATAATCTACATTACCTGTCTGATTCCATTACTGTGTCAAGTTTACTTGTAATAATTATTCTAGTAGACCCACTAAGCTGATCCTGAAGAATCTGTCGTACGATTTCATCTACCTCGACACCAATCTCATTAGACTCTTCAATGATTAATACCTGGGGCGCTCGTAGTAATGCACGTGCAAAGGTAAGAAGCTATTGGAATAATAAAAGATAATTAATTAATGTGATGTATTTGCTAAAACAAACTCACTGAACTATACATTTCATACCCAGCATTGTTCCTTGGTAAATTTATGTTCATAAAACGGGGCGTCAATATCACCTTGAACATCAAGTTGAACCAACTTTAAAATTTCCCAGATAACTAGATCATCATATTGCTCCAATGGGTCCTGGTTTATTAAATATATATATATAATAAAAAGCGTATGATCAATATGGCTCTTTCTTTCTGGAAAGAAAAAAGGAAGGATCGCAAATCACAAAAAGATAATGAATTACTATTATTACTACTTACCAAATTCTCACGAAGTGTGGCATGCTCAAATAATATCGGTTCAGCCAGAATTACTGTTATTCTTGATCGTAAATCGGATAATCGTAATGTATGAATATCGATACCATCAATATCAATATTGCCGCTGATAGTATTATTGCTCGTTTCTCTTAATAGATCAGGGCGGATATCTCCACCAACGACACTAATTCTCTCACCAGGGTTTATGGTAAAGGTTGCATCATTGAATAATGAAGAGTCAGTAGTATATGATGTATAATTCTGAAATACAACTCTACCGTATTCGGGCCAACTTGGACTAATAGATATAGTATCTTTATGTTCATTTTGCTCATGTGGTAACGACTATAAAAAAATTATGATGGTATAATGTAAGTAACATATGAGGTGAAAAACTTATTTTTGGTCAATTGTTAATGACTGATAGCTATCGCATTTTATTTTTAAAAAATCATTCGATCAAGAAAACTTTGACAATGAGTCGACCATTTTACCTTTTGTATACGCTTAATCGAGGCCATTTTTAGCTAACCGTAGTGAATGATATTGGAATGTTGGATCAATAAATATGTAGTAAATCATAAGCATCCTTCCTTCATTATCTAATCAAACAAAAAATAAAGAAAAAAATCTTACCTCAATATTTTGAGATAATCTAATGATATAACTTAATGAGCTAGGGATGCGCATTGCATAATATAGACTTAACCCACTCAACCCAGCGTCAATAACAGGAGCTGCACCATACACAACATCTAAAACTGCAAATAATGCCGCGCCTAGAAGTGCAAGTGCGCCTAAAAATTCAGCACGAATGGCGACCCAGCGGTCACAAGATGCTGCTAGAAAACATATACGCTGATAATTTGCTACTTTGGCTTCACTATCCGCAATAAATCTATGGTCTTGCTTGTAGGTACGTATCGTAGTGGAACCATTGACCAACTCCACCATTATTGAGTCAATATGTGACTCACTTGCAGAAACTAAATGATGGTATCGTAATGATGCTCTCAAATAATGCCGTCGTAAGTGAATGAAACAGAAGCCTGCATATATCAGAATACTTAATTGTTAGTTTTATAGCTTTTACTTTTGCTAAAATAATAATATATATTTGACTTTACCTAGTGGAATCAGAAAGAGTATAAAAAATGGAGTAGAAAATGCAATGATAGCTATTGCTCCTGTAAGAGAAGTAACGACCAGCAGGTATCGATGAAAAAGTTTTGGGAAGTCTTGTGTTACTCTTTTCATGTCGATACCTAATCGATGTATAATATTTTGGAGTTTGATGTTGTTGTTAAAATAATTCGATGGTGCTCTGCAAAAAATATATATTAATGTCGAACCCTTTTCATTTTTTTAAATAATCAATTTCATGATAAAAGTCTATTTTTTTACTGATGGTTACCTCATGATGTTACTTAATATTCGTGAATGTAAATATTTAGCCGAACAAGTTACGCAGACCAACCATAAAAATATACATTGAATAGTATGTAACAATATGGAACATATGCCAATTATGGCAAAAATTGTCAAAAAAGAACATGATTTAGTAATTGTCGCGTTTTGTCCATAATTTAACCACACATAAGATCCGATTTTGGCGACTTGGCTTAATACTTGAAGTAGTATAGCTGTTGTTATAGCTATTATCGAGCATGATTTTGCATAAGTTGACCAACACTGTTTCATCTGTTCTTCTTGGTCTGAACTGTTGTTACTCTGTTCATTTTCGCCATCGGTATCATCAAGTCCAAAATTACTTTCTATTGTGTTGCAGTTATTGCCATTGTCGTCATCAATGTTATTGTTACTTCTGCCAAAGCTTAAATTATTACTTTTGAATGGTGGTAGCGAAGGCAAACTATTTGAGTTCTCGTCCAAATAAGGAATATTATTCTGATCTTGATTAATTGCCATTATATGATATAATTGACCTCGTTGTTTGCTCATCAAATCACCAAAAGTACCATCCATAACCAATTTACCATCCCACAACATAATAATTCGTTCTAATTGATGAAGATATGAAAATGTATGGGTAGCGAAAATACGTGTTTTGGTCCGTAAATGTCCTTGAATGACACGATGGAATAGTCGCCGAGCGAGTTGTGTAGTAATGTCATGTTCTACATTAAAGGGATCATCCAACAAATAAACGTCGGCACGACTATAAATCGCTCGGGCCAATGAAATGCGCGACTTCTGTTTTTGAATACTTTGTTCTTCAGATATATCGCATAAATCCAACACATTGCGGTAAAATAACGGATCCCAAGGTCGACCAAAAACGATGTTGTCTTGCAGATTTGAATTAAAAATCCATGGGTCCTGAGAAACATAAGCAACTGAACCACGAATAAAAAGCTCACCTTCCGTTTTTACTAGTTGACCGAGAAGCGTTTTGATGATATCTGTACGTCTACTACCAACTACACCAATGAGTTCCCCTTTTTTGATAGAAAGGTCTAGTGACTGTAATATCAATTGTGGCTGTGATGGTAATCTAAACGCAGCTTGTTGTACTTCAATAATTGGAAGGTTACTTTCAGAATTTCCGTGTTGATGCTGTTGGTTGTAGTTACCGTCGTGCTGATAATGATTAAAAGAATGAGGTGTAACAGGATCAGAAACACTCAATGATGACAAGAACAATTGTAGTTTCTTTAATGCCTTTCGCGATCGAACGAGCAGTTGTAAGTATAAAACGATATCAGAAACTGGCTCGTTTAAAAGGTCATATATAGCAATGATGACAAGCATAAATTGGTTGGAAAGGGTTTGTTGATGATATACGTGCGAGAATGTAAAAAAGGTCGCAAATGATGCAATAAGTGGAGTAAAATGGTTGGAAAATATGGAATACTGCGTCGCCGTAATAATACCCAAGTGTCGCAGTAAATTAAGTTCGTTGTTTTTCATACCAATCATCTTTCTCATGAATGGCATTTCCCATGCGTATGACTTGACTATACGAAATCCATGCAGGATGTCTCGCTATATATACATACGTACATATAAAAAAAATTCATGGTTGTGCCATCCATTTAGTTATGTTATTTTAAGCTAACTTTTTCAAGCAAAAGAAGAAAAAAATCTTACAATAATTCTCAATTGCTTATTTTGATTAATATTATATACACACAAAGACGCTTGATATAATCGTTCTAGTAGCAGCTTTACTGGAATGTTGACAAACATGACACCAACACCAACCCATCCAATAGATCCAACCATATGATAGAGCAAAACTAATCCTATTGTCAATCTCAATGGGATACTCCACCCTATATAAATATTGATTTTCAACAATTATATTATTAAAGCCAGCACTTCTATAACTTTTTTTTTATTCAAGGATTATTGATGTTACGTACCCAAATGTAGATGTTTGAATAAATCTACTAAAGTTTGAATATCATCCTTCATGCATTGTTGTACCTACGTATTATAATTTTCAAAAAAGGAGGCGATAGCGAAATAAATAAACATTATTTTTGGCATATATAAAAAAAAAGAGAGTGAATAATTACTTTATTTATAGATGGAACATCAATTGCTGATAAGGATTTACGACAAATTGCATTAATGAGTACCGAACGTAACCGAGAGCAACTTGTAGTAGATAGATGAAGGAACTGTTGCAATAGTAATGATTGTATAACTGAAACAAAAAATATGTAAAACGCGATTGATGCACCTTTGTACAACGGCTCGGGGATTTGTTGGGTCAGTGCTGTGTGACTGATAATCCAATTCATCATTGCTGATAACAAAAGCGGTTGAGTAAATTGCAGAATATGGTAAAAAAGTTTCATTAACTATATAGCGTTATTATTGGAGATAAATTTGAGTAAGTATCTATAATAGTGAGCACTATCTCTTTATTTTTTTTCTCATGGCATTAAAAAAAAGACTATGGGGATGATGATATTTTACCCATCCAGTAAATAATTGCTGCATGGTTGGGTAATTTAGTAGTAATGCTCGGAATAAAGATGGGCTATAGTTGAAAAAGAAAAAGATCAACTACTTGGTCAGACTGGTCTTTTCTTTCTGTTGATCGTAGTAACAATGGAACCGGAAAACGTGTTACTGTCATTATTACCTTTGGGTTTTGCTTTCCATTCTCCATCGATCTTGGAATACACTACAGGCTTGGTCATCTGCAACACTCCTATTTAAAGTATAATATTAGTTATCTCAATATTTCAATACATATGTAAATGAGAACAAAAATATACAGTCTCACCACCAAAAACTATTTGATACTGATAATTGCTGCATTCGACAATTCATCCATGAGAATATAAGCTTTTCAAATATATTTGATTTTGCATCAGGGCAAATGTTCTATACCATAATACGCAAGTTAAAAAAAAATAAGTATGTACAGTGCTTTATAACCTTTAATATATCGGCAAATATAGTTAACAATTAAATAATTGTACCTCGTTCTCATTGATCCTATTACCAAGATGGATAGCTTGTTCCTTTATAGGACATTTACAGTTTTCAAGAACAAACATCAAGCACGATAATATATATGTTATGGTAAATAACCCTATGTGATGAGCATTTATTGGGCCACCAGCCCACAAACGATAACCATTCACAAGAGTCGTAAAAAGCCAGTAAAATAATAGAACACCAGATCCATTTGAATTTCGTGTGTACTCAATATGATGTAAGATGATTGCCACCAACTAAAAATATCAGTAGCAGTGAAATAATGTAAAGTAATAAAATGAAATGTATAATTAATATTAGTCAAAGTAAAAGTAATTGTAATATTGTAATTACCAATGTGATGATAGTGATTGTTTGAACAACAAAATGGTGTGTTTGGGTTAAAATTAGATTGGCGACCATAGTAAATAATAATAAAAGTAAAGCTACCTAATATAAAAATAAACAGAATAATATTTAATGACCAATCAGGTTTAGAGAGCTTGTTATTACTATTGTTATAGCAGGTATTTGTTGTTTTCTAGTAAGAAAGACACGTGTTTTCCTCTTGATCAATTTACAAGTTTAACAAAATATAGCTGACTCCGTGCCACATCCGGTGCAAGTGGGTTACGTTTAAAAACAAGGATATAGATTCGAAATGGAGCAAGTAAAAGAAGAAAAATTATAGGAATAAGCATTAGGTGTCTACATATAATTAAGAAAGGAAATGATGAGTTTTTGTATTATTACTACGCGACATGTTTAATATCCTGACAAACTATAATAATGCAACAGGTTTATTTACACATCTTCGAAACATCCGTACGGTTCCTGTTATTGTTATAATTTAATCGTTATTCTCATAGTTTTGCATACGTTCACTGTACACGATTTATCTCCCTTACCCAATTTTGGGAACATTCGCTTATCCAAGATGATACTTCTTGATCTCTGGAGGCTAAATTCATTTTAAAAGTAGAATACTGCTTTATAATACAAAAAAATTACTAAAATTTTGAAAAAAGGAATAAGGGAGAAAGGATTGAAGCAAAAAGAAACACGATTGATTTATTTTCTTTAGACCTTCTGACAAAGAATAATAATAGTAAACAAAGAAACCACGGATCATTACGTGTTTGAAAAAATAATACTTGTTTCGAAACATTCAAACAAAAGTTCATGACACGCCAAAATATTTAATGAAAAGTAATATGTTTATTTGGAAACAGACTTCAAACCCACCAAGTTTTGCTAACGTGACACCACTAGTACCAAATTTAGTGAAGCCGATAATGAGGCCCGCCAATTTCAATAAAGTCATGAAAATAGCCCATCAACTTTACTGCGTGTACACCCTGTGATATTTAGTACGTGTTAATTTCTTTTTTTAGTAATTTAAAAATATAAACATATGGCTTTGTCATGTACTCTTGCATTTAAGTAAAGAACAATTTTTTTTATTAATGTATTTACATGGTGGTGGCTAATTGAAATTGAAAATGAAATGAATATTTATGATGAGGTATGCTAATAATGATAGTAATAATAGGAAAAGCGAGAAACCATTATTATTTTTTCTATCTCTATATATTATATAGTAAGCTTGATGCAGTGCTTAAAATAATATTTGTATTATGTAAATACTGTATAATCTATAATGGGTGATGTTGATAGATTTAGAAAATTTATTTTTCTTATTTCTCTTCTTGTATGTCACCAATCATTTTTTGAACAGTGGTAGAAAATCCCTTAATCTTAGCACACTCTGTTTTAAGATTATCAGCCCTAGGCGTCTTCCATTCTTCATCAGCCATCATCTTACGCGTGTATCTAAGACATAGTTCCTCCCTGAAATTTGTATATAGTTTACGATTGTACCATCGCTATTATAAAAATACACATACATAATTCTAAATAAACATAAACATTGAAGATCGTGTTTTTTTATATGTATAATAAATTTATGTATGCATTACCTCCTTGTCACGGGTTTGTTCTGGATAATGGTGTGTTTGATGGATAATGAAATCCTCAGGCAAAACCCAATACTCCATACCCGACAAATGAATCTCGTACAAACATGCTGCTTTATTGGCACCATAACCGATAAATCGTTCGTCACACCAAGGGGTCCCTTCTTTTTTCATAATGACATAAGGCTCATAAGAGTAATTATAATCTACAACCTTGTAAGGTTCTGTTGCTTGATACCAATGCGTATAGTTGGTAGATCCATGGCCTCGAGTCCAGGCGCGATGGAACATATCAATTGGTTCTTGCATAAGTTTACTTTTAGTTGTTGGGAACTTACGCCAATCTTCGCCATCTTTTTGATCCTCATATTCAAAGGCTGGAATGACTAATGCAGCGTGGCTTGAATCCAATTTCTGTTTCAATTCCGGAAATCGTTTTGGTAACTCACGCAGGGTTGTGGTCCGGAAATCAGTACAAATATGAAAGTCAACATCAAGCATCATGATATATTCTGTCTGAGCGAATAGTTTAGCCACATTTCTCCACATGTTAAACTGGCGGTCATAATCATCAACGATTAGATGTACATCAACGTGCTGTTGCATGTCGGGGCTGTTTTCCATGAGGTTATTGAGCTCCGTTAATGCGTCTACACCATCTTCATCATTTTTTATGTGAATCGTCGCTGAAATAGGACCTTTGTAATTTGTTGCGAGACGAGCAAGAACATGAAATCGGTTGCGTGTAACAAGAGTTGATATGGTTACATCGTCTTTGCTATGCGTTGCTTGTGATTTGAAAAAGTATGGCTGAACATTTTTTGAGACACCCATCGAACTGTAGAATACTTTTGACATCATAAAAGCATCTAAATTATGCATAGTAAAAAATGAAAAAGAGAGAAAAAGACCGTCAGTATATTGACGAGGGGGATTAAAGTTATAACTAACAAATATTATTATGTATACTATTACATACTTAAATAGGGTTGTTGGATTTGTTGCTGTGAAAGTGATTTTTGTTCAAGGTGCTCATTATACTGCTGTATTTTTGTTGGTATAATAATATGTTGTTGCTGTTGTTGTTGAAACATGGATTCATCATTGGCAGATCGAGATGTAATTCGACCACTTGAACGATGTCGCGGCACAGGAGGGTTACTTTGACTTAACTGAAGAACGTGGAACGTAGCATAAAAAAGTGAACCAGCTACATAAATGAATAATAAATATTTGATAGATTTGGTCGGAGCTATTTTGATCATGGTTGAAAGAAAAGAAAGAAACATCAAGTACAATAATAATAACAATCAGAATTAAATATTTTATTCTCAAAGAGAATATTAAAAAGAAAAGAGAAAGGAAAGAGAGAAAATAATGTTTGCAAGGGTGAGACGGCATAATATTCATAATATGGAAAGAATCCTCTTTATTTTCGGCTCCAAGGAGAGGAGTAAATAATATATTTGGATTTCTGAAAAAAAAATTGCTTGGGAGAAATAAGGGGGGGTTAGCTTTCATTTTCAGAAAGAGATCATACGTACTCATACTTTTTTTTTTCAAAAAAAGAAAAAAAAGGAGCAAATTATACTTAATTTTATGTACCCAAAAGCAGTGACAACAAGAACGTGCGATTAAATAAAAAAACATAGTGGTAAACCAATAGCTTAAAGGGGTCTTGAGAGCAATTGCAATAGTTTTTTTTCTATGAGAATGAAGGAGAATGATACTACATCACTGTAAATTAAGTGAAAGGCTTACCGTTTTGTATAAACGTTCTATCATAATATTTTTCTGCTAAAAACCAATTTCTGTGGCGCCATAGATAGCTCAACGGTTACGTATATTACCATTAATATTATCAGCGTCAACTTATAATATAAAGATGTGCGTTAAATGAAGCTCTCCATCCCACATGGTCTCGAACGCTCCAATATTATATCTATTATTACAATATACACGCATACATAATATAAATGTTGCGGGGAAGCATTTTAAGGTTCTTCGGCTGTCATATTTAACGTCCTTCTCCTCGGGCGTTCGAACTTTGAAATAAATGATTCAAAAAAAGTAGCGATAGTAAAGAACTGTTAAACATATATTATATCTTATATAAATATTAAGCAAAAAGATCCACGGACTGAAAATAGCTATATAAAGCTACGCTACCATTGAGTGAGTCCAGATCTTTGATTGAAACATTGAAAAGCGTATCACTGCTACTATATAACCCTGAATTTCTTTTTAGATATTTTCTTCAAGTGCAGCGCGATAATAAAATAATAATATTACTAACTATAATGATGTAAGGGAACACTCGGTAATGATGGTTAAATAGTTCATCTCTGTTAAGATATAATGAAAATATCTTGTTACGTATCAGAAAAGGTTAGAAAATGTTTTGTGCCATTTATTACAAATGATCTTTGTTTTGAGTTAATCGTTTTACTGAGAAGGAGTTACAAGGGGATTTTGACTGCGATAAATTAAAAAAAAAAACTTTGGTAGGGTACGATTACTATATAGATCACTGTCATGCACTCCTACTATTATATAGCATGAGTATGTAGACATATATATAATACCATTGAATTATTATGCATGTACGCCATAAGTCGGTTCTTCAAGTTTCCACAGGAAGGGATTTATACCTATAATTCTCCACGTCTTACTGGCTTTCTTTTCATGCATTATCTTTGCATAGAACCTAGTTTCCTAACAGTTTTAAATTGTTACCAGAACAAAAAGGAATAAAAAAGAAAATATGAAAAATCAAAAAGTTGAGTTTTAGAAAAAGTAACTTCCAGCCTCATTTTTTTTTTGAAAAAAAAGGGAGCAAAAAGCTATATTGGGTAGTATACACAGATGATTCCTCTTTTTATGTTGATAGTGATGATCGCACAAATCCGTGGCACACATGCATAAAACTTGAGTATAAAAATATGCCACCATTTATATCTATTAAGAAATCGGCGGTTCACCCCCTATAATATACTATGTGATTAGATGCTCAACACATTTATGATAATATTATATATATCCTTAACTACCATGTTGGACCAGTAAAAACTATTTGGATTAATATTACAGCGAGTATATCGAAATAATCAGATTATACATAAAATAGGTTGAAATTAATCCAAAGCAGCTCCAATGGGATGAAAGTTACTAAAACTTAATGATATGAAAAACAAAATAATAGAGTAAAGCATGTGTGTGAAAATTGACACTTGGGCATGTAATATTCCAAACCGCAAAAAAAAAAAAAACGATATTTAGGAGAGAAAATATATAAATGAAATTTATCCAAATATGAGCGTATAATAATATGCTTTTACACAAAAAAAGATCAGTTAAAAAAAGAAGTCTAGTAGTTGTTATGAAAAAGCCTTTTTGTATACACTTAATGTAGGATGGAGTCAAAATTGATAACCAGAGCTGCGGATCTTTAATCAGGTATCATGGATCTTTGATCGTTGATCGTGGAATCTAAATTGGCAGTTTCAGTTAATCAGAAACAGAAATTTTAGCCTGCCGATCCATGCATGTAGTTCATGATGAAATTTGGACCCTGAAACTACTGAGGATTAATGACGCTGAAAAGATAATGCATATATAAGTAATAGATGTTGAAATACAAAACGTAATAATATCTACGTCCTATTATTGTTTATACATTCCTATTCAGCTTAACAGAACCATTACATTACCCTATATATATGAATATATATCTTCTTATTTCTATAGCCTTTTTCTTTCAGTTTGTATATAACGAGATGGCAATGGTAACTTGTATACTCGTGGCGTTCTTTTCGAACTACCATGACCTTTACGGGAGTAACTTGAGTATTGTTACCTTTTACTTTATTTTGCAATTGAATTTCTTCCATTCCTGGTATGTAAATTATATGAGGTAACAAAGTGGGGAGGAAGAGTACCAGTTGGTTACAAATGAATTTGTATAAATACTTCTATGCGACCGGATATTTAATTGGACTGAATTAAAAAGGCAACTGGCGTGTACCTTGAGTTCTATATCACTCTGGTAAGAGACAAGAAAATGATGCACAGGGGTAAATTATTCAAGCGAAGAAAAAATATAATACCCAGTAATACCACCAGTTTGATCGACTGCTATACGTAATTTACAAAACGATTACCTTAAACAGTGCTCACGGATAATGAACAGTGATTGTTTTAATGAGAATCTGGGCAGTGAAATTTGTGTGCTATGATGTCAATGTTCCAATATTATGCATTGTCGGCTTTTTTTTATAAGTCTCAAATAGTATAGGTAGAATATGCTATCGGAGAAAGATTTTGTGTATTGCGTTGATACATAACATGTGTGGGTAATCGTTTTGTAGTCAAACTCAACAATTCCCTTCCGATCACACTTAATCATGTGTCAGGCAATTGTTCCTGCATTCGGTTGTCATAATGGTTTTTATTATTATTATTTACAGCTGAATACAAGCACTTATATAATATTAATGTAAATGTAAGAACAATAATTAGTATATATTGATATTGACCTCGGATTCATTTTAAATTGAATAAAAAAAATGTAATTTATACTTGCTTTACAGCATTACTTCTTTCAAATTTTTTTAGCATGTTACGTAGCACTCAATTGGTCATAAAAAAAGTATATAGCTAACATGTATGTTATTCTGTAAACCTTAACATATAACTAGTCGTGGGAGTATTTCTGCTCCATTATTTTCCGTATAAATTTATACTTTTTTTTATCCCTCTTCCTGGCTTATTCGTTTACTTCACAAGATCTTTTCTAAATAAGGCAATACGTACCAATTCATATATCATACATTGTTACTCACACCATAAGTTACATAATTAATTCACAATGCCATGATTTGTTTTGGTGATTTTCAAGAAGATTGATATCAATAATCCTGGAATATTCTTTTGCTGACTTAGAAAGAAGAAACGTGGCATGAAAACAATGTTTCTTTGTGTTGTAATAAAAAGTAGCAAAGCTTACTGTAAATCATTGGTTTATATCTTAAAAAGTCCGCTAAAAAATTCGGATCAACCTTTTTGCAAGTTTCGGAAGTGACGTATTGATGCAATTGCAAAAGCTTTTGTGGGGTAACGGATAATGTTATTGGCGGCGGGCGGCATGAAACTGACCCCCAGTGAATTACTTTTATGATGTACATTAACCTTGACAGTCGAAGAGTCAGATAAGTCCTCATATCAAAGAAAGAAAACAATCAAAATAAAGATAGGTTGAAAAGAATAGTAATTTCAAGTAAAATTAAGCTTTCTGCATAGAGAATAAACATGGTACCAAAAAAGAAGTAAAGAGAACAATTAAAAGATTTACTAAAAGGGGACGGTGAAAAGCTCATTTAAAAAAAAACTGAGTTTCACATTCTCTCCACATTTGTGAATATCCAATGAACAAAATATAATCAAAATATATATAAAGGGTCAGAAACACACATGTCTCTCTCTTAGTACTTTCTTTATCTTTTCTCTTTTATTTAATAAGTTACAAAATGTCTTCCTACAACAACAATAGTGTACCCGGTGTATCTGTCCTAGGTTCTGTTTCAACCAAGGAAGAGGGTGTAATTTTATCACCTGAAGCTCTGCAATTCGTGGCAACTTTGCATCGCAAATTCAACCAAACTCGTAAATCTTTGTTGTTAAAACGTGCAGAACGTCAGTCGGCTATTGATCAGGGTGAACTTCCAGATTTCTTGCCAGAAACCGCTTCTGTGCGTCAAGACCCTAATTGGCGAGGTGCCCCCCTTGCTCCTGGCCTTGAGGACCGTCGTGTTGAGATTACTGGTCCTGTCGACCGTAAAATGGTTATCAATGCTTTGAATTCTGGTGCTTCCACCTTTATGGCAGATTTTGAGGGTATGTTAAAAAATGTAGAATTTACATGAAAAATGAATGTAAAATTGTTGTCTCACACGTTTGTAATAAATGTGTATATTAGACGCCAATTCCCCTACCTGGGAAAACTGTCTTTCTGGTCAAGTTAACATGTATGATGCCATTCGTCGCACTATTACCTTTACCAATCCAGATGGTAAGATGTATGAGCTGCGTAAAGATGGTAAAATCGCTGTTCTTATTGTTCGGTAAGAAAAAAAAGCCAGTTTTGTTTGTGATTGAACTAATTAAAGATTCTGGATTTACTAACTTGAACTATTTATTTTGATAATGTAACAGACCAAGAGGATGGCACATGGTTGAAAAACATGTTATTATCGATGGTGAACCTGTTTCGGCATCTATTTTTGATTTTGGTCTCTACTTTTTCCACAACGCAAAGGAGCTGGTTCAACGTGGGGCTGGTCCTTACTTTTATCTGCCCAAGATGGAGTCTCATTTGGAAGCTAGGTAAATATTTTGTTTTTTTACAAATTTGATTGTGAAGTAGTGCTGGGGACCGAATTCTGACCATCATGTAATATTTTTTATATACTTAGATTGTGGAACGATATTTTCAACACAGCACAAGATATGCTTTCTGTGAAACGCGGCACAATTCGTGGTACTGTTTTGATTGAAACTATTCTTGCTGCATTTGAGATGGAAGAAATTATTTATGAATTGCGTGAACATTCATCCGGTTTGAACTGTGGAAGATGGGATTACATCTTCAGTTTTATCAAACGATTCCGTGAACGTCCCGAATTCGTTTTGCCCGATCGTTCTCAAGTTACAATGACGGTTCCTTTTATGGATGCGTACGTTCGTCTTTTAATTAAAACCTGTCATAAGCGTGGTGTTCATGCAATGGGTGGTATGGCTGCACAAATTCCCATCAAGAATGATCCCGAAGCCAATCAAGCTGCTATGGCCAAGGTTGATGCTGATAAATTGCGTGAAGTAAAGGCTGGTCATGATGGGTAAGTTTTTTTTCTATCTTATTGAATGGGTGGACTTTTCTAAATATGTGTCAGAGATCATTACTTGGGATTACATGTAATGGGTATGGGTAGTAGAAAGTAATTCTAATATAAAATCATTTATAACTTTGTTATAGCACCTGGGTTTGTCATCCAGCTTTGCTTCAGATCGCCAAGGATGTGTTTGATAAGTATATGCCAAATGCCAACCAACTTGAAGTTTCCCGCAATGATGTTCAAGTTACTGCTGCCGACTTACTGAGTGTTCCTACTGGTGCTATTACCAAGCAAGGCATTCGCGAGAATATCCGCGTTGGTTTAACCTACATGGAAGCCTGGTTACGTGGTGCAGGCTGTGTTCCTATTAACAATATGATGGAAGATGCCGCTACTGCTGAAATTTCTCGCTCACAATTATTCCAGTGGGCACGACACGGGGCAAAGACAGATGAAGGTGAAACAATCACTGCACAACTTAATCTTCAGTTATTGGATGAAGAGTGTGCAAAACTCAAGCAAGAAATGGGTGAAGAAAAATATGCTGCAAGCAAGTTTGAAACAGCCAAAAAGGCATTTGCTACCAATGTTACTGGTGAAGATTATGATGAATTTTTGACTAATTTACTCTATGATGATATTGTTACCATTGCTTAAATTCAGCCCCTTTTTCTTGTACATTTAGAGTAATACCCTGTTGTTTCAATTTCTTTTCTCAAACATCATCTCCCTATCTTTTTTCTTCCAAATTCAATGATTCATTTCTCTCCATCATTTCAAGAACATAATATATTAAAAATGAATTTTGTACATAATTTCACCCTGTAAAATATTAGTTACAAGTATATTCTTTTTGGTATGATCCAATAAATTTTATCAGTTGCTAAATATCAAATAAGTTAATAATCCGGTAAATTTCCATAACCTTTGAAGGGAACAACGTAAAAAGATAGTGAAGATATTTAGAGTAGTTGAAATTTAGCATATTAATTTAAACTCTTTTAGAATATTCAATGTAAATATTTTTTTACGAGCCATGGTTCGCCTTTCTTTTTTTAGCAAAAAATTATCTTTGCTGGGCAATAAGACCGTAAGTATAATGAATATTTCATGTTCTACTTCGGTCACTGTTTGAATAACAATGGGATGATAATTAAGTAGTGATCATCTTTATCCGTGATAGAATAATAATGTATGATGTAGTAACTTTCTAATCCTACATCTTGTACAGTGAGGCTCTAAGAAGTTTATACATTTTGAAAAATCGATTGTCAACTACATCTCAAATGCCCATAGTATGTACTCCGTCAAATTGGTTGAGTATTATACCGAGAGTTAGTTGTCCCACCAAGTCATCCCAGCGAACAATAATGTCATTGGAGTCTTGTAACTTCCATTTATGAAAATATTGCATATTTTTAAAACTTATCCCAACATAAGAAAATTACTGTGTACAAATAGATCATTTCTAGTACGTATTAAGCGATAATCGCTTGAAACAGTCATAGAACTCATATTATAATGTATATATATTATACTTAGCCTGTTTCAAAATTGGAACAATTTACATAATATGATAAGCACATTAATAATAACATTTTAAACTCTTCAATGTATCGCTTGCAATGATCGAATTCCTGATTTCATGTGGAAAAATAGTTTTCATCTAGCTGGTCAAGAGTAAGAGAACAACAATAATAGCATAATGGTGTTCATAAGATTACTTTATTCATTAAATATAGCTGTATTATATTAATAGTTGTAATATATAGAATTATCAGTTTACTAGATTATAATAATGTTGTACATTTATAAAATTATGTCATTTATAGTAGTAGTATATATAATATACAAAGATAGGCTTGACCTAGAACACGATAATATATTATGCTGCTTCTAGGTCATGACGACGTTCGTTCATTTCTTGTGGTTGGTCTTTGCTAACCGCTGTATTCCTCCGTCCAGTAATTTTGGCGATCCAATCACGTATGAAATGGAATAACATTTGAATGAAAAATGCTATAATAAAACATGCCGCAACACCAATATAAAGACCTGCAGCAATGCCTCCTTGATCCCAGTTTAAGAATGGATACACCCAAAATCCAGCACTATATCGATTTAATTTTTTAAAATTAATTCACCATCAATGTTGTGTAACAACAATAAGAAATTACTCATGAATTTTTACCTTGCGTGAACAATGAAGCTTAGGAACATGTATAGTACAACGTTAATAAAGACTAGCAAGACCATATTAATTTGCATTTTGATACGACAAAATATCATATCAAATATCATTAAGAAAAAGGAAACACCATGAACTGAGACATTAAGCCAAATTGCCAAAGGCGCGACTTTGCTGTCTATAAAGATATATTGAAATGTTGGTGAGTAACGTTGAATCTGAAATATTTTATATGTAGTACAGCGACTTGATTGTAGTCTAAATAAGAGAACATGCGTACCTCCATTTGCCAGAAGGCCCCAGTACACTACAGGAGTAATTATACTATGGGCGTAATAGAATATATTGTATACTAATTAAGTAAAAACAACATTCTTTATCTCATTTTTATCTTTTTATGGTATTGTTAGTGTCTTACTTGAAAACGAGAATTGTATGGTAAAGATAATAATAAAGATAATTAAGGAATGCAGGCTGATCAAAAAACGATCCAAGGTGTTTTCCAGATATTATGTATCGGACATGATGATATAAGGCTGTCTATTGTATAAAGCAATTTGATGTTATTTTTTTTTGTTTCCAGTCCACGTAACTTTCGAACAGTGCGAATTTTTTCTTTTCACATACCACAAGATATGCATGTAAGCCGATAAATGTAAGATTTGTAAAAAATGCGAAAAATCGCTCGAACTCTCCATATTGGGCATTAGCACCAATATTGGCCCACAAAACAATTGTCGAATATAATGTAATAATAGTTCTTATACCGAGAAATACTTCTGAAGAAACCCAATGTGAAGTTACTGCTGCCTCTGGAATGAATTTATCGAAGTTAAACCATCGAATTACAGCATACCTTGATGGTTTCAATGGCTCATCCGAATAGTTCATAAGATATACGTTTTTCAAACAAAAGAACAAGTTCAAAAAAAAAGAAGAACAAAAGAAGAACAAAACAGTCAGCTTTTTTTATTCAGTGTTACTGAATGATATACAAATTTTGGTTGCGGTGTACTACCATAAAAGAAGAAAAATTCACCATTGGTTGGAAATGTGAAAAAAATTGTACTTTGTACAACGATAATAAATGCTAAGTACCCTACTTTATGGATACCAGTTATGTGCCCTCGTGTAATTTTCTTTCTATCATATAAATATGCCAAACGAAAATGCACTACGTAATGAATTATGGCCATTTGAATTCACCTAGTATAAATGATGCATTAAAAGATTTGAAAATCGATTTTGAGAAAATCTCACACAGAATTACAGCCACTCTGCTATTGTGAACGTATTATTAAATGGACGGGATACGGCTTCTATTTTTCCGGTTTACTTGCTAAAATAGGCATATAGCACCGTTTTCCATGCATAACTTTATTTTAGTATTGCTCCAAGCTCTTAATTTTGGCAGAACGACAAAAATACATTGAAAATATTGTTACCGATTGGAATATATATATGCTACTAATGCTATCAAATTTGTCCCGATGCAAGCATATACATATATAGAATTATTCTCCATTTCCTGATCCAAAACAAGAAAAGTAATATACTTTAAGATTAACAAGTTTGGTGAATGAATCAAAAAGCTTAATTTATCTTTTTTTCATATGAAGGTCTAAACAATAAAAAGTCTTGGCAAATTCTCGTTAGTTTCAGCAGATGATGTATAATATAGATATGCTGGTCCGATTAGGAACCTGGTCATGATTTACTAACATTTTGTGCCATCCTACAAATTGTGATTCGTGCCAATTTTAGAAAAAAGCAGCACCCGATGTTATTCACCCCCAGCGCGGGAATTTGCTTCAATTAGATCTCAAATAGGCGCTTAGGAACGCAATTTGCCTAAGAGTTCACTGCTTAAAACCAATTCAAATTTGAAACCTTAACTTTCATAGCCCGCAACACGTAGTACTAAGATCGTTAATGGAATTTTCTTTTTTATTTTGTTTGAATTTTTTTTTTATACAACACAGGTTTTCCTACTTGTTATAATATGAATAACGACGACGTGTCTTCGCCAGAGAAATGCGGTCCTGGTAGACCGTTCGGTGGTAAAAATAAACCAAAATGTAAAAGCGTCTTCCTCCTAGAATAGAACTTTAAGTTGTGATGCTTGAATTGAAAAGTTAGGGGAAATTGTGGCCAAATATAGAGTGACTTAAGAAGATGTTAATTAAGCCAATGAAATCACGACTTAACCGTTCGAGATATATATTTTTTATTGCTCTCTATATATAAATGTCATTAAAAAGTCAGTAATTGATGTGAATGATGAATATATACTACTATTGTTAGACCAGATATCTGATTAGCTTTGAAAAGCCTAAGCTACCGATAGTATGTTGTATTCTAAGCGATAACATATAATAATATTTATAATAATTAAAAACTTTTAGCACTATTATACCATTAAAGCTACGATTGTTAAGTGCAACAAGTATTAACGTTTGAATGAATACAAAGGAATAAAACTTTGCACCTATATACATGTGATATAAAAATGTACATTGTGTCAGCGCTACGTAAACCGGTTTTTTTATATACAAGATGTCAACCTTTACCTTGTCACTTTGGAATAATTTAAGAGCACTTATATTTTCCCCCTTCCCTCATTTTATTTCCCAGGAAATGTATAAGTGCCAAAATTTGAATGAAAAACTGGAGGAGTCGGCGCTCCCGCGTGAATTATGATTAGATTGAAGCCTATGATAAAATAGTCGTTGGGTTTCTGAGAAGCAGAAACCTTTTTCACTCAATCAATATGTTTATGAAATTATGAAACGAGAAATTCTATTAAAATAATAATAAAAAAAGAGAGATAGAGAGAAAGTATATTTATATTTAAGTTATGAAAAAATATCTTCTAATGTCTATTTTACTTCTGCTGAATGGGTCTCATTGTCATTTCCAAAGTCTACGTAAGTTTGTTTACATTCAAATCCTACTCCTTTGTATAGATCACGCAACTAATAAATTTCGCTCTCTTGCATTGACGGACTTTACCTTATTAAGCCAATTTATTGAACAAAGCCCAATATTTATATTGAAGTTATTGTTTGCTTGCGCAGTATCTCGATATCAATGCAAAACCGGTGTTTGAAAAACAATATTGCCATATATGTGCTACTGTACTATATATTTACATAGTTCCTGTTGTGAATCATATATTATAACATTATAATAATAATAATAATAAATAATAGAAGTAATAATAATAGCAACATTACAAATCTAAAAACCAAATTACTTTTTATTCAATACGTACGAGAAAAAAAAGTTATCTTTACTGATAAAAAAATGTCATATATGCTGACTTTATAATGTTTTTTTTATTTACATAGTCGTATATACCTATTTCCGCTAGTTTCTGCCGGGTCGAAAAGTCGGAAACTGCCAACCCTTGTCGTCTCGCTACTAGGACAAGTCCTTAATTAAGGACAATTATATCTCTTTGACTCATACATGTTACCCGGACCAAAATCTTTCTTGTCGTCCCCAAAGTGTTGCCACTCGGCTGATCATTGTGAAACTACGGCTTTGTTGGGCGTATAATACCAGCCTATATAAAGTGTAAGTTGAATGCGCAATGTAATTTAATGTAACCCCTTTTGAAGTTTCACTTGGTACATAAATGACAGCTATTTTTTCCGAAGATAAAGTTGTTCTCAACGCGATCCCTAATTGACTGAGCTATTTTCAACACTGACACAGAATATAGAACGACTTTCTATTGATTTTTGTAAAAAAGAGATTAAGTTATCTTAAAAAAAGTCGATGTATATCATATTTAGGTATAATCTACGTAAAGCTGATATTTCAAAGTTTATCAAAGCACATCTAAAATAGTTCGTCAACAACCTTTTATTTGTACTATGTAAAAAGAAGTTTGTATATTGTAAAGAGATGACAGCATAATGTTTTCAAAAAAAAATTGACAACTTGGATAATATCAACACTTTTAAAAAAGCATTAGATCAGGTTATAGCCATTAATTACGCAAACAGGATTTCCAAAAAAGTTATTATTCAGATTAACATTGATTTTCGAGAAAGTGCGACATACTTATTAAAAATCCTGTACCTGTGGATAAAAATTGTAAGCGCTGAAAACTTGATCTAGTTTCACACGAGCGGAGAGATGGTGGTGTTTACCAAGATTTCTACAGAACCAGTGGCGTCGTTTCGGGATCCGCACGTGGATAACATATCTTGATCTAAATACTTGGTGAAACCTTGAACATGATAATCGCATTTGTATCGAGAATACAATAAATAAAGGCTGTGGTCCCAATATTCTTTTATCTTCTTGTTATTATTATCATTATTATTTGTTATTATGAAAATCTCTACTACTATCGGGGTCCTCCTTACCGTAACTTCAAGTGTTTTTGCTAGCGCTGAATACAAGCTTCGACAGGTCGGTGCCTTGAATACTGAAGAATACCGTGTTTATCTTGGTAAAGACCACATAACTTGTCAAAGCGTGTTATTATATTCAACATAATAATGTATTACTTTATCCTATTATAATATAGAAAATGAAAATGGTATACCAATTTCTCCATTTCATGATGTACCTCTTCACCCAGACCCCGAAAACACAACTGTCTACAACATGATTGTTGAAATACCTCGTTGGAAGAATGCAAAGCTTGAGGTATATACAAAAAGAAATAAGAAGACATAAATCTTCTAATTAATATACTTGTTGTAGTTGACTTATGATGATATACTTTTTATTTTCCTTCTTTATCTTTGCATTACGAGCAGATTAAT
Organism: Circinella umbellata; assembly: GCA_025093555.1. Lineage (NCBI taxonomy): Eukaryota > Fungi > Mucoromycota > Mucoromycetes > Mucorales > Lichtheimiaceae > Circinella > Circinella umbellata. Next base: position 163,752 of record JAIWNF010000011.1, on the reverse strand, counting down.
CGAGAATCAAACTTTAATCATATTTTCCATGACTCTAACGAAAATGGTCTTCGTTACATTTCAAATATCTTTCCTTCAAAAGGATATCCAGCAAATTACGGATCAATTCCACAGGTATTGCTACGTATCCAACGGACGTTAATACTTTGATAATCAGTTATTCCTTTTCTAATTTCAACTACTCTTATATATTAATTCTTCAATAGACTTGGGAAGATCCAAATGTTCCTCATCCAGATATTGGTACTAAAGGTGGAGATAACGATCCAGTCGACGTTTTAGATATTGGTCAACAAGTTGGATATCCTGGCCAAGTAAAACAAATCAAGCTATTGGGTGGTTTGTTAATGATTGATGATGGTGAAACCGATTGGAAATTAATTGGTATCGATATCAATGATGAACGTGCTCCTAATCTCAATGGTAAAGCAATTTCTTTTTTTGTTCAGTGGAAATATAACAGATTTGATAGGTCAACAGACATGTACTAGCCCAATTCTAATATTACTATTATTGATAAATAATAATTCTAGACATCAACGACGTTGATAGTGAGGTTTTAAATTTTATTAAACATTGGCTTACAGTATACAAGGTCCCTCAAGGAAAATCAGAAAACGAGTTTGGCTACGATGGTGAATTTCAAGATAGTGTAAATATTGCATCATTTTTGATTAAAAAAAAAAGGGATATTAAAACGTTATATTATCACTAACTGTTTTTCACTTCCTTTATCCTACCTATATAGGAACGAATTCAAGAGCTCATGGATGAAACCCATTCCTATTGGGAAGCATTAGTCAATGGCACAACCAAGAGTGAAATTTCAACGTAAGTATTTTGAACTCCTAAGTCGCCATGGTAACCACGAAAACGTAAATGAACTAAAATGCCCCACATTCGTGATATAGGGTTAATTTGAACATAAAGGGATCACCTAATAATGTTGGTCCTAGCAGCAAAGAAATTAAAAAAGTTCCAAAGGTAAGGCTAAAAAGAAGAACTTGGAATTTTGCAATATGCTAATAGTAGCTGTCGAAAAAAAAATAGGGTGAGAAGCTTCGCCCCGACGCACCTGTGCCAGATGAAACTCAAGAGTGGTCTTTTGTTTAAAAAATGTTTCTGCTTAGAATTATAAATTATCTCACTATAAATCATATACGTATACAGCTTAATAGATAATAAATTCCTTTCTATCATAATTAAATAAAGCATGAAAGTCTTCTCCTATAAAATAAATACATGCGTCAGCGCCGTTAGGGGTAAGTTTAATAGGCTTATAAGGGGAATCACGCCGACTTTTCGACTTTCCGACCTGGAGGAAACTGGCAGAAATATATTATAGAGTTAGCATCAGTAAACATAAATACGATACATCATATTGAATAAAAGTAATTTGATCTATTGATATTTTAATGTATTACATCTGTTACTATTATTACTATTATAGCGTGATAATATGGTCCACAACAGGAACTATGGAACTATATAGTATAATAACACAGAAATGACGATAATGATCTTTTTAAACCACTGGTTTTGATTTGATAATCTATAGATGTTGTAGAAGCAAATAATAACTTTAACATACATATTGGGCGTTGTTCAATAAATTGGCTTAATAAGGTAATGCCCGACATCGATTGTCAATAGATCACGTAACTATAAATTTAACTCTTGTGCATAAAGAGGAGTAGGATTTTTATGTAGACAAACCTGGATTTTTTTTAGAGGCTCGCTCAGCAGAAGTAAAATAGACATTAAATAATCTTTTTTCATAGCTTAAATATAAATATTTACTCTCACTTGTCACTCTTCTTTATTATTATTTTAATGAAACTTTTCATTTCATAATTCCATAAACATATTGATTGAATGAAAAAGGATTCCGCCACGTTTCCGCCTTTTCCGCTACGGCGGAAACCCAACACTGGTACTCAGTACTACTGTTTTAGTTTGTATGCAGTATTTTTTCTGTCACGAGCTTAATACACCATATATACCACTGATCATCCCCTAAAACCCCTTCTTTTTTTCAACCCTTGATGTATATATAATATCAGAAAGAATGCTAGTAAAAGGAGCGGATAAGCATTTACAACTTGTAGAAAAAGCAAAATGTAGAGTCTTTAAATAAAGAGGGGGTATTAGATTGGGGTGAAAAAAAAGACCGAGGGATTTATATATATAATTCTAACTTGGAAGACAAACTTTTTCTTTCTTATTTCCTTGCCCTTGTTTTTATACTCCATTTCATCGATGCTGTTATTAAAGCTTGCAACACTTGCTCTTACTTGCACTGTTGCTAGCACGACAGCATTAAGTGACAGCGTCATTCCATTTCTCGATAACTTAGTAGATGAAATTAATCATAATAATGAGAAGCCTTGTGCTGATGTAGACTGTTTATACCGAATTAGAACCACAGGTTCATACAATACCAAAGACTTTGCTCTTTATCTGGGTAAAATATCTACTCGTTGCAATGTCAATTTTTTTTTCATTATCTTCTAGAATATTAAAGCTGACAATGATAGTGTTTTACCTAACTGAGTAGTAACAATAATTATATCTAATTAATTAAATCTAGAAAATGAGCAAGGTATCCCCATGTCTATTTTCCATGATCTTCCACTTAAGCCAGCATCAAGAAGTGACCCTGATATTTTCAATATGATTATAGAAATTCCACGTTCAAATTTAGCTAAAACAGAGGTACGTAAACAAAAAAAAAAGATACAAATAAAAATCATATGCAAATTGTCTGTGTGTGCATGCGCATACACCAAAAATCCGCACAAAAAGAACGCAAAAGATAGTTTACTTATTTTATAAACTGTTATTAACGAATATCAGCTATAAAACAAAATTTATATTAGACTACAAAAGAAGTACTAATGAATCCTATCATGCAAGATTTCTTGGAAGATGGCTCACTGCGTTATCTACCCAATATGTACCCAACAAAAGGAGTAATAGCCAATTACGGCGCTATTCAACAAACTTATGAAGATCCAAATTTCAAAGACCCCAGTACAGGAGCCCGTGGTGATAACGATCCTATCGATGTTATAGAAATAAGCGAGACTCCTGGATTTATTGGACAAGTCAAACAAGTTAAAGTTTTGGGTGGATTATGTCTTATTGATGAGGGTTCACTAGATTGGAAAGTCATCACCCTTGATATCCATAACCCCAAGGCGCAATACATAAATAGTTAATGCTTGTCTTTCAATTATAATATATATATATAAAAGAGCGAAAAACAAATTGTATATATAGTATACGTACTGACGATTTCATTAATTAATCATTTAGATATGGATGACGTTGAAAAGTATTATCCAGGCTTTCAGGACGAGGTTAGAAACTGGTTTAGAACATACAAAATACCAACCAACGGACAGGCTAATACATTTGGTTTTGGAGGTCGTTATATGGATAAGGTATATGGCCCATCTTTTCTTCTAAAAAAATGATGGTGATGCCAATATAGCTTGCTCACCGAATAAAATCCTATATTTATATAATAGGAATATACCTTAGGTGTGATTTATCAAACACATGATTTTTGGAAAGCATTGATTGATGGAAGAACGACCAATAAAAAAACAGAGAAAGGAACCATTAAAACGTAAGTTAAAATTATATATTTGACGAAATGTTTGTTCAAGAGACGCTTTAAGAAAAAAAAACTAATACCTATTTGTATACGTTATAGCGCAACATTAACTAATAAAAACTCTCCCTACAAGGTGAATGCTAATACCCCAGAAGTACAATCTGTACCAGAGGTAATAAAGATAAAAGTAACAAAAATATACAAGTGTGACAGATGTAAATATTTATGTTCTTCTTATTATATACAGAACAATCCACAAGAGCCAAAACCAATCCCTGAAAAATACTATGAATGGTCTTTCGTACCACCATATTAAGAATACCAATCACATTAAACGCAAATCAGTTTTTTTTTGATCCGCGGAAACCATTCTTTTACCAGCACTTTTTTTATTAAACTATTCTATTATTTTACAAACTAATTCTGATAGAGGATAATAATAATACTAATAGTAACAGTAATAGTTAGAGACATTTACGAAAACCCTATGTTTTGTTTAGTAAATATGATAAGGAAGATGTTATATGATATATTAGTGCTGTTTTATTATATATATGATACAAATCGTAAAAATTCAGATTATACAATTAATGCCACGTTTGAAAGTAGAGTAAAAAAAAAAGGAGGCTGGAGAAGGGAACATGATAATGCGATAAAAAGAACGGAAAAAAAAAGATGATGCAAATAAAATAAAAAAAATAAGGATTTCTATATAATGGATGCGTTATGCAAGAGTTATAATTATATATTGCTGTGGATTGTCGGTGTATGTGTACATATGTATATATATAAATAATAGATAGTGTCAATTGAGAAGCATTTTAGTTGGTAATTTGAACCTTGATAGCACCAGTAGAGTAATCAGCAGCAGTATTGAATGCCTTGAGAGCATCCATGATATCATACTTGTGAGTGATGAGATGATCAATATTGAGTTTGCCACTGGCCATCAAGGCAATGGCACGGGGATAAGTGTGATGGTATCGGAAAAGACCCTTGATATCGACTTCACGCATAGCGAAGTTGTTGACTGGTAAAGATTGATCGTTCTTGCCTACACCAACCAAACAACAGACACCAGCATCGCGGGTAGCCATAATAGCAGTACGGAACGATGATTCAATACCTGTACATTCCAAAGTAAACTCTGTGCCTTCACCTCCTACTAAATCGCGGATTTCTTTAGCTGCTTCATAATCGGGCTTTTTGGGATCCACTTGATAGATATAATCAGCGCCCATTTCCTTTGCGTATTGGAGACGAGAAGGTTGAACATCGGTGATAACAACAGGGCTGATACCAGTAGCCTTGGCGACAGCCAAAACAATCAAACCAATAGGGCCGGCACCAGTAATGAGTAAAGAGCGACCAAAAGTGGCACCACTGCGCTCAATGGCAGAAATAGCAACGGAAAGAGGTTCCAAAAGAGCACCCTGTTCAAAAGAGACATTGTCGGGAATCTTATGAAGCCATCGAGCAGGGTGGGTACAGTATTTGGCCAAAAGCCCATCATAAGGTGGTGTGGACTTGAAAACTACGACGGGACACAAATGGTAACGTCCAGCCATACATTGTGCACACTTGCTGCAAGGAATGCCACTGTATATAAATACAGAAAAATCGATGGTTAATATTTGAATTAACTATTAATTATCCATTCATATACATATCTATTGTTTTCCGATCCGTAATATCATTTTTAAATTAAATAAATATCAAAAAAATAACTTACGCTTCAATGGCAACTCTATCACCAACACGAAGGGTAGTAACACCTTCACCAAGGGCAGTAACAATACCAGCACTTTCGTGACCAAGCAATTGAGGTTGAGTAACAGGGAAAATACCAATTTCACCATACTTCCACAAGTGGATATCAGATCCACAAATACCAGTTGCTTTAACTTGAACTTGAACTTCATCAGCAGCGGGTGTAGGCATAGGAATTTCAACGACTTGAAGATCATCCTTCTTATTTAACAAAACACCATAGTTCTTGGTGTTTTCATCAGGAATTTGGTATTGTTGAGATGACATCTTATATTGTTATTTTTTGTTATTCTTTATAAGAGAGTTGTGTGATATATAAAATATGTGTGAGAAAATAAGATGGAGAAAAGAAATTGTGTCGAAAAAAAATGTGGAGTATTTATTTAATTTTCTGAGTATTATAACGCATTATATGTATAAAAAAAATTAAGAGAAGAGACTGGCCGGAGTTACGAACCACGTTTTAGCGTCCTAGCGGACTTGGAAAGAAGGTCAAGTTTATTCTAACGATGCAAATTGTTATTGGTTACTCTAACACCTCGGAATAATCTCAAACTTTCATTCCAAATGGAGAATTGTTTTCAGGGATTGACAACCACTTAAATCTATTCTCTAGGATCGAATATGACATATTTGGTAGCTCAGATTTATGCCGTAACATCTATTAGTTCCACCTCCTCCTCCTGTCCAGCTCTTGTTTTATGTAATTCAGGGCAAGGTCTCACTTTCAGCAGCCTTTAACTGGTTGGCAGCTGACCGTAATTTCAAATGTTCGGGTGTCTCCAAGTCAGGGATAATTCCAAATATTCTTTGACATAAAGCCCTGTATTATATTACACATTATTATAAATGGAAAAATCAGATTCGAAAAGTAGTTAATAAAGGTTCAGCCGTTCGTTTCTGTCTAAGTTCCACGTAGAATTTTTTTTTTTTTTTTTACCTTTTTTCATTCTTATTTAATAAAAGGCTTAATGAAGCTCGTCCTCGCCACACTGGGAGGGTCAAGTCAGTTGGTTGCCCCCCTGATTTGTCGATCGTCGTATAGTCAAATACACAACATCCTAGCTCTAAACCATAAAAGTATTGGTGTAAATTTTTACATACAAGGAAGAGATTTTTTTCATTTATATATGCGATCTCATGTACATGTTCCTTTTTTAAATTTTTTATACATGTTATAGATAATTGATAGCACTAATGTACCCCTCTTTCTTTAACTTACCCATTGCTTCTAATTTTGTAATTGTCTCGGCTCCAAATTGTTCGATTTTAGGATATGCTTCTGTAAGGAGTGTTTGTAAATCGGCATCGCATGCTATTTTAACTCGTCGCCGGTCTGACAACATGCCATCCAACAAAGGTATACTCTCCCATGTCAATCGGAATGGCATTCGACCTTCCGATTCAACAGATGGTTGACGAACAAATGCTCGGGTACCCGTCATGACGATATTGAGTCGATTCACGTCTTTTTCTTCTAATAATTCTTTAACAGCTTTAGATACAAAATACATTATTTTACTTTTGCCTTCTGATCGAAACAAGAATTGATCTCTAGGAAACGCACAGTCCAGACCATAAAATTCACTATAATGAAAATATTCACGGTTGTTTGTTTGTTTATATTTTTTTTTAGTTGTTTGTTTTTGTTTCAATGTTTCCAATGATAAGTCGCACACTCTTTTGATTTGTTCATTTTTATGCGCGCGCATAAAAATAGTCTTTCCTTTCTCCCCAAAAAAAAAAAGATAGTTCAAAAAAAAAAAAAAAACTCACCTGATTTGATTGATTTCATTTTCATTCACTGGGACTAATTCAAAAGGTGCTTCTCGTACAGGTTTTTTGTTGGGTGGCATTTCTTTGGAATCATCATTGTTTTCACTAATTGGTCGTTTAGTGGGAATCACAGCCGATGTAGTAGCTTTCATGGGTTCATTGCTACTTTCGTTATCATCGTGAACATCCTCTTCGATATCTCCCACTTCACGTTCTGATTGACTTATAGGTTTAACCTTATCAAATACAGCAACGAAAAACCCACCTGTATTTTGTAAATGGGGGTATATCCGGAGACTATATTATAATGATGATTAAATGTACATTAGATACTATTCCCATTTCGTTCGGTTTGTGCTTCATTTCACCACAAAAAAAACAGTCGATCAGATTATCCATTTATCTTACCAACGATCTAAATGTAAATCATTAGCATTGTCAGGTGGGAACACTGATTTTGGAAATTTCCGGTTTTGCGAATCATTGTTTTTGTTGTTGTTATTATCTTGTAAATCTTGTATAGAATTTAGAAATTTGCCGTCCTTTGTAATAACCTGAATTGTTGTTAAAAATAGTCAATATTTTTTTCTTTGACTTAAACATTTCAGGTTTTTTTTTTCTTCCCAAAACCAACCTTCCAAGTCTTTAAACCAGGTTTCCGTTTTAATTCGGGAAGTTGGTCGGAGACATCTCGAAGTTCTAATGCACCTATTTTTATTATAAGATGAATTACCCCAAGTTGTCGTTTATATAAAGTTGTTATTTGTTTATTTATTATCAATAAAAATAAAAATAGTTTGATGTGGTGAATATTAATTATAGTAATAGGAATAATCATTACCTTTAGATCGGCGAAGAACTTCGGCTACAACTGCTTCATTCTCTATTGGATTCAGAGAACAAGTCGAATATACGATGCGTCCACCAACTTTACAAAGATGTACTCCCCGTAAAAATATCTGAATTTGGGTACTATTCCATAAAAGTAAGATATTTTCCGTAACCTTATATTTTGCTTCCGTAAGCAAATTCTTTTTAGTGTTATGTGTAATTTACCTGTGTAACTCTAATGCTCCATCTTGACTCCACTTTGTCCATATCTTGTCATTCTTGCGGATTGTTCCGTCGCCACTATTAAATAAATATCCTAATAGTTTAAAAATCCCCACAAAAAAAGCCGGTTGTACGATGTCACGTTACATATTGTATTTTCAAATATATACCTGCAAGGAACATCACATAGAACACGATCAAATCGTAAAGGGCCTGTTATATTTCCACTTTCATCTGTAAGTCGAATGCCAGGGAAATGCGCGGCATCATGATTAGTTGCGACAAAACAGGGCGACTATAAAATATCATAGATGATAATGATTAGCAATGATTCGAGTGATATAAGAAGGATCTCATTATTGTATACATTTTACCTGCATCCGCTTAAGTTGATGAACCAACAAGCAACTTCGTTTGGCATCTACATCATTAGCAACCACCAAACCACCTATAACAATATATTTATACCAAGTGTTATTGAAATAAAACTTAATACAGTCCATAAGTACACTCATTTTCTTACTTGGAAGTTCTTTCAAGTTATCATTCGCATGAACGGCTTCAATAATTTGTGCAGTTTTAGATCCTGGAGCAGCACACATATCCAAAACCGATTGATGTGGTTTAATATCCATCAGTAAAGGTGGTACCATACTGACTGCTTCTTGTCTACTCAAGTTACCAGATTCAGTTTCTGCAACAATGAATTTATGAAATTTAGAAAACTCAGGCGAGCGCTTGATTACCATACGAGTTGCATTAATTTGCCATCCCAATCCATCCGGATACCATGGTAACGTTGTTGGTGGTTCCACTTTTGCTCCATCAATTGTAATATGTTCCATAGCAGGAATATAAACTTCTTTGATCAATCTTTGAATTGATAATGCATGACTAGTTTTATGGGTTTTATTAATATTATTCAATTAATATAATAAGTTATTATATATAAAATAAGCTTCTAATTAATTGTTACCTCCGAGTCCCAGTAATCCGGAATGTGCTTGGTAAAGGCATCTGAAGCGCTTTATAAAATTCATCAAACTCTTCTTCTGATAAAATATTTTGATTCTATCAAAACAACATATACAAGATTAGCTTTTTTCTTTTCTTTTGAGACTTTTCAATGTTTATCGTACACGATTGAGAAAAAAAAATTAACCTTGTAATAATTTTTAAATTGTTCATTGTCTTTAACAGTAACCCATTCACCTCGTTTTTTTGTTGATTGATCATTATTATTGCTATTGTCTTCTGGTTGTCGATCATCTCTCTGACTTCTGCGCAAACGCTATTTGTTTTAAGTTGTCAACTTAGAAATGTATCATTCAATCCAAAAAAAAAAAAAAATAAGAAGCATAAATTCTCAACCTACTGCTTCTCGTCTCTTTCTTCTACTCAATTGCGCCATGATTTTATTTAACTAGGTCAAAAAAAAAAAAAGCACCAAGTAGTAGTACTTGTTTAAAGTTGCATAAGTAGCGCCGCGGAACTTTGACACCATAAGCCTCAAATTTCTACTTTCAGTGGAGGTTTTAGGAATTGATCTTAAGGATTTAATTTGATCAGACATGACTTTAATAATAATACTAATGACAAGATGATACTGATAATACCATAAATATATAGTGGTACAGCCCTTTTAGTTTCAGAGCTTTCTACTACTACTAGTGATTCTCTCTGCATGTCAGAGAAATACACACAATGATTATTTATTAGTGTTATATTTTAATTACGTTTCTGAGTCCAGAATAAATCAGTATCATGAGGATACAAGGCTTGATTATGTTCATCTACTGAGAATTCGCTAGTAGGATCAGCAAGAATGGCTTCCATCTCTTTCGTCACATTTGCACGTTCTTCATCTGTAAGGATGGCTATTGGATATATATGATTACATTAATAAGAAGAAGGAGAAGGAGAAAGAGAAAGAGATGGGATGATTATCATATGTAAATAGCATACTTACATATATAACTTTTCGTCATTACACGCCGAAATATATTTTCCTTAGCAACCAAAAAGTCATATTCGAACTGAATATGATTTAATGGGAGTTTAAATAATTTCGCAGCTTCCTTATCCTCAAATACTTGCTTCCATAATCCTAATCTATTGTAATATACACATATTTAGTTATTCAATCATGTGGATATACCATCATCATTATCATCAATTATTGAATATATTACCTATATTGAGGAGCAGAGCTCTCGTATCGCTCATAAATACTATAATGTTTATGGCGATATATGTTAGTTTAGTGGATCAATTTGTACACATACACAGCATGATTAATGAAAGTAAACAGCGACTCACTTTCTCAGTCCTTGAACCCAACGACTACGAGGGCTTTCCAAATTCCAAATAAGGATAAAATGACCATTAGGCTTAAGTATTCGATAAATTTCTCTTAAACTCTGTAGATCAGCAAACCAATGCCAGGCTTGCGCAACAATAACGACATCTTGCGATTCAGATGGTAAAGGGATCTCCCAACTGGTACCTTTTTTTGTAGTTACTTCGGGTAGGATCGAACTGAGCTTTTCACGCATAGCATTCACTGGTTCAACAGCAGTGACATTCTTATATCCGCAATCTTCCACCAACAATTGTGTAAGAATGCCAGTTCCAGCAGCCAAGTCACATATAGAAGCATTAAGATCAGGTACCAAAGTTTGAATCTGGTCAAGAGCAGCTTTTGGGTATTTAGGTCGTGTTTGAGCTATATACAGAAGAATTATATAAACTAACCGTGGTCAAAATTTATTCTTACCCCGTTTTTTACTTTATATAAGACAGCTACGAGTTATAGATATCAACTAACCATAAGCATCAGCTTGTTTATCAAAGCCACTTGCAGCAGTTGGATGTAAAGCTGGAGCCATTGTTTTTTTTAAGAAAAGATATAAAAAAGGGGGGAGCGAGGGGACCTACTAGTCAAGTTAATTTGTCTTGATTTGGGGTTTCTTTATAATGAAACTAAATGATTCAAATACTGCAAAAATATTATCCCGAGTTTCCCTTTACCCTTCCCAGAACTGGAAATTATGCCGCGGACTATTTTGTACGATGGGGCCGTGACAGCTATGCCAAAGGGCCATGAAAAAAAGTTTGGCGTATCTAAAAAAAGTTTATTTCAACCAACCAGTAGTGTGGTATAAATACCTTGTAATCAGATAAAAGACATAAGTTAAAGCATTGGTTATGTTGGTGTACCAGTCTATAATTACTCCTCATTGAAGAAGTGAACAGATTTAAAGAGTATATATCAAAAGGATTATGTACAAACTATGAAGCTTGCCATTCAGGATGGCGTTTTGACTATTGATATCTAGTGATTTAACAGTATCGAAGAGCTGACTTGTTTGACTTATATTAACATAATAACTTTGAAAGACATAATATATATATTACTTACCCTTATTATTTGTTTTGTTTTCGTTCGATACTCTAGTACCATATTAGCTTTTAGTTTTTTTGATTGACATGTTTTTTTTTTTGTTTTTTTTTGTTATTACAATTTTCAGTAATGCAATGTAAATTTTTCTTATATTACATACACTATAAATATAGTTACAAAATTTTATGTTAAAAAAAGGCAAATAGGCCAGTCGTTTCCACTGTTTGACCCCTGTGGCATATATGACTCAATCAGCTAATATTATACTTCTCGGATTTTTTCCAAAGCATAAACCGATTTAAAAAAAAAGCCTTTCTTTTGAAATAAAAACAAAGAAAAATACTAGACCATTTTAGAGACTTCAAACAGGATTTGTTGTAAGGGTTAGGGGTTGATAGATAAACTCAACGTTCTACTTATACATAAGTCAATTCAATTTGGCTTTATTTGATTCTACGAATTCAAAACTGATCAATAGAAAAAAAACGGTATGGGATATATTGACGTATCAATACACATGTAAATACTGTAACGGTGAATCAAATTTTTTATTGAATGAAAATAAGGAAACAATAAGAAAGGATGGAATAGAAAAGAAAAAAAATCATTAATATTAGACTACGTACGTATATAGATCAACCATAAATGATAATTATCACATAAATAAATATAATATGATTTATAAAATACATAAAAATGGTGGAATGAAGAGTATTTTTTTTTTTGCCATCATGGACCCTGCTCTCACTAGGTAATGTTGGTACCTTTTTTAGATTGACACCACAGCACGATAATAAGTTTTGGAAAAATGCTCTTCATTGGTCTGTGTATAAAATATAAATCAATGAGTAATAATAATTCTTTTTTCTTAATATCTCTCATCGCCAGATTATCATTCATTTAATGACATCTGAAGAAATAATTGTTAGGAGGATATACTAAGTATAGTAGTAATACAATTTTTTTTTTGCTCGTTTTGTCTATATTATGATATCTACTAACATTGGATCCCTTGAGCCAAGCTATATTTTTTGCTCTCAAATAAACCTAAAATTGATTTTCATGGACGGACACAATTGATTTGTAGCACACTCTATACATAAATAAACACTTAGTACGTACTTATTTTCACTGACGATATAATGAAATATAATAACTCCTTCATTTCCATTTGTTTATACGTACTTTATATATATATATATATATTCTTAAAAAAAAGGTTCAGTTTATTGATAATAAGATATCTTAAGTTTTTTTTTCCCATATATACTTCTAGTATAACTATATGAGACTATTCAAAATTTTAACTTTACTGATAAATCGTCATGGAAACCAATTTATACGTGCACATCATTAGAGTTGACAAGTATTGTTTGCGAAAAAGAAAATTTCATTGAATTGTAACGACTGTCGTTATCCTATCGATTTCAGAAAATAAATTTAAGGTGTACGTTCATTTTAAAGTTCTTTGAGAATAAAAATATAAACTCAATACGTAAGATTAAAAATAACTCTATTGCTGTTATTGTTAATAATAATGAATATCCGAACAAAAAAAAAACAATAGTTTTAATTGAAGATTTATTGGTACAAATAGGGACTGTTAGACCAAGTAAAAAAATGGAGTGCGAAAAGTCTTGTACATATTAGAAATATAAAGGAATTATTTACTTATTCGTTACATTGTTCTTGATAGCATGTTTAATATGTTGGTAATATATTCTTTATATAAAATGTCGTACGAAAATGCTGATAAAAGGAAGTGGTCAATGCACATGAATATAATAATAGTACAAATATAAGTAGTTAATCATTATCATGATAAATGATTTATGCTAGTAATGAGGTACAAAAAAAAAAGAAGGTTTGAAAGAAAAAAAAGACGTTCACACTATTAATTTATGGGCCGTTCTTTTTCTTCTTTTCAAGTTATGATATAGCTCATTTACCATAAAGTTTTTTCAATTGATAATGACACTAGTATTATATATTATTGTTATGGTATTAAGCATAAGTATTGTGATAGTAATTACATTTGATCATAATAATATTGTTGTAGTACAAAGTTAACGCAATCAGAGTGGGTTTTCCTCACACTATAAGACTCCGCTAATTCATCAACGCGATTTCTCTCTTTTTTTTTTATATATATAAGATAACATGTTTTATTCTAACCGTTTTCTTTTCTTTTTTTCTTTTCTTCTTCTTCTTATTTCTTTAATTCAAAAAAAACCTTCCTTTTTTGATTCTTTTTCTTTTTCTAGTTTCAAGGTATAAGAGAAAAAAAAATACCAAACTGTCTTATTTATGCAAAGAAAAAATATATATGTTATATTATAAATAAAAATAAAAGAAAGAGACGCGTAATGGTTACTCATTTATTATTATTTTTAGATGTCTCAACGTCAAGTACTTCCAACAAACGTCAAACCAGTTCATTACGATTTGACATTGAAACCTGATTTGGAAACTTTTGTTTTTTATGGTCAAGTTAAAGTCGAGTAAGTCTTTATATATATATTTTTATGCTTGTTACACCTTCTAAAAAAAACTCCTGACGTTTTTTTTTTTACAGTCTTGAAGTCAAGGAAGATACTACACAAATTGTATTGAATACGCACGATGTTAAAATTCACTCAGCCGTACTTACGTCAACAAGCTTAAAAACAGAATTAAAGTAAGAAAATATTTAACTTTAATTTATGCATTAAACAATCAATAATTTTTATTCACTTATACGCGTATAAATTTACTTTTAGGCAAACTGCCAAATCAATTGATTATGATGCAAAGAAGGATCAAGCTATTTTGACTTTTGAACAAACTATGCCTGGTAGTACTAAGGCTTCATTGGATATTCAATTCGAGGGTGAATTAAATGATCAAATGGCTGGTTTCTACCGCTCCAGTTATAAAGATGCAGAAGGAAAAACTCAGTAAGTTTAGTTTATAGCATTGTGATGAATCTATACATATAATATTTATGATACTGATATTCTAACACATCTATATTGTTATTAAGATACCTTGCAACAACACAATTCGAAGCCACTGATGCACGTCGTGCATTCCCATGTTGGGATGAGGTAATGTATTTTATTTTATTTTTTTTCTCAATGATAGATCTTAATTATAAGATTTTTTGGATAGATGAAGATTATATACTCAAAAAGAGATATATTTCCTTATATAGCCTGCACTCAAAGCAACTTTTGACGTAACACTCATTGTACCTACCGAGCTCACGGCATTATCGAACATGAATGTCATTTCAGAAAAGCCATATTTGAATACTGGTAAAATGATTTCTGGTAAACATTCTCAAGCCAAACATGAAGGTGCCACTACAGCTGGTGGTAAAACCGAAGGAAAACATGAAGGTGCTACTGGTAAAAGTGAAGGAAAACATCAGGAAAGTTCAGTTGAAAAGAAGTTAAAAGAGGTGAAATATGCAACAACACCTCAAATGAGTACCTATCTTTTGGCCTTTGTTATCGGTCCATTTGAATATATTGAAGCACACACTTCTGGTGAAAATAATGGTCATCCTATTCAAACACGCGTTTATGCTTTGCCTGGATCCGTTGAACAAGGTCGTCATGCTTTGCGAGTTGCAACAGCTGCTCTTGAATATTTTGCTCAAGTATTCGGTGAACCTTACCCTCTTCCTAAGATTGATATGGTCGCTATTCCGGACTTTGAAGCAGGTATGGAAGAAATTGCCTTATATGATTAAAATGTTGTTTTCTGGGTCTCTCGTATTAAGAGGAAAACATTAACAAATACGTCTTTTTTTTCTATTTTTTTTTCTGAAAAAATAAAATTATAAATGTATAGGTGCCATGGAGAATTGGGGTAATGTATTATTATTATTATTATTATAATTACACATGTCCGAGTGTTCGGATTAATTTTATTTTTTATACATCTGCTGACTTGAAATGTTTGTTTCTTATTATAGGCTTAGTGACATATAGAAATGTTGCTGTAGGTTTTTTTTTTTTAATTCCTATTTTCTTTATATCTTTACTTGATTAGAATACTCATTTTTCTCTTTTTGAATGTATTATATTAGTTATTGTTTGATGAAAAATCATCTTCCATTGTATTCAAGAAAAGCACAGCCTATACTGTTTGTCACGAATTAGCCCATCAATGGTTTGGTAACTTGGTAAGGGAATGCATTCTCATCTCTCGCTAAAAAAGGAAAAAAAACAATCTGTTAAATTATGAAAGTTCTTTTTTCGAACTTTATTCTATCTAGGTAACAATGGAATGGTGGGAACATTTATGGCTTAATGAAGGATTTGCAACTTGGGTTGGGTGGCTTGCAGTAGATCATATCTTCCCTGAATGGAATATTTGGGTCTCTTTTGTCAATGAAGATATGCCTCGTGCTCTCAATTTGGATGCTCTCCGTTCATCCCATCCTATTGAAGTTGCTGTGAATGATCCAGCTGAAATTCATCAAATTTTTGATGCCATTTCGTATTACAAAGGTGCTAGTGTTATTCGTATGTTGAGTTCTTGGTTAAGTGTTGATACTTTCTTGGCAGGTGTTCGTCGTTATCTTCAAAAGCATAAATTTGGTAATGCCTCTACAATGGATTTGTGGCAAGCACTTAGTGATGAAGCTGGTGTAGATGTATCCAAGTTCATGACCCTTTGGACAAAAAATATCGGAGTATGGTTTTTAAAATTTTGCGTGTGTGTGTGTGTGTAAAATGGGTCAATCCATTTATTAATTTTCATGGTTACTAACAATTAAATGACAAATTTCTTTTACTATTTTTGACCATTTGATATTGTTTAGTATCCTGTATTGACTGTTGAAGAAACGGGTGATCACGTTATCAAGGTAACTCAATCACGATATCTTTCCACGGGTGATTTGGATTCAAGCGAGGATACGTACGTATTTTAAACAATGCAATACAGTTGCGAGTTGGCACAAGTATATGAAAATATACAATCTTTATTATCCAGTGAAAAAAAAAGCCCCCAGAGAACTTACACTATATATTCATATTTAGAACTGTATGGTGGAATCCATTGGGTATTTTGACACCTAAAGATATTGAATCATATACTCTTACTGAAAAATCCCAAACCTTCAATGTTCCTGAAAGTGGTTTGTATAAGTTGAATGCCGGTCAAACTTCAGTTTACCGTGTCAATTATCCAATTGAAACAGTGTTGCGACTTGCCGATGAAATTAAAAAGGGATCTGAGGGTATGCTCAGTAACGCAGCTGATCGTGTTGGTTTGATTGCTGATGCAGGCAATCTCGCTGTCAGTGGTGAACAACGTACAACTGCCTTCTTGGAATTGGCTCAGGCATTTGTTAATGAAAAGGATTATTTGTAAGTATAATAATAAGCTTTTTTTCTATATCTGTTGCGTTGAGAGAGATGGGCAGAGCATAGATACTGATAAACTTGGAACAACTTTATGTATTATAATAGTGTTTGGGCACAATTGAGCATGCATTTCAGCAACATTATCAGTGTTTGGGCCAATGAACCAGAAAATGTTGTTGCTTCCTTAAAAGAATTACGTCGTAGCTTATTTGCTCCAGTCGCTCATCGTCTTGGATGGGAATTTGCACCTACTGATGATTACCTTACCAACCTTTTACGTGTTCTTGCATTAACCAATGCGGGTCGATCCAATGATCCTGAAACTATTGCAGAAGCCAAGAAAAGATTCTGGGAATTTGTTGAAGGCAATACCGATGCTTTGCATCCTAACATGCGTGGTCCAGTTTATGGTATTGTGTTATTAACAGCAGAAGATGAAGCTGAAGAAGTTAAGTTGTGGGAAAGTATTCTTAAGATTTATAATGATGAATCTTTACCTACGGATCAACGTATGATTGCTTTGAATGCTCTTGGTGGTGTCAAGAGTCAAGAATTGGCTATGCGATATCTTAAAATGAGTTTGGATGATAAGCAAGTACGTGGGCAAGATTCTATCTATGTGTTCCGATCGTAAGTTAAACGTATAAATGAATAGATTCTTTGATAGTTTTTTTTTTTGGAATTCAACATTACTAATTAAGCATAAAACATATTTATTGATAAAGATTGGGTGTCAACTCCGATGCACGAGATTTGTTCTGGAAATACTTTAGTGAAAATTATGACACTTTGCATGCCAAGTTCTCTAAATCACTTAGTTTGTTTGGTTCTGCTGTTCGTTCTGCTGTCAGTGGTTTTACATCATTTGAAAAGATTGAAGAAGTTGAAGCATTCTTTGCTGATAAAGATACCAAAGAATATGCACGACCATTGCAACAAGCATTAGAAGCTGCCAAGGTGAATGCCAAATGGATCGAACGAGATAATGCTGTGGTCGCAGATTGGGCCAAGAAGAATGCTGCTTAAAATAAATAGTTGTAATAACAATGGTAGTTTTTAGCGATTGCTTTCTCTATAAAAATATTTTATTACCCCTTGAAAAATTCCATTACAATTGATAAGCTAGGAATAACAATAAAAAAAAACTGTTGACATATATTGCAACAAGACCACTCTATTTGAAATGGCGCTGAATAATTCTTTCTTTGCTTGTTAAACAACGATTCTAAAACATCAATCAATGTTTAATTAATTTAACCTACTTGACAGTATAGCCTTCACGTATCTTTTTTTTATAATGATAACGGGAGGTAAAAGTATAATAGCTTTTCCATTGGTCTACATCAGTGGTATAAAAATATATATATAACTACCTATATGTGTACGTATGAAATGCTACTTACTATACAATAAATATAGGTATACAGAAAACAAATGATAGAAAAGCGCAAACTTATTATGTATGAAGAAAATAATGATTACTTTATTTCATGCGTGTGTTATTTAGTAGTTATATTATATTCTTGTGTCAGACAATTTCAATACGAAATAAATAATATATTATTTATATCTACTAATCCTATAAAGTAATGTTAATATGTTGTTTACTATATAGTAAGTTCCGCTGCATTAAGGATGACGTTTTAAAAAAAGTGTGGGGTAACAAACTAAAATTCAAGGCCGACTTGATTTTATTTCCAGCTCAATTAAAGTTTTTTTTTTTTTAATTTAATCTCGAAAATGGTATGCTAATGGTTTAGATTTCTTTAAGGGGAGATGACGTATTTAATAGATTTCATAAAGTAAAACATAATATATTAACTGTTGTAACATATATATTTACACTCAACGTTTCATTCATGGTTTTTTGTTATCATATATTTCAAAAATAAGGTATTATTATTCTCATTTTGATTTAATTTTCTCATTAAATAAAGGCTAATAAACAAATGGTGCTTTCTTTGTGCAGTGCTAACAAAAAAAAAAAAATGAAGTTATTAATAATCTGTTGTTTTGACATGAATTCAAGTTTATCATTCATATTAGTATTTTTATTACGTAACTACGTACGATAATAACTTTTATAGATTATAATAGAAACCACTTATATAATATATATGTCACCTTGGTAACATTATTACCGAGCTTCATTCTTTTTTAATAGTAATTTCTTTTACAAACTCTATTGATGTTATATGATTAGTTTAATAAATATGCTGTAAATTCTTTACTTTTAATGAATAAAAATCAGGATACTCATCAATATCCAATATCATTTATCTTTAAACATCTACTGTTAATAACGTTAACACCAGCATGACAAAGTGATTCTCTTATAGTCTAAGCTTTTACCGAGGTTATGACTATATATAACACTTTTTAACAATTTTTCTGTCTCACTAGACGTATTCACATTAAAAGTGAGATAACCTTTAAAGATAGCATATTATAATAATAAAAAACAAAATACCAAAGCACTGTACTAATTTAATATATACTTTTTAATAACGCCAAGCATCCGTAAATAAATAGGAAATAGGATTCAAAGGAATGTCTGATCTGAATATTTTGGGACAGACTAGAGTGATCGAATTTTTGGTCGGTAGTACAAATGAATTCAGCCTTAACTTTGTTATAATAATAAATTCTAAGCATTTAATTATTTATTTAATCAAATCATTTGTACTTGGGAGAGAATTTAGGGAAAGAAATACGTAATAATAATCACAAGATATGGATTGGGAAAAAAAATTAAAGCAATATTACCATTTATTTATTTTTTATTTATGCAAAATAAAAATCCCATTTATGACTAAAATAATTAGACGGGCTGAAGAAAAGATGGAGTAGAATCATTTATATTGATGACAAGTTATTTGTACCTAAATTATTAGAGCGGAGGAGGGGACGACCCAATAAGATTTTACGTATATCGATTTTAATATTGTTGTCCCCCTCGTCGGCTTGATTTTTTTATGTTACATCCGAAAAAGAAATATGTTTTATAATCTCTTATTCACTTGAATAAAAGCAGGAAAAAAATACGTATTGTTTGAGAGTAATCATTTAACTATCTTGTTCTTTTCTTTTTCACATATACACAGCCCCCCCCACTCCCGGTCGCAGCATATATATATTTTTATATAATTATGAATTTAACTGAAGGTACCTATTCTTGGTCCGGGCAACTAGAAAAAACTAATAATAATTAACTCCCGAGTTTTTATTACACAAGGTATAATTAGTGTTCTTTTTTTTTTCTGGGGGGAGGAAAGAGAGAGAGAGGGGTGTCAATGCTACATTTGCTTCCGTTAAGCCAAAAAAAAAAAAGTGTTCTACTAAAAGCTTTTCTTTAAACGGATAAACTAAAAGCTAAAAAAAAAACAAAGCCTTTCTCATCCAAAAGCAAATGTAATTTAAGCATTCATCAGCCATTTTATTTTTTCAGTGGTTGTTGTTGTTGTTGTTGTTGCCTGGGTTACCCTGTTTTTCTTCAATCTCAATTAAAAAAAAAATGTTTACTAGAAATAAACATAAGAAGAATGTACTACATTAATTTCACCTGACTCAATTTTTATTTTTGAAAAGGGTTAAATAAGTTGGTAAAGTACAGTTAGCGTTAGAACCACGTGGAATTCATAAAAAAAAAAAAAGAGTTTAACGTAGCACTTTGATCATGTGTACACTTTGACATGTACGCATTATAATCTTTTTGATTGTAGAATGAGTATTATAATATATGTCTAGTTTTAATACAACAAAGAGAATATAAAATACATTTATTATGTAGAAAAAAATACGATTTAACTCAAAAATGTATAGTTATAATTGTGTTTAAGAAGGAGGAAAAATCAAGTAAGGGGGGGGCAATTGAAAGCAAAAAAAAAAAAAAAAAAAAACTCCTACTTGCTTAATTGGTTAAAGGCCTTTTTTTTTACTTTTTACTTTTTATTTTTTGATTCTATTTACGCGAAAGTAAATTAAAACATGCCAACTCTTGATGTAAAGGTAAAAAAATAAATAACTTTATATATATATATATATATATATATAAACAAAATAAACAAGATATAATTATAATATAAAAGAGTGTTATACATTTTAATAATAAAAAACTGGTGAATTTTATAATTAGTCACTTCATTTCGCATGGTTTGCGGGTCATGTCTTAACACTACTAGGTGGAACTTTTTTTATTCTTTCACAACTTTTTCTTCATCCAAGTAATATATTATATTATTTGACTTATTTGGGTGCTGCTATTTCATATGGCATTGTGATTTATCAATCGTATGGTGTAAGTATATATATATTTTTATACATACCAAAAAAAAAATAAAAGAAAAAAATGACGCGTCTAAATTTTTCTGATATTTTTTTTTGGTGTAACCCATAGATTCCTTCAACCAGTGGAAATTATATTCATCAATTACTTTTAGATGAAAATGGTCATTATCTTAGTTTGGCTATTTTTTGGTTATTAATTTCATCTCAACAAGTATCCATTGGTGTTATTCCTTATGCTACTTATTCTGCTTTCCATGTCATTTCATTTGCACGTAGTAATTTATTAGGTGATGCCAACAAGGATTTGCAAGTAAAACTGAAGAATTGGACAGACGCTTATTATGGTGGTGCTATGCGATTTGTAGCTATTATTGAAGTAGTTGGAATTACAGCACGATTAGTTTTATCATTAATTTATCCATTTCGAGTTACTCCATTATTGGTTTATTGTTTCTTTTTACGTTTTCGATATCTTTCTTCAAGTTATACCCGTCAAGCCTTTCGTGATGTCGATCAAAAATTATCTACAGTACTTCCTCCTGCTGCCAAACCTACTTATGATGGTTTCCGTAACATGTTGAGTCGTCTTGTTAATATTCCTATACAGCAACAACAACAACAATCATCATCATCATCATCATCATCTACTAATAATAATAATACTAGTACTTCTTCTAACTAGTTAATAAATACATTATTTGGTATATAATATATATATATATATATATAAAGTTTATTATAATTATGTAATATATGTGCTGTGCTAAAAATAAGAATAATTGATGCATTTTCGTGAATATTAAGAAAATAAGATTGAGAGAGAGAGGTTCAAATAATATAAAAGGTATATGTAAAATAAAAATATATATGCTTGCTTGTAATAGTAGTAGTCTAGGTTTTAAATAAGAAATGAAAAAAGGAGCATAGGGAATAAAAGATGATTGACAAACAATTTAAAGAGAAAATAAGGGGAAGAGAGAAAATAGAAAAAGAAAAAGAAAAAAAGAGCATAGCCATACGAAAATAAAAGTGAAAATATTTACATAATAATGATAATAAACCTGATAATGTGTTATGCACGCGCACAGACACAAAATGAAGTTAATATAAATGTGTGTTATGCATGTATATAAAAATGTTTTGATATTATAAGTAATAACGAAAATGATGATTGACACATCATCTGAAGGTTGTAGAGATGGCAAAGGAAAGGAGAAATTGAATAGACGTCGAAAAAAAGAAGAGATCTTGGTAATGAATCTTCGATGGAATTGCATAAGAATAAAACTTGTTATATAACTCGTTTCAAGTTATATTTTTTGTTTCCCTCTTTTTTTTTTTTTTTTCTTTTCTTTATCAAAAAAAAAAAAAAAGATTAAAAAGAAGAGGAAATATAAAAAAAAAAAAAAAAGAAAAAAAAAATGGATTAAACCCACACCCATTCTTCTTTTTTTTTTTTTTTTTTTTTTTTAGGCTTGTTTGGAATTTTTTTTTTGAGGAATTTTCATTTTGTTTTTTTTTAGATTTTGTTTTTTAAACCTTAAAAGGAGAAAGTGTTGGAAAATGATAAGTTGTTGGTGAAGAACCCGTTGAAGAAGGTAATGCTGGAGGAAGATGATACCAAGGTGCGTGTCGTGCTGCCCATTGAGAATGATCTACAGGCTGTGGTCGAACAAGAACATCTGCAAGTGTCATATTTGGAGGACTTGGTGGAACATCGGCTTCAGAATCACTTGTCATGGGGGAACCAGCAACTAATGTAGTCGGAGATTTCACGCTATAAAAGGTAAAAAAATGATGTGAGTTTAATATCCCAAAGTAAAAAAAAAAAAAAAAAGTTTATTAGACATAAAATATATATAAAATGAAGCCGTACTGTTTCCATTCTGGATCGTGACAACGTTGATGCCTTGATAATGTGGTTTTACGTGTAAACGATTTACCACAGTGATCGCATACATAGGGACGTTTACCCGTGTGTGTACGTCGATGTCTTGCAAGTGAAGAGGACTATTAGTGTTATTAATTAAATATATTGATTAATTATTGTTAATAATTATATAATTGTACCTATTATGACAAATAATAATAATAATAAAAATAAAAATAACATACATCACTAAATGATTTTCCACAAGCATTATATTCACAAACGTGAGGACGTTCTCCAGTGTGAGTACGATAATGAACAGTCAATGCAGAACGTTGAATAAATTGTTTACCACAATTTTTCCATTCACAATGATAGGGTCTTTCTCCAGTATGAATTCTTCGATGACGAGAAAGGTCTGAACGTCGTGAAAAGCATTTTCCGCAGTTATTCCAAGTACATTCGAAAGGCTTGTCATAGTCAACCGCAGTACCATTATTGTTGTTTGTACCTGTACTAACATTCAAGTGGTTTGTGTTCACATGCAAGTCGCGCATCAATCGAAGACCTTCATAATGATGATGTTGTTGTTGTTGTTGATTCGAATGGTAACCATGACTACTCGAAATGATAGGTTGAGTTGATGTGGATGTAGTATCAGTACGAGTGGTAGTAGAATTGTTGCTATTCAACAGATTTCGAATATCCATAGTGATAAAATGTTATTTGTTACGTAGTAATAAAAACTTAGAAAAAAAAATATAAGGCGATGAAATATATAAAAAGCTTAATATAAGAGAGAGAGAGAGAGAGAGAAAATAAAAACTTAGATGATATGATAATCAATTAAAAAATGAAAAAGGAGGAATTATAAAAAAGAAAATGAAATAAAGAAAAAAAAAAGAAGAAGAAAAAAAGAGACCTTAAAGAAAAATAAGAAAAAAAAAAGAAAAGAAGAAGAAACTAAACGCCAAAAGAAACAATCATTTTCATGGTTAATTTATAGGTTTAAATGATGGGGGACGTTTATTATGTTGCCGTTGTACTTATTAGTTAAAAAAAAAAAAAAAAAAAAACTTTGGGTGTACAAACTTTTTGTCATTCAGTTAAAGAGAGAGAGAGAGAAAGCTATTTAGTGGCACCTATAACATATAAGATTACTATGTTGCACGTTCGTGTTTCTGACAACCAGAACCGGTTCCTCACTTTTTTAGCTTCCTTTTTTTTTTCGGTGAACGCTTTATTGTCCTTTCTTTCACTCCCCCCAATATTATGATCATAATACATCATTTTATTATTATTATTATATTATTATTATTATTATTATTATCACTATATAACCATTTCTTTAATCCCCCACCTTTCTCCCTACTTGTAAACACAGTATATCGCTCACTCCTGTTTTCTCCTTTTATTCATTTTCGTTTTATGCTTTGACTACGCCAAAAAAAAAAAAAGGTTATATATATTTATATATATATATATATATGTAAATGATAGAAAGAGAAAATCAACAATAATAATAAATATACACTTCTTTTTAATTGTACTCCGTTCATGAATAATTTCTCCTGATTTAACTAAATTTGATTTCTACTACTCTTATATCATATAAAATAGTGAATCATAACGTTTTGGCTGTAATCTATAACATGTTACTAGTCTTTATATGTATACAATAAAAGAGCTCGAAAAAAAAAAAAAAACTCCATTATAAACTGATCGGCAATAATCTCTTTTTTTTTTTTTCTCTTTTAAAATATAATGATAGGATGATGTTATATATTTCTTTTTTTTTTTTTTTTTTTTTTTGGCGCGGAGACAGTTTATATTATGGGATTACAATATACCTGGATTTGGTAAGAATAGATCACTTTTTTGGCGGACTTGGCTTGTTCTAAAAAATCATAATAGTTTCATTATTGTCGGATGTGGTCTGAGCAGCGTACAAGGCTTGGGGGGGGCGAGAGGAAAGGACACCAAAAATAAAAAAAAAAGGTCATCTTTGAGAAGGAAAGAGAGAGAGAGAGAGAGGCTTTGGTTATGTTTTGTGCTATTCAATCATCCATCTTGTGTGTGAATTATGTAAATGTTATGATAATTACTACCATTTACAATCAAATTCAAAAGAGTTTAGCAAAGCAAAGCCCCTCATTTGAGACCCTTTGACTTGATTTGAAAAAAAAAAAAGTGTGATATCAGAATAAACTACAATGAAGATAACTTTTAGGGAAAAAAATAAAAATAAAAACAAATAAAACCCTGATTATTTATTATTTTTGATCGTCAATCCACAAATTAAACAACAACAACAACAACAAATGTTTGTGCGTGCATATTTATTATTCTATTCTACATATTGAAATGTTACTTTCTAGTACCTATAAACTCTACACCGCCCCCATCCTCTTCCTCCCCTTCCCTCCAAAAGAAATTTAAGCTCTTTGGTTTTTTATTCCCTCTCTCTCTCTCTTCCCCCCCCCACTTCGTTGTATGTGCACCCAAAAAAAAAAAATCTTGGCCACGTTTTTTTTCTTAAAAAAATATCGTGTGTCCCCCAGAAAAAAAAAATAGACGTAAAATAGCGTTATGTTATACAAGAAATAAAAAAAAAAAAAAAACCAAAGCACATATGGCAGTTAGACAATCAAGATGAGCCAATCGACATCCTCCCCGCCATTTATTTTAAAAAAAGAAAAGCGTGGCCTTTTTCTTGGTGTAACGATTGAAAACGTCATTAAAAACTTAATTGCCTTAAAAGAACACCGATTGTTTTTGTTCAGTGCTTATTATTATTATTATCTTATTATTATCTTATTTTATTCTTTATTATTGAATTTAATGGTTTAGGAATAAATGATATTTAGTAGATTGAATATTAATTTTTCATATAAACTTTTTAATTCATGAGTAACAAATTATTATAGCAATCTTTTTTGTTTGATTTAGAAAATAAAAGAGTTACAACCATGTGAACATATTGACAAGACATATATCGGAGTTATAAGTAATAAGTAATATTAGGAGGGGGGGGAGAGACCCAGCACATACCTTTTTTTACTTGCATATCTATTACTCAACAAAAAACGAATGACAAAGAAAAAAAAACGATTATGTGTAAATAAAACAACAATAATAAGACAATAAGATTGACTCATACTTTAACTAGAATTCATATATAAAAAAGAAAGAAAGAAAGAAAAGAAATATTTCATGCTTAAAGAAAAAGAAGAAAATTTTAGCCTTCTCTTCTCTTCCTTTTTTAGTTTTTTCCAGGTTTTTCCTCCCAAAAATAAAATCCCTTTTTTTTTATTTTTTTTTTTGCTTCTTTCTTTTCACCCTTTCCTTCCTTTCCCTTTTTCCTTCCAGGAATATAAGCTCAAACCCCCTTTTTTTTATATATATATTTTACTTTATTTTATTTTTTTTTTACCCGCGCTATATGAAAGGGTATGCGTCGGACTCTCCTTGTTGTTCCGTTACGATATCGTCATCGTCAACTCCTCCTTCTTCAACAATCTAAGAATGTATTTTTAAAATGTAAAACTTCAACTATAACAACTACAGTATTACAACAACAACGACAACACTTACTTTCTCGTGTTAGTCAACAACAATTACGTTACTTACATTCTGAAAGACTTTCATTTAATAAACCGGTAAAACTATAAAGGTTTTTTTACTTTTCGAACGAAAAATAATAATAAAAACCCTTTCACAATCAACACCCCAGTCCTTCACTTTCTGTTTTTTTTAAAAAAAAACAATTTATGCGAATTATACTTAATGATTTATTTCTTGACAACATTAGTTATCTACAGAACGAATGTTATCTGACATAGATTCTCCACAGGTAAATAATATATATATAACTATACTGTTTTATTTATATCTAAATATCTATTATTATTATTCGTTTTGATAAAAAAAAGGCACATGTTTTACATAAAAAAGTACTCGGTGCACGAATGTTTATACTCAATCGACCCGAAAAATTGAATGCATTAACTTTAACTATGGTTCGAAACATGGCTCCACAATTAAAGGTAAATAAAATAGGAGGGAAGAGGGGGGGTGACTGATTATTTATTTATACATGTATGACCTCATCATCCTATCTAATATATAATAATAATAATAATAATAAATAGGCATGGGATGTTTCCAAATTAGCAAAATTCATTCTTGTGAAAGGTGTTGGTGATGGAAGATTCTGTGCTGGAGATGATATATTAGGTAAATATATAAACAATCAGTTACTTTTTAGAAGAGGAAGAAGATGTTAATCACTATAACATATATATTCTAGATATTTTACTAAGAGTAAGAGCCAAGGATCCAGATTCATTACATTTTTTTCAAGAAAAGTTTCGATTAGTTCAAATGATAGCTACTTTACAAACTCCTTATATCACTTTTTTGGATGGGTATGCTTGTAAGTAATTTTAGTTTTTCCAAGTGCTGAATTGTGAATTCACATATTAAAATATTATATTCTTATTATATAGTAGGTGGAGCATTAGGATTATTTGCTCATGGACCATTTCGTATTGCTACTGAAAGAACCATTTTTGCAACACCTGAAGCAAACATTGGATTCTGTCCAAATTCAGGAGCAAGTTTTTTTCTTGCAAAATTGGATGGAGAAATTGGCACTTATTTAGCATTAACAGGCAGTCGGATAGAAGGAATTGATACATTGTAAAGTAGAATGATATTAATAAGAACTTTACTATTGTTATTTCTTACTCATGATTTTTTTTTCTTTTTAGTTATACTGGTATTGCAACACATTATATTCCATCCGTTCGATTACCCGCTTTAGAAGATAGACTTATTGATCTGGAAACATCTGATCACGAAGTCATTCATCGAGTACTTGAAGAGTTTGTGGAACCTGTACCCACTGATAAAATAGGCATGCAACAATCTATGCGTAAAACCATCGACAGGTAAAAATAAAAAAAACCATTTATTACAAAAATAAGGCATTACTAAAATGAAAATTCCATAGATGCTTTCGATACGATTCAATAGATGAAATAATGGCAGCATTGGATCGTGAAAAATCAACGACATGGATTCGAGAAACACGACAAAAACTATTATCGGCATCACCTACAGCACTTAAAGTAACATTAAAAGCATTACGAAAAGCTCGATCCATGACCTTGTGTGAAAGTTTAAAAATGGAATTTGATCTTGTTCAAAAATTCATGGTCACCAGTGATTTTGATCAAGGCATTCATTCACAATTTTTAAATAAACCACGACAAAGACCTCAATGGAACCCTAATCATATTTCGGATATTGAAGTGGATCAACTTTATTTTAGTCGAGGATCACCTAATGAGCTTACGTTTTTATCTAATTTGGATATGCGCCAATACCCTTATGCTCGATTTGGTTTGCCTTCAGAAAATGATGTACGATTAGCATTGATGACAGGAGATGAAAAGGATCGATTAACAACAAAACAACAAATCATGGATTGGTTTGTTAAAGGAAGTCGTGGAAAGCATGGTGTTAAAGAAAAAATTCAAGATATTTTAGATCGGAAAACAATTGTAGAAACAAAACCAAAAATAACAAATGGAGAAGAAGAGGATGATAAACAAGTATCTACTACTACTGGTTCTGCAAGTTTGATTTGGCATGATGAAGTTCATTAAAGAAAAAAAAACCATTCATACATTACAAAAACATATATACACAACAACAATAATAACATTAACATAACTTACCATTTGTACATATAATAATAATACTAATGCCATTTGATAAAGGATATTTATATATAACAATAACAATAACAATAACAAAAAATACTCTGGCCAGAAGTTATATCTCTTTTCAATACACCCTACTCTTTTCATTATTTCCTATCTTTGTTGTTTCCATACCTATACTTCTATTAATCTAAAAATAATATGTTTTATAAAGCTCAATTTCATATTATTATCTGTCAATAATACAGAACTAAAAACGTCTACCTGACTATACCTATAACAACTCTAAATGATTTTATTTCTCTAAGAGACGATTCCAATGCTGTGAAAGATTCAAATACTGAATGATGATGGAATTAAATAATGGGGGCTCAGTTTAGGTAATGCTATCAAGAGTGTTTATGAAAGAAATCTTAATTAATAGAAAGGCATTTTTAATGATATTAGGATAATATATAAACATAATGGTACATGTATAAAAAAAAAAGTGGGACACTTAAAGAAGACTTCTTTTTACTACTGTATATTTGCTCGAGGGAATGATGGAAAGTGAAAAGACTATCAAGTATTAATTTATTACGGAATCATAATACGTATTGTATAGCAAGACAATATATAATATAGAAAACATTATTCTATAGCTAAAAGGGATGTGAATGTAACGGTTATTTTTGACGACGTTCAACAGTAACATTCATACCTTCTTTCATGGGACATGTTAAAGATGTTTCATACGTAATATTTTGACCAGGTACAAGTTTAAACTTATAGCGTTTTAACAATGAGGTCATAGCAATCAAGGCTTCTAATGTTGCTAAGTTTTGTCCAGGACCTATATAGTGTTGTTAAATGTGTATTTATGTCAGTCATGTTATTAATAGTCTAATTATCATTAGAAGGAGAAGAAAAAAACAAACTGTTAATTACAAATACGTGGACCGGCATGGAAAGCAGGCCATCGACCTGCTGACTCACGGCGCAAACTACCATCTTCTGAAATCCAACGTTCAGGTATAAAAGCTTTTGCATCTGCTCCCCAAATCTTGGTAGACCGACCCATTGCATAAGGAACCCATTGAACAAGTTCACCTTTCTTGACATGTGTTCCATCGGGTAAAATATCATCAGCCAAAGCAATTTTGCCATTCGCTGGGACTGAAGGATAAAGACGAAGTGTCTACGTAATTATTTCAATTATATAAATTAGTTGACAAGTTTAAAACTGTGTGTAAGTAAAAGCCCTCTTCGTAAATATTATTATTTACCTCATAAAACCTGTTGTTTATTATTTTAAAATTAATTCGTTAGATATAAATAATTATTTATATTATGTGAGAGAGGATTCTGTATTAAATTATAAGAGTACTTACACAGCATGTGCATAGGGTAACTTTTTAATAAGATCATAATATTCAGCAGCGTTTAATTCCTTATTATCATCAGGGAAAAATTGATTAATTTCATCCAAAAGTTTTTCTTCGACGCGAGGATGATTCATAAGTAAATAAAATCCCCAGCTAAGAGCTTGAGCTGTAGTATCTCGTCCAGCAATAATGAAATTCAATATAGTATCACGCAGCTCTATATCATTAAGCAATTCATTGTATTCATTCTTGGCATTCATGAATCGAGATAATAAATCCTTGTACTCTCCACCTTGTTTCATTTGTTCCCGTCGTTCACGAATCAGTTTATAAGCAAAGTCATCAATTGTTTTGACATGATCCTTAATACGCATGGTACCTGGATGAGTGATTGGTTTGAGTAAATCATACAAGTCTGTAAATGGATCGATAAACCGATCTGAACAATTGCGTTGACAAACATCAAATGATTCAGCAAATGGTACTTTTTCTTTGCATAATAATGAATTAAGTTGTTTTCCAAAACCGATGCTGTCAAAATAAAAAATAAAAAAGATTAAAAATAATTGTTTCGCATAGTTTATGATAAGTCAAAACTATATCAAAATAATGGAGTCCGTAATAGAACTTACTCAACAAAAGAATCAAGTGTATATTTATAAATCACATCATGAAAATCAATAGGTTTTCCGTTCAATGCTTTCTTGTCAAAAATATTTTTAGCCATAACATCAAATTCTTCAATAAACACTCTATAAGATAAAAAATGCAAATACGTAGATCAGTTAACTAGCTAACAGTCTATTGATTTCTTTTGGTACTTAAATAGTAAGCTTATAAAATAGTTTAACTTACTGGGAAAAATGATCTCGGAAATTGACAACATTGAAAATAAGACTTGCTGATTTTCGTTGCCATCTATTAAGAGTATAAGTATTAGCAATGTACTCCTATAATATTATATATAAGAAGTAAACATAGAAATAATATTTTTATATGTATTACCTCCATTTTTCTCCATCAGCTGAGAATATACCGTGACCAAGCAAGTCTTTTGACATTTCACTAAAGTAACATGATCTCTTACTGTCAGTATCCCATGATACGTAAATACAAAACATTTCAATTAACTTACTATGCTTCATGGCCCTTAATATAATTAGCGAAGTTGGCTATTATATTATAAACACATTAAGATTACACATCAGTAAGAACGAGAATATTTTTTTTTATTGAAGATACAACTTAATATTATATGAATGATTTGCTTTTTTTTTCTTTCATCTTACTTTTCAAAATATATTCAACATTATCTGGGTTAATGGTTATTACCGTGGCTGGAAGACCAAATATTGTCATTCCGCTAGTTATTATCAATTAAGCATTTTTTTTTTGTTGGTAATAATTATATAAATATTAATATTTCATAAATTTGGCAGTTTTGTTCAAATATTTTATTCTACACTTACAAGGTCATAGTATCATATTTTTCCATCAAGTAAAGAGTACCATCGTGAATTATATCCTTATATTTGATTTGTTCAAATAAACTACCAAACAATGGAAGCCCACCATGAAACGGAGCACCTTTTGGTTTTTCAGTAAATAGAGCACGATCATGGTATTTAAGTATCAAGAGTCCTAAAGTAGTTCCACAAACGATAGCAACTGCACTTCCAATCGAAATAGATTCCAGCAACTTATAACTTGTAGATAAATTAACTTTGTTGACTGATAAAACAGAAGTGATTTGTTGTAGAATAGATGTCATCGTGTGTGTAAAAATTGGGTCCTATAAGAACTTTTTTTTTTCTGCTTCATAGTGTACAAGCCCCAGTATATATATAAAATTGGCCGGTCAAAGGCGCCGAATTTCAAAACTTGTTACACACACTTTTGATTTTAAACACTCGGATAAACACACAGAGCATATAATCCCATCCTATATATCTATTCTTTCAGATCTCCCTACAAAAGTGAAGACCTTTGTATATGTAATTAGAATACTTTATGTTATAACTCTATTTTTATTTATCTATTTTATGGGATAAAATATTTTTTGTAAAAGATATACAGTGAACAAAAAAAGTCCGAATCCTTCTCCCGAGTGAGTCAACGGGTTTTTATAAAATCATTAGACCCCCTTTTCCAGGTTCGGGTAAAGACGCCTTCTATCATGTCTCATGTATGGACAACAGCAAATAAGAGTGGGATACAGTGTTATGCATTTTAATCGAATTCTTGTCTGACTTGCAAATTTCTTGTTGGGAAAGCAACGATTATTCATTTAAAGGCATTTATCCTATATACTATTCTCCTTGATCCATCGAAACCCTATTGAATATAATTACGTGGTAAAAAAAGAAAAAAAATATTATCTTCATGCATTGTTTCCATGGTAACACAGTTGTCGTCACAACATAACTAGAATTTCTACGGTATAATCAAGCGAACAATCCCAATCGCGACGATGGACTTTAAGAGCACGATCCAATCAGTTATTATAACACTTAACGATTTTTTTTTATCAAAAAACAAATGGCTTTTGTTCGATTGGGTATATAATTTTGAGAGTGAATTAGACAATAGACGTAAAAAAGATTATATTTGGCTCTGTCTCAAAACTTTAACCCGCAGGAAAACTTCCATTTCATGCGCCGCAATATCATAAATCCCAAGATGGGTTTGTGATATTTACAAAAGAACATTAGTATGTATTTAATAACGGATATAATTTTTTTTTTAAGAAAAACAACAGATAAAAATTTGAACTGTTGCGTTGACGACTTTATTTACTTATAGTTACTCATTACTTGTCGAGAATTTCATCAGGAAATTGACCACAATGAATAATTTAATGACTAGCAAAAAAAAGTTTACACAGTTACATGTTTTTAGTAGCGAGATTATACCTCAACCTACGTAACTTTTTTTTATATATTATCCTATTGTTCTATTCAACAAATTAAATTTTTGAGTTTACTGTAACGTAAAAAAAAAAAAAAAAAATGGGTCACTTATAAAAGATATCTATATTCATACTGATGGATATTCTGACTTGATCATTTTATCATGCCAAAATCTCAAAGTGTTTAACTGATTTTTGAACAATAAATCGGAGTAAAAAAACATTTGTCACGTCGTCGATGAAGAACCATTTTCCTATATACAGAGCTGAATTGTTACTGTTAAGTTTTTTTTTTCTTTATGCACTTGGTGAAATGGAAACTCATTATGAAGTTTTGAATGTTTCGGAAACTGCAACGACAGAACACATTAAATCTCGTTTTCAACAACTTATTTTGAGGGTAATGTATAAATATATATATATACATTGAATGAATATTAATCATTTTAAACTGATCTGTCAAATGTCAATAAAATAAAATAAAATTAGCATCATCCCGATCGACAAGGTACAATACAACAAGATAATGATCAAGCACAACGTATTCTTCAAGCTTGGGAAATATTAAGAAATCCAACAACTCGTAAAGCATATGACGAAGAACTTGCAGGTTAGTAAATGGTAAATTATAACTGTTATTACAAGTTTTTAACGGGGGATGAAATAAAACCTAATCCTTCAAATTTAGGTCGTCATCAACATCGAGCAGCTGTGATTAACAGTGAGATTGATCTCGATGATATGGAATATAATGAAAAAACATTGACATTTTCATTAGTATGTCGATGTTCTGGTATATACGCTATTACCGAAAATGATTTAGAACAAGGCATTGATGTTGTTTGTTGTGATAATTGTTCTTTACGGATACGTGTATTATACGATGTTGTTGAAGAAGAATAAGAGACTAATTATTTGTTATTATTATTATATACCCTACTACTACTTATAATTCAAATTCGGTAATCTTTTTTCTTTTTCTCTTCTCATTATCTCCAAACGATTATTTGAGTCCGCTTTTTGCGTTTTCGTTTTCTCTCTCTTATATTTATATATATTTTCGTTTCATTTCATACTTTCTTCGGTTTTTTTATTTTATTTTTTGAGATAGTCTACGAATGTATTGTCACTTGACCCCCCCTCTCTTTTTTTTTTTGTATTATATTTATTTACGCTTTAGATTAGATAACATTAATTCTTCATAATACAATAAGCACATAATCATTTTTATTTTACTAATACCTTTAATAATAAACTATTCACAACGCATCAATTATAGTATATATTTGTTACATTTTACAGAAGATGGCATACATAACGATAGAGTACACAGTCCTGTCTGTATTTTAACAATAAAGATTTCTTGCTCTAGGAGGTATTTTGACAGACAAAACTGCCAAACTACGTACGGTAGTTCAATACGCGCACCCTATCCATGTTCCAGAAGCAGCATTACGTTTTGATTATGGACGATTTTCATGTTGACGAGTATAATGCCACTATTTATTATTGAAGAAAGCAAAGCTTACGGAGCTCATATGCATAATGATGTCTATTTTATTAATCGTCGTACTGATTTCATTAATCCTGTCAAAGTATTGACCCTGTAACAGTTCATTCTTTTCAGCGCAACTGATGACTGGTAGGGCAAAATACCAAGAGATACAAGGATAAGGACGAACGCATGGTGATCGATTAATATATAAAACAGTATTGTGGGCATCCCCTCTTTTTATATAATGACATGCTTCCATTATTAAATCATTTGTTTGTGTAGTACTGTGAAGCAACCTCAATCTATAAATAAAAGGGGGGGGTGGCAGCAAGGTCGTAAGTATGGTTCCGCATATATGCACACACGTTCCAAGTGGCTCTTCCAGAAGGAGTTACAGCAACTTGTGCCAACACAACTATTGACCGGTTCTTTACAAGCTTTCCCGTATCATTGGCTGATGTTACTAGTATACTTATGTTAGTGCTTCAGCATCTTTTCATTATCCCCTATGTTTGCGACTTGGCTAGTAATAATAAAAAATAATTCTATGCATATCATATGTCTCATTATTATTATGTATAAATTGCTACTATTACCAAGTGAACATAAAAAATTACAAGTATTACGTTGTCCGAGGTGTAGTGCTAAACTCAAATGCTTAAATATGTTGCGGAGTATAGTACCCCTTCAAGTGTTACTTCATTGAAACTCTTTCTGTCTTTTTTTTATTGATCTCCTTCCACTTTCTACTTCCACTATACTCACCAATTTGTAATAAGCAAACGCGTTTGTGGCGTAAACAAGTATTTCCATCAAACTCCTTTCGTACAATGGAGTTTCGATAGCTATCTCAAGTATTAGGGGGGGGTTTAAAAAATGAATTTTGTTCGTCGATTTCAAAATCGATTTTTTAAATTTTTGAAAACCCTTATTATACCAAAGGTCCCAGTCGAGATTCAAAAAAAAAAAAAAAGCTATTCAACGTAATAGTTTCCGGCAACAACTGTCAAATACGATTTGAATCTTCCTTGAAACTATGCCAGATGACTAAAGTCGAGTCTATCCTTGAAGTCACCTAGTTCATTAGTACCAGAGGTAGAAAAATACGTTATTATATATATATGTCTATCCGTTACAGATTTTGTTTTTTTAGCTGGTTCTACCTTGTGAATTTATACCAAAACTACTTCATACCAAAGGCTTTTTCTTCTCCTTGACGACCATGATATTACATAGGCTTCTTAATAACGCGTTATATATTTCTATGGTTATGTACAATAATTCTTATTGTTGGCTAACTTTGAGATTACAGGAACCCTATTTGGTTTTTATAAAGTCAACTTCAGTTGTATAGGACGCAATCGCCGTTTTGTATTATGAAAAATGCTTCACATTCCAAAAAACCAAAAAAGAAAGTATATTCACGTTATTTAAATAATATTTTAACTCTACCATTGCATAACCATAACGTCATTTGGGAGACATTGCACTGCAGAATGCACAGTAAAAAAAACTCTGCGGGCATTTTGGCGCCGTCTTATTGGCTGACATCCATTATAATAAGTTAATCTGAGGTTTTCTTTCGCGAATCCTCGTGTCAATAACTGCGGTAAAGTACAACTATCATATTTTATTATTATTTTAAACACCTCTTTTATCGTCATGTACCTTAAAAGTTATGACCC
This sequence comes from Circinella umbellata, assembly GCA_025093555.1. NCBI lineage: Eukaryota > Fungi > Mucoromycota > Mucoromycetes > Mucorales > Lichtheimiaceae > Circinella > Circinella umbellata. The sequence goes on along the minus strand of JAIWNF010000011.1, from coordinate 127,430 downwards.
CATTCTACTTTTATAATCTTTTTTTTCTACTATCGTTATTATTTGTAACTACATTCCTTTTTCTTTAAACTACACTACTTGTTTCTTTTTGAGAAAAAAAAACTCATAATTCCTTTATTCTTTTTTTTAATAAGAGTCAAATGACATTTTATGGTTGGTATTTAATGGAGCAAGCGTTTTCGGAAAACACTTGTTTTATTGTTTAGTTAATGCAATAGTCGTCCCTCATGTTGGTAAAAAAAAAAAAGTATTCATAAAGCCATATATTCAGTGGAGAAATAAAGAGAAACAAAAGACACGACATGCGTTGTTTTTTTTTATTGTGAAAGAATTTCACTCACCTTTATATTAAGTTTCTTTTATTTAAGTTTGTCAGATTCAAAAGCAAGAAAGGTCCGTACTCTGGTTTCGAAATGAAATGCAGTTTACGCTATCTTTACGTTACTGTATAATTGTGTTAACAAGGTAATGACCAAACAAGTAGATGAATGGTTTCAAGATCAATTTACAAAGATGTCTAGTTTTATCACTGTACTGACTTTTTTGCTACTTATAGGAACTGTTTCCTCCACGGAGTCAATATTATCGATATGCCTTGTTCAAGATGAGATCCGATTTTTTATTACATACTTTACAAAACAGTATATTTTTGGGGCAACAGGGTAAATACATATGTGTATCCAATATTCCATAATGATTTGGTTTATCATATCGGTAATTTCCTCAAGAACAAAGAATTTTGTTTAATTAATTATATTTTTGAATTTAATATATAGATATCGCAAGTGGAGTGATCGTAACGTATTAGGGAGTTCCGAGGAGGTCCAAAGAGGAAAAAACGGAATAGTACTAGTATAGGTATCTTACTAGGTTTGCTCAAGCAAGAAAGCCGAGTCATAGAACCAAAGGAGAGTTCTATGGCGAATCGACACTTTTTGGTGCCACAGATCACTGATTTTTTTTCTGGGTAACAGGATACACGCTTAGGTTTTGCATTGCATTGCCAAATCATCACAATCAGAGAGTATTGTATGGCGTTGTCTTGAGTCGATGATAAGCGCGTAGGCTTTAGTGAGTTACAAAACCAAGTCATGATGATCAGAATGTATCGTATGGCGCTGCAAAATGACATCTGCAACAGGTTTCTCATCCATGGAACCGAGTCAGAAATACCACAACGTGGTCATCTATGGCGTTTTGGCATTTGAATAACGAATGAGTGAAGGATGACTCAATTTTTTATTTTGAACTTTCAATTACTTTGGATGAAATGTTTGAAAAAGGCTTTGTATACTGATGTTTTACATCAATCAAAATAGAATCAAGGCCTTAAGACATTAAGAACAAGAACAAGAACAATACGATATTGTATTATATTATATTATATAATACGTATAATATAATACATCTTATATATATAAGGTATGTGTAGTTTTTATTACATAAAAGGATTGATATGTTCATTAAAATGTATATATGTACTATTGAAGCTAACGAGTCTACTGCTCTTATTTCATAAAATAATAGTACCTCTCACGGGATTGTATGTGCGTACCGTGGGCCCTGGAAAAATCCCCAGGAAAAAATCTCTCTTAAATGTAAAGCCTACCAAAAAACGCTCCACGCACGTCAAACCAAGACTATTTCCTGATACTATATTAGTATGCCACTTTTTCCTTGTCATCACCGCATTCAACCTTATAAATTAACATATTCACGGCGGGATAAGTACATAATATTCATATTACACACACACACACACACACACACCAATAAAAAGTACTATTTGTGATATTCCTACCTACCATCAATAATAATAAATAATAATATACACCGATCCAACCCAAACATAATAATATCGGTTACTTCTCTATTATACCATATCAAACAAATCATACCAAATGAAACATAACAATTATAATATACCAATAATAATGATAATATAAAACATATCATGTATCAATATACTGAAACTAAAACAAGTGAACCCCTATTATCGTAGGATAGGGAAATTATATACCAAAGAATATAAATACGTATTCTTAAGTTCTAAGTCTATGCCTACGTAAAACAAGAAATCACAATGAGTAAATTATCACACTCTGTGCCCTATGTTCCTATTAAACGTACTCTTAATGAGGAGCACAAAATGAAAGTTTTAAGTATGTCAATTCCAATCCCTCCGCTGCAATTAAAGCACTTAATGAATGAGTTTAGGTATAGTGATATAAAAGCCTCCAATAGCATAGTACATGCATTTATGAGGGCAGAATAGAACTTATCATTGAAAAAATCAGAGTTTTACTCTGTTGAAAGAAATAATGCTGATAAAATTAATGAACGTCGTGATCGCGTTAGAGAATAGAATGAGACAGGTAGGAACTTCTTGACAAACTGTGTATTTCTTGATAAATCACTATTCCATATAAATATAAAACGTACAAGAGCTTGGTCACAGGTTGGTGCTACTGCTACAGTAACTGTACCAACTACAAGAGCAAAAACCACCACGGTATTGGGGGCCATCTTTGCTTCAGGATTAATCAAAGCTAGTGTGAGAATACCTAGTCCTAGTAAGAAGAGAAAGGCTGGTCAAAAATCTGCAATTTTGAGCACTGGAATTGTTACAGGTCACTGCATCAGCTTTTTAGAGGAAACATTATTAGATGAATCGGATAAATACCCTCACATGAAAGGGTATTATTTGATTATGAACAACGCCCCAATACACGCTTCTGATGATATTTCAAAATATATTGAATATCGTGAATACCGGTGTGCATATCTTCCTTCATATTCCCCAGAGCTCAATCCAATATGTAAAACATGTTTGGTCCGCTGCAAAGTAGAGTAAAATGAAACGTCAACGATTCTTACAACAGGAGGCCTTATCGACAAGAATCCCTGAAGCATGTAATAATGTAAAATCAACAGACTTTATTGGATTCGTTTCTCATTCACATAGATGTTTAGATAAGTGTCTTAGAAAAGAGAGCTTGTAAAGCTTGACGACACGTAATAACTAACAATGTAATCATAAAAGGTAAATATAAAAAGGCAGGTATTTTTTATTTATTTATAAACGAATTATCAAAACGTGATAAAAATAATGTTCAAAACGGTTTTTCTTAGAAAGCTTAATTCAGCACTCGTAATGTTGCTTCTAAAAACAGGCGATCTCTATATCAAAAAATGAGACATTTAATTTCCAAGCAAACGACTTCAATTTTGGAACATGTGACATTGATTTCTACTGGCTGTAACATCACTTGTTGGAAACCCTGTATAAGTGATTAAAAAAATGATGTCCAACAAGAAAAACCATACATATTAAACTTTCATATCGTCATTACTTGATCGTTTTTTAGTTGTAAAAGTGAAATACATAGAGAAACAAGATCTTTAAGAATATTTTTGAAATTTGATTTCAAGTATATTATTACAAAATCAATATGCTAGTATGTAACATTGTCTGGCTTCTTTTCCCCTATTGCTTATTTTCTTCAACACCACATATCATGGATATATATGATATAATACATATATGTAATGGTTTATAACTCTTAAATAATATATGTATTGAATAGTACGTAATAGTAAATAAATAATTAACGTAAAAAAAACAACAATAAGGGATCTGCCATTCTGATACCAAATTGCTGATTTTTGATAATAATTTGTTGTTACTAGGTATTTTCTTTACAATATAAAAAAAATGATCTTCGTTATTTTAGATGTTCAGGGTGAAAACTCAAACAAAACGAGCGCACGAACATGCCGATCATTTAGGGTATACCACTATGCAGCTACTGATTTTTTTTTTATCTTTATTTTGCGCCAATTGACCATTTTACCCCTCTTCTTCTATTCTTTCTACTATAAACTCTATAAACCTTATGTACAGTAATCTAGAAAATTTATACGTACAATTTACAATGATAAAAAGAAACCAAAAAAAGAAGAGCAATTGTACATATATATCACCTGCTAACTATTGATTGTAGGTTTATAACTGTTACAATTTGCATTTTATATATTACAAACTGTATAATTGTAAATAATAATAGTTATATATATATATATGTGTGTGTGTGTGTTTATTTCTCTCTTTATTTGTTTTTTACTTCCCCTGAAAACTTTGATCAACAATGATTATAATTAAATTAGGCCAGAGTATATATATATATATATATGTGTGTGTGTGTGTGTGAGAGAGAGAGAGAGTAAATAATGTAGTTTATTACCAGTATTAAAAGTTTGGAAAAAAAATTAGATTTTCTTTAGTATATACAGGATTGGAAGGGCGTTTTTCTTTCCATAAATTAAATGAAGAAAGGGACGTGCATTATTACATATTACGTATTCACTTTTTTTTTATATATATAATCACTTATTTACTCATAAAATTTTTTATAATAAGTACAAAGAACTTAGGAGATGAATAAACACAAAAAAAAAATAGTACGTAGAAACAAAATCTAATCGCTTTTTACATTGTTTATTTTAATCCCTACATAATCTATATATATTAAAATGGAAGGAAGGAAGGGAATTAAAAGAAGTATTACTAGGTGCGTATCAGTAAAAAAGATAATCTATTAAAATCTTATATAAGGTATGTACTATGAGAGCTCAAAAATATGATAAAATCAATCAATTCCACTTATTTATATTGTCTAACTTAAGGAGTAAGTAGTAGTAATAGTAGTAGTGTAAAAACAATATCATATAGAGGTATTACACCAGATATCGTGGTCTAAAAAAGAAAAGACAAATTTTGTTTATATGATTTTGAAATCATTCCTCTGATAAATTGTGCTAAATGAAATGCAGAAGAAGCTATGACCATAATCAAAAAAAAAAGTATTGAGCGAGAGAAACACAAGCCTAAAAAGAAAGGGAGAATTGTTTTCTTTTTGTTTCGATTTTTATAATAACGATAATAACACACAAAAAATATTTATTATATTTACTGTAGAAAGGTATACATTTATCTGTAAACCGTATAAGCTTCTTTTAGAAAATAAAAAGCATGATGTATGTTAGTCTAATAGAAATTAGAAAATTGCACTTTTTTTTAAAAAAGCAGGAAAAATAAAGAAGGGGGATAAAAGAAGGGGGAGGCTTTCACCAAAAAAAATGGATATTCAAGGAGGTGGTGTTCGTTTTAAAGGAGTAAAAGTCGCGGAAAAAATGTACATACACATTCAATTATATAGATCCACGACATTTAACAAGAATCCTAAAAAAAATCTCAGACAATATAAATACATTCCATATTTTCTTCATCTTAATCATTCTTTTTATTACCTTTACACCCTTTTACTTACAATTTTATTCTTACTCTATAATGATGAAAAATAACAATAACGCCATTCCATTACCACCTCGATCTCTTCGAAGAAGTCGTCGTGTAAACACTACAGCTGTGCCTTATAATAGTCAAGAAAAGCCCAAACTTGATAAACAATATCGTTCGAGATCTTATTCAGAAATGATGGAAATTAAAGATACTTCTGAACGCCTAACATTATATGAAAAAACATTCGAATTATGTATGCGTGCAGACCCTCAAATGACAGCATGGATTAAGAGTGTTCAAAACAAGGGTTTACCAAAAGTAATGACGGAAGGTATATATACGTATACATATACATATACCAATTAAAGTTATTACTTCACCCTTTATTCTTTTATACGTATCAAAAATAAATTTGAAATATCAATTAATCAATTGCTTCATTATTATAGGTTACAAACCGCGCTGTTCTGTATCATCTATAGTAAACAGTGATGCTAGTAGCACAACAAGCACCATTAGTACTAGTAGTAATAGTGACAATACCAGCAACCATCGAAGTTTTAGTATCTTTTTACGTAAAGCATCAGCTGTATCTCGTAATTCACCTGCCAATTCTTCTCTCCCACCCACGGAACCACTGAAGTCTTCAGCAAGTCGGTTCATTGCTACATCGTTAAGCAAACTCTCTTCATTATCACGACAACCTCAATCTTCTTCCATTTCTTCTCGTCTTTCTTTGCCTAATATCCAATCCTCTAGTACAACAACTACTGTTCGACGGCATAGTTGTGATAAAGCATCAAATAGTATTGTTCCATCTGTTTCATCAAAAATCAAACGTCGTTTATCAGCTCATCCACAACGCCGATTATCTACCTCTATCATCTCATCACCTCAACCACAAACTCAACTTAATACAGCTAATAGTAACACCAATTTAAAACCCAATAATGGCCGGGCCATTCAAACTACTCCTATAAAATCTTCTATTACTAAAACTACGGATACTACTCCAAGGACCAAGGACAAGGGTAACAATCACATCAACACCATCAAAGAATCTCCCGCACCCGTACCGTCACACTCTCTCTGTCTTGACCGATTACGTTCTCGACGATCTCGTCAATCTATGACTAGTGTCAGTAATATTTCAAATCATGTCAACAAACTTATTGCCGTTCGAGTTTGATCAATTCTCATTTGCTTCTTTTTTTTTTTGGCTCTCTTCTATATACTTTTTATTAAAGTTATTGTCATTATTGTTTTACTTATATTTCAATGTTCACAAATTTTACATATTACCATTATACTCACGCGTCTCAAATTTCTTTATTATTTCATTCTCATTATTATTATATAGGTATAAATTATAGTTTATTTTCTACCTTTATATATGTACCTTGCTATTGCTATTATTACCATTATTATATACTATGTTAATTTTAATCATATCCCCATCCTCTCTTTCCTTTTTACTACACCACATAGCTCACTCTCTATACTACTAGCATTATTTATATTCCAACAACAAAAAATAATTCATTTTTTTTCATTGCCAGTTTTTTCTTGTAAAAAATAACAATAATAGCAACCTCTAGCCTATATTTTCAAAAAAAAATGCATCATATTAGTAACAATTGATGTCAGAATTGTATCGTGACATGATATAATTCGTCATAATATGAGTGCTGATAAGAAGAAAAATTGTTGTATATGTTCCTTTGAAGAAATATAATCATGTTGTTTAAGGAGCTAAAGCTGAACGTACATACAAACATATAAAAAAAAGGGACTGGTACACGAAAAAAAAAAGCCCGTAAAACTTAATTTTAATATTTCTGGTTTTTACAAACTTGTTATTGAGGCACTTCAGGGCTTCTATAGTAGATTTCAATAAATTACATTATGTATGCAGATGTTGTACGTGCGTACTTATCGAATAAGTACTAGTCATCTTGATAAAGAAAAAGAGCCGAGAAAAAAAAAGACAGTTTTATATGTTCTCTTTTTTTTTCCTTATTCCTTCCTCACCCCGTAAGAAAAATAAAAAAAAACTTTCGGTTTCTTGATCATAAATTCTTTCAAACCCGCAATAATAATTATACATATCCATGTTAATGGTATATGAAAAACATTTAACACAGCCCGAGTTTGATGGTAGTACACAACGAGGCTGATGTGATGGCTTTCTTTCTCTTTTTTTTTTTCTTTTTCCTTGGGTAACAACAAACAAGTGTGGTTATTAATACTAGTATAAATGTTAATGCTTTTGATACAAAACTTTGCATCCTTTTCTTTCTCTTTCACTCTACATACAATAACAACGAATATCGTCCGTTGATTTTTTTTCTTGTTATTCTCCCTCACTTCCACCTACACTTTTGTTTTTACTTTGAGAATGCCCGTTTCGGTAGAAACATCGTCTAATGAGGAGTTAGTATGCTGGGATTATGTACGAGGTGCACCTGCTGGGATCGATGCTTGGATTGCCATGGAACTTGATCGTATTGAGCATCAAATGCTTCCTCGTCATTGTAAAGATTATACAGCACTTGCTAATTTTTTGGAATCAATGATGTATAATAGCACTGCTACAATAACGACAGCGACGACAACAACAACTAATAATACTGTTACTACAGCCACTTGTTACAGTAGTAATAACAATAACAGTGATACCACATCACCAGCAACAACAACGACAAGTGATCCATAAAAACATTAATATACCTTTCTATCTTCCTTTCTTTCTTTGAAAGTAAAAATCAACACTTTAATTGGTCTAGACTTATAACATACACCGAAACAATAATGTGGTTGTTATTAGTTAATTCCTACATGATGTTTTATGTATATTCCGTCCCTTTTTTTTTAATGTAAATTTTGTATACAAGAAAAATCCATTCATGTTAGTAATCGATACCATTGTTTCCTTTACTTTACGCATACATTCATATCTTATGTTGTCTACCATTTTTTTTATCATCATTTTTCTCATTGGCAGCATTAAAAAAAGAGTATTTTTTTTTTTGGACTCTCCCTAAATTTTCTTTTCTTTACACTCATTATTAATATAAGATGCTCTTTTTTTGACATGTAACACCACTTTACATCTCTCGGTTTGCTGTTCTTACCTTCCCTGAGTATACATTGTATATATTAATATCATCTATCCTTGCATCCACCAATGTAAAAAAATTTGTTTCTTACCTTTAATAATAAATTTTAATTATGAACAACATTACAAGTATAATTCTTCCATTTTTAATGTTTTTAATAGTTTGTTATTTACTTATAAAAAATGTGATGAGAAAAAAAATACAATAATAAAAGCATGCGCCACGTTTAATGCCCACGCTTTTTAGTACAAAAAGCAAATATACTTTCTTTTTTCTTGTTCCAGTTTCATGTTTATACAATATTATAAATCTCCATAATATACAAAAAAAAAGTAATAATAAGTTAAGTTAAATATTATATGATAAATGTGGCTTTAGTGTGAACAACATACAACTATAGTTCATTTCCTTTTTTCCAAAGGTCTTTCCCATTTACCCTAATTCCTATATACATACCAACAAAACGCGAAACAAGGTTGTGTATCTGTGGTACCATCTTGATATCATTTTTTTTACAAGAAAAAAGATGTGACACGTGGTAATACCGCATATTTCGTTTTTTTTTTTTTTTGGCTGCGTTTGGCATTTATGACAGGTAAAGCCACAGTGATAGATATCTGAGAAGGAAATCCACCAATTTATATGCACATTGATTTTGTGTCCCATCGATGATGAAATGGTTAATACACTAGTAACCTTTTTTTTTCTTTTTGGAAGCTTCAATACCAAAGAGAAAAAGAATGGCGCCTTTTCTGTTCATAAAAGCTTAGTACATCAACACATTCTCTTTTAGTACTATTTTTTATATAAATACGTAATGCACATAGAGGGCATGAAGTATCTTATATTTATCACCATGACAACCACCAACCAAAGAGCATTTTGACACTGTTCGCGTTACTAAGCAACAGTTATGAAAAGGTGTTATAACTACATCTACATTTTACTATAAACACGTTGCTTGAAATATTCTACAACTGATTTGGACATATTCAAATATGGTTGTTCTGTTTTTATATTACGTATGCTTGTTTAGTGGTAACATCAATGATGGTAACATTACCTTAACAATAAGAGTTTAATGGTATTTGCTAAAAGATGTGATACCCAGGATTTTCATGGTTTTTTTTTTCACTGACTATAGATATACAGACCATAGTACTTGTATTAAATATATTTTTCTTTCCATCTCTTGGAAATTTTTTGGATTCGCACAACAAATGAAACTCCTGCTACGCGTTATTCGATTTTTCTTTTGGCTTTAACCCCAAAAAAAAAGGAACGATCAACTTTTTCTTTTGATTTGGTTCCTCTTTATATAACATGACATTTACTCTTGCAGAAGTACACGGTCAACTAGGTAATAAATAATTCAAATAGAAGAAAAAGAAGGAGAAACTGTTATTTTTCTTTTACTCTTTTTATGTTCACTTATCTTATTTTTGTTAATATGAATTTACTTCAATATAATATTTAGTTACTGTGACGGATGAACACGATCCAGTCATGAATCAATTCCTGCAAAATGTAAAAAGACTAGCAACAAAATGAACAAATATAAAAAAAAAACTAGAGTGGTTTTTTCTTTTATTTTATCTATATTAATGTTTTTTTTTTCTTATTATTTAAAAAATTGTAGAACACTATTATGTCTTCAATAAAATTGGATCGTGAACCTGCACCAAAATATACAACAGAACAACCTAGTACTAGTCAAGAATTCAACAAAGAAGACGACATTCCTGCTTGGATTTGTTCTAAACTTCAACAAGCGTATGTAGCTTTATATGAATGTATTATTGTTTTTTGACAGAGTAATATATATAGAAAGGATAATACAAATTAATGTTTATAATAATAATAATAATAGTAAAGAATGCTTCGAAAACAAGACAATCAACACGTATGTATTCTATTATATAATTATTTGAAACAAGGATAAAACCAAATAAAAATATACTCAAACAACGATCTATAACTAGACCATTGTATGGAATTCCACGAGTGACAGGTGAATTATGTGAAAAATATATATGGTCCAACAAAGACCTTGAAGAAAACGAATTTTCATCAAAAAAAGACCCGATCCGATCCATGGCATACCATCCGCACCGTAATATGATTGCATTTGCCGATGAGAATGATATTGTTTATATATACGAAAAAAAAGAAAAAGCTGATGGGTGGTCTCGCAAAGTACTGACACATCAATTCATGCGAAATATCACATGTATCGAATGGAAGAAACGTGCGCGAGGTACACTAGCTGTTGGATGCCAGTAAGTGTATATACATGGCTTATTGTTAATGTTTATTATTATTATTATAACCATCTAATAATCTTTTCTTTTATAGAAAGGGTGTTTGTGTTTGGAATATTGGTCACGAATCATCAGGAGCCGATAATGTTGATTCCACATCTATGAATTATCTTTGTTCTCCAGGACACGAAAATATTAGCTCTATTGGATGGGACCCAACACCTGGAAGTCATCTTCTTGCTGTCACATCAGGAACCATCAGCACAATTATAGTATATGATACATTGGCATTAAGCACTATGCCATTGAAACGTATTGGAAAAGGAAACTTATTATTACGATGGAGTCCAAGTGGTAGATGGATTTATGTTGCTACAAAGTAAATAATTCAATGAAGATATGGTTGATAAGGAAGATGAAGAGACAACTTATTTAAATATTCAACAAATCCTTTTTTTTATTAGGTCGGGAACTTCACGTATGTGGGATACATTAGATTGGACATACAAAGAGTTGAATAATCCACCAGGTTTATGGGTTCAGGTAAGAAATAGGAAATAATTGTGATTTTTATATAAAGCTTCTCCCCCCCCAGATTCAGTGAGCCATCGAACATATATTTATAATTATGCTTTTGCTTTTTTTTTTAGTCTGCATGTTGGGCTCCTAATAGTCGAAGTTTATTAATTTCTATGCACGGTAAAAGTGATGTTCATATGATTTATTGGGCAAGTTCATCTAATGCTGCAGGTAAGAACATTTAAATGATAACGCAAAAATAAAGGGATAGAGAAATAAGGGTAAAAGTCAAGAGATTTAAATCAAGTGGACTCTTTATTTAGAAATATGTCATGAGAAAGTTTATTCAGCAGTACCGGCTCCTGATACTGTAACTGGTGATGATGCATATTTTACTGTGGGTGATTCAATCAAGGAACTTGCTTTATGTCCTGATACAGGTCGAAGGTTAGCTGTGATTTTTGATAACTCACCTACTATTGCTTTGTATGCAGTGGATGTTGATTCTCCGTTGACATTGAAAAATAAATCAGCATTAACAAAAATGTAAGTATAATTTATATGCGTATTGGATTATTTACCTAAGATTAAAAAAATAGTTATTTAACAATATATAATCTGTTTTTTCTTGGATATAGTGGCAACATACATAATACACTGGTTAATTTACCAAACTTATCAACATCACTGGATAGTAATCGAAAACCTGTGCACATTTCTTTATCAACACGATTCACTACCAGCAATACATTAGCAACGTTATATGATAATGGCATTGTTAATTTCACACCCATCATTCCATAGAAAAAGAGAACAAGAATAAATTAATTGGAAGGAAGGAAGAATGGAAATAATATATATACATAAAAGAAACTATTATTATTATCAGAATTTGATGCAACAATTGAATATATTAAATGTCATTTTTTTTGGGGGGTTAAGAGGAAGAAATTGATATATACCAAAAAAAAACCGATGTAAAAAGAGAGTGAATTTGTTGGGGGGGGTAGTGATCTTCATATATAAATATTGCATATAATTATATATATCACATAAGAATTGATCTGTGCAAAAAAAGAAAAAAAAAAAGAGTATAAACCCCCGTAGTTGTCTCCTCATCTGTCTTCCCTTTTTTCCTGGTTTTTTTTTCTCTCTTTTTTTTTTAATATACTTCTTTTTCCTTTTATATATAATTATATTGTTATTAAATATTCCCCCTCTAACAAAAAAAAAACCTTCATAATAACATATAATGGGTAATATCAATTCCAAAAAACGAAAGGAAAGACCTAGTATTATTAGAACAGAACTTCCGGATAATGAATATTCCAATGCAACTGTAAGTTTATTTTTCATCTCTGCATAAAAAAAATCTTGTGTGTGTATTAGTTGCTGATCCCTATTTTTTATTTTTCATTATTTATTTTCGTATATACAAAACTCTTTCTTATCTTTATGTTATAAAATAAATAATAGACTACTTCCTTGAATTCTATACTTGTCACTTCAAATAATAGTTTACAACAACCACCTTTACCAGCTAATTCAGTTCAAGGAAATACAACCGATCGTTTAACACAAGATAATTCTGAACAAGAGCAAGAGCAACAACAGCAACAACAAGACGATCAAAATCAATATGTCGAAACAGAACAGCTAAATGAACATGTTTTATCACACGAATTAGCTCATTTGACAGTATCAGATCAAAATCAATTGACAGCAACCTCCATGCGATCGATTGGAAGTAACCTCGATATTGATGAATGTATAAAACGTTTACTTGATGTAGGACTAGGTGGAAAAGTACACAAGTCTGTTTGTTTTAGAAATTCTGAAATCATTGCAATATGTAGAGCTGCACAAGAAGTGTTTCTTACTCAACCGGTATGAAAAGAGAAGAGGGGAGAAAAAGAATAATGATTATTTTGATTGTTTTATTAACTATAATAATAATAATAATAATTAGTCAATGATTGAATTAAATCCACCTGTCAAGATATTAGGTGATATTCATGGACAATATCATGACCTTTTACGGTTATTTGAAATGGTACGTAATTAGATAAAGAAAAGAGGAGACGAGGGGGGGGGGAAGAGGGGTATGTAGGAAAGTGATCGACATAGCTTACATAGCATATTTTCTATTTAAGTGCATAAATATATAATCAAATAATAACAACAGTAATCGCTTTTTTTTAGGGTGGATTTCCACCAGATTCTAATTATTTGTTTATGGGTGATTATGTCGACCGAGGGAAGCAATCATTGGAAACGATTCTATTATTGTTTTGTTATAAGATTAAATATCCCGAGAATTTTTTTATTCTTCGAGGGAATCATGAATGTGCCAATGTTACTAGAGGTAATTTTATTTGGTAAAAGGCAAAAAAAGTCTGTATATTTTATTAACCTTATCATCTCAGTATATGGGTTTTATGACGAATGTAAACGACGTACTAGCTTAAAAATATGGCGTGTTTTTGTCGATTGTTTTAATACATTACCTATTGCAGCTCTTGTTGCAGGGAAAATATTTTGTGTTCATGGCGGCCTTAGTCCATCATTAAACTCATTAGACGATGTACGAAATATTATACGACCTACAGATGTACCTGAATATGGACTTTTGAATGATTTACTCTGGGCGGATCCTTCAGATACCACGGATGATTGGGAGGATAGTGATCGAGGAGTATCATATTGTTTTGGAAAACGTATTGTAAATGAGTTTCTTTCAAAATTTGATCTTGACCTTGTATGTCGTGCTCACATGGTATGTAAACCATTCTTTTTTTTTTTTTTTTTACTTTGATTATTTATCTGATCATTAAATTTTATGTGTGTATGGGCATTTTTTTTTTTAGGTTGTTGAAGATGGATACGAATTTTTTAATGAAAGGACATTGGTTACCGTATTTTCAGCACCCAATTATTGTGGAGAATTTGACAATTTTGGTGCCATTATGAGTATTAATGAAGAATTACTTTGTAGTTTTGAATTATTGACACCAACAGAACATCCTCCAGCGAAATTGGCAGCAATCAATAGGGCAAAGAGTGGTCGACGGCAAAGGTAAGAAATTTATGTGTTATGCTTTTCGTTTATTTGTTTGTATAATTTGCATGATATAATAAGGAGAGAGAGAGAGAGAGAGAGAGTCTTTTAGAAATTAAAGAGAATGTTGTTTAATTTTTACTTTTATAATATAGTCCACCTATGATGAGTACATCACCATTAAATAGTAGTGATTAAAAACTGTGTTAATAAATACATACATAACATATAAGTACTATTTTTAAACACATGACCCATATGTATGATGTATGCAACTCTCTTTTCATTGTTTAGAACAATGAACCGAACTTTGTTTTAATGGGACAAAGGATGTTTAAATAGCGCTTGACACTAGTCTTTTTTTTTTTTAATTTTTCATTCAACGACCAAATTGGAGTAAGGTTTTAAGATTTCAAAGGTAGTAGTACAATTTCTACTTTTTACTGCATGAAATCCATATACGAATTGTTTACTGTAAACCCAAATTTGTGGAAAGTTATTACTTTATGTCGTACTTGAAAACACACCCACATTACCAAATTCTTTTTTGCATGAAAATAAAAACCAGGATCTACAAAAAAAACGTGTAGCTGTTCCAGACACAACAAATGGCGTCAAAACATTAGAAATTGCCACCTGACTTTTAAAATAAAAGATCTACTTGTTCTTCTCTTTAAACCAACTAAAACCATAATTACCCGAATTTTTTAAAACCATTCCCTATCAAAAAAGTTAGGTTCTTCTTTTTTTTTTTAAATAGGAACGGTCGGAGTACTTTACAAAAATATAATTAACAACCTCTTCTTTGTTTTTGTAGTTTTACTATAAACTGATTTATTTATATACCAATATACCTTTTTATATCTTAAACCCTATCTTTATTTTATTTTATTTTTTACTTTTACTTCTTTCTTCTGGGGTGTTTAAAAAAAAAGAAGGGTTACCAAAAAAAAAAAAAAAAAAAAACTCATCAGTTTCGGATTTTCTTCTCCATTGCATTATACCCTCTTTACATATAAACTTTTCATAAAATGCTCATTGCTGAACAACCGTCATCAATAACCGAGCATGATGTTGAGGTCATTTCTAGAAAAGATGATTCAGTCTCGGAAGTAGTTGTAATGTCGACAACGGAACCATTAACCACTCAATATAAAATTTCCCGTGACAGTGACAGTACTGGCAATATTCCGCACGAAAAAACTGACAGTAAACAAAACGACGATGAAAAAGATGTCGTTACCAACGATATTAGTACACAGCAACAAAAAGAAGATGATATTACCATGTCAACGACTCGAACAATATCTATTCTCGACGACGAAGACGACGACGATGATAACAAAAATAAATGCGAAGACCGAGATAACAACATCTGTGACCAGCACAACGTTGCACAAAATGAACAACCTCCATCACCTCCGATAACATTAGCATCCTCAACTGTATCCGATATTCAGCCACTATCATCAAAACAAACAACAGGTCTGACAGAAGCTTCGTTGGCAAGACAAAATAAATTAATGGAACATGAAGAAAAACAAAATGAGGTTATATCTACTTCAGTATCATCAAAATCCGCCATTCCATTATCTAATTCCAATAATGCCATTCGTGCTTGGGCTGCTACACTACCTGAAATCCCTGATTCTGTACACCAAACACCCGTGGGACCTTCTCATATTTTTGAATTAAATACACAAGATTCCAAAAACGCTAATAATCACCATCATTCCGATTCCGATTTTGATCAAACAAAAAGTTCTGCTCTTGATGAAGAGGAAGCAAATATTAATGAACCCCAGATACAAGAAACAAAAGATGTATTTACGGATACACAAAAAATCGCATATGTTGGTCTGTGCGCAGTGACAAGTCTTGAAGTTGTTCATGACTTTCAAGGCAAAGAATTTACATATGCTCGAATGAGTGCTGATAATTGGCATCGAAAACTCATGAGAACGATGTATATGCATATGGATATTTCACCAGAAGGTATAACAAAGAAAAAGAATAGAGCAGGGGGGGTGAAGGCTTCTTTTATTAGAAAGGGATGAGTATATTGTAAAAAAAAATACAAGGAGTAAAATGAATACTAATAATTTAAACCGTTTTATAATTGACAACAACAACAACGATAAAAAGAACAAAAAATGATTGAGTCACTTTCTCGACATGATATTCGACCTACTGATCTTGTTCATCAATTTACTGCCCAAGGTGAAACAACAACAGTTAATATGGGAGGATATCAAGAAGTACAACAACCAGAAAAGAAAGTATCGAAAGACGATGAGATACATAAGGAGGGGGAGACGCAAGAAGAATCAAATGATCAACAGCGGCGTAAATCTACAGATACTACAGCATCATATTCATTATCAAATAATGAAATAAATAAAGAACGGGTACAGGAACAACCAAACAAAGAAAACGAAGAATCTGTAATAGAATCAAGAAAGTCGGTTTCTAGCAAAAGTGACGACAACAATGAATTAGATACGACAACCTTAAAAAAAGCATCTTTTGATATAGATAATACCAGTACCAGCAGTTTACAACAACAATCTACAAGGTCAATTGGTGACCGAAGCATAGATGTAACTCTTGATAGAGAGAAACAGGATGAAGAGAACAATTACAACACTAAACTCTTAGAAACATCTTCATCACTGTCGCCAATGTCCGAACTAACTATATCCCCTAAACAATCTTCCACATTTACACCTGCACCCTCCGATACCCAGATCTCTAATGATCTAGCCATTGATTCTTCTTCATACTCAACAAGCAATGATGATAGTATAGTTAACAATGATATATCTAATTGCGAACAAAACCGACGGCATTCAAATATCAATGATGATGGAGAACAGCGACCGAAAGAAGGTGATACAGCACAAAATGGTATCAATGGCCAATTTGTTATTGATTTACGATGGACAGTTATGTGTGATTTATTCCTATTATGTTTGAGTGCCGAAAACTATGATGCGCGTTCTCGTGTTTTTATTGCCCGTATGGCTTCCTATTTAGAGTTGGATTGGTTTCAAGTAATCGGCTTTGAAAAACGCATTACGGAACATTTAATGCAGGATGCAGGGACTGCCTGGGAAACAGAGACAACCACAAGCATTGCTACAACACAAACAACCACGACAGATATTGAAGTATCTATTCGAAATGACGTGGAAAGAAAAAGTCGTAATAAACAGAGACGTAAACGACGTTATATCATGATTGGTTTAGCGACGATTGGTGGTGGATTGATTCTCGGCTTAAGTGCAGGATTGATGGCGCCAGTAATTGCTGGTGGTATTGGTACCATTTTGACGACAGTGGGTGTTACCGGAACATCAACATTTTTGGGTGGGACGGCAAGTATTGCTTTAATTACAGGTGGTGCTACAGCTATTGGTGGAAGTAAGTGTGAGAATAAAATTTGATATTTATGGGTTTTGAACCATGTGGCGCTGACAAGGTTCAATTTTTATTTTATTTTATATGATATTGTTACGGAATATTTTACACGTTAACATCAAGATATGGGAGGTAAAAACAATATTCACTTTCTTACTGGCTAATATAACAATGAAAATGGATAATAATTAGTTTATTTATTTTGTATTCAATAACTAATTATATTACTGTTTTTAAATTATTATTATAATTAGCTAAAAGAATGAGAAAAAGAATGAAAATGATCAATACATTTGAATTTTCACCAGTTACTGTTGATGAGAATGTCAGCTGCATCGTTAGTATATCAGGGTAAATTGATCGATTTTTTTTAGGTAAAATAGAAACTACTGTTACAAAAATTTATTAATTTTTATTTATATGTCTATTTCTATGTAGATGGTTACCAAAAGGGGCAACCAAAGATACAGCAGCATTACCGTTTAGTACACTCGATCCCATCATGGGAGATCACTATACACTGTATTGGGAACCAGAAATGCTTGAAGCGCTCGGTAGTGGATTAAAGATCTTTGCAACAGAAGCTGTTACTTTCTCAATTCAACAAGCACTAGCCCATACAATTATGGGTGCTCTCTTAGCGGGTCTTGCATGGCCATTGGCGCTTACCAAATTAGGCTACCTTGTCGATAATCCGTGGAACAATGGATTAGATCGTGCAAGACTCGCTGGATTGATTCTTGCCGATTCGCTAATGAACCGTAATTTGGGTGCACGTCCTGTGACCCTTATAGGATATTCCTTGGGTGCTCGTGTTATATTCTATTGCTTATTGGAATTAGCAAGGGTGAATGCCTATGGTTTGGTTGAAAATGTAGCACTTTTTGGTACACCTGTCAGTGCATCTAAACAACAATGGAAAGAATGTACAACAGTAGTCGCAGGTCGATTCATTAATGGTTATGCTTCCAATGATTGGCTACTTGGATTTTTGTTTCGTGCTTCCACAGCAGGATTGGGTAACGTGGCAGGTTTGAGACCTTTAAAACATATTGAAGGCAATCGAGTACAAAATGTCGATTGTACGGATTTGGTTAAAGGTCATCTAAGTTATCGTGTGTTGATGCCCAAGTTGTTGAAACGTGCTGGATTTGTGGTTAATTCAGAAGAATTACCGAGTGCCATTGAAAGAGAAAATGAAGAAGATGAATTTGTGATTGATTTATCTGGTGCAAAGGTATAAAAAAAGAAAAGAAAAATAAAGACTGTCAAAGTGAAGGTAGATCCAAAGATTATTTTTATTGAATTGTATACTATACATAGGATTTGGAACAATTTCGACCTGCTACCATGGTACGAGGTTCATCTGTATCTTCACTAACATCTGGTAAAGCTTCCATTCAGTATCCTCCACCGAAAACCAAATGTCACCCACCACGAACTACCGAAGAAGCTCAACAACAACAACAGCAACGACAAGAAGAACAATCATCTCGATCACCTTCACCACCTACACCACCAACTCAGCAAGATTCTTCTAGTACTCCAATTCAACAATTATCTCCAAAAAAACAATCGCCCATAAATTCACCCAAGATTTCTTCTCCGTTATCAACTGAAGATGTGTCGCCCAAATCCTCTATTTCAATAAAAACATCCACAAACAATAATGATCATAATGATGACGATGATGATCATAATATCAGCATACCCCGACAACAGCAGCAACACGGAGAGAAACAACGACAAAATGGTCCGGACAGCAGTATTAATGATGCTAATATTATTAAAGAAAATACAACATATGTCAATGACATGTCAGATCAAGATATCATTGCCGATATTATTGCTAAGGCTGCAGCGGTATCCAAATCCTCTGGTAATTATAGTTCATTATCGTCCGGAAGAGCATCCATTGCTCATCACCGACCTGATTCCCCTACTAGTACTACGATAATCAATTCATCTTCTGAAACAACAACTACTACATCCATACGCGTATCCATTTCTGCTGATGACGGTAAAGAATCTCCTTCACGACGCTCAGTCTCCACTTCATCATTATTTGGAAAATCGTTATTATTCAACAAAAATAGAAAAAAGTCACAAGAAGAAAAAGGACAACAAGAATTATCAGAACAAGGCATTGAAGTCAAAGAATTAAAAAGCACGTTGGGGCGAATGGTTGTACCAACCGAAGTTGCCAATCCAATGCCTAAATTTACTTTAGAAAAGCCTCAATATGCTCGTGTAAATCGGTAAAAGGGACAAAAAAAACAGAAATAAAAAATCCTATCACTATATATTTTTTTATTTTTATTTTTGAAAACAAATAAAATACAATAGCCTTGTTTTCTTATTTAGTATATGAAAAAGATGAAGTTAGGGAAAGAGAAGAAAGTGAGGGTATGCATAATATATATATATACTATGAAGAAAAATTATATATATTTTAAAAAGATAGAAGCAATTGAGGGGAAAAGAAAGATGATGATGTGATTATTCTTGAGACTTCAATCGTTTAGTAGCCCTTTCGCTTGTTGATGGGTCCTCTTTCACTAATACTAAGCGTCGCTTTAATTCTTCATTTTCTTTACGTGTTTGGTCTACTTCAGCCTTTAATGCATCCACTTGTCGACTCAATTCATTCATGGCTTGATCTGTTAATAATTTTTCTAATGTCCATTTCTCAAGTGCTTCGGCTTGTTGTTCCTTAAGTGTCCGGATATGCACAGCAGCCCGTTGTAAAATTTGTCCCTTGTTCTTTTCATTACCTGGTATCATTTTCGCAATCTCATTGATACCTTCATTAATTGTTTCTCGGCGCCGGCGTTCTACTTGTTTATGATTCTCACGACGTAACCGATGCCATTCTTCAGATCCTACGGATGGTTTTTCTGCCGCAAATGTAGTCGTTGGTGATGCTGTTGTTCCATTATTATTATTATTATTATTACTGCATTCGTCTCGCGATGAATCTTCCTTGTTTACTCGCTGTTGTCTTTTGTTTTGCCCTTTGTCTTTCATCGCTCCAGTAGCACCAGCTCCTGCAGCTGGTTCTTGTGGTACTACTCGATTTTGTTCCTGTTCTTGCATTGTTTGCTTATTGCTATTATTGAACTGGTATGGTTTAGGTGATGGTTGTGAAGTTATTGTTGAATTTTGCCTAAACAATTGTAACGTAATCAGTAACCCATTCTCATTTTGTTCTTTAGTTATTCGCTTTTTACTCTTTTTCCAGTATATATACACACAGTCCGCTTCTCCTTCTCTCTTTCCCAAATAAATCTCAAATGACATTTAAGAATAACACTTTACCATATTTGCGTTTGTGGATGAGTCGTTGCTCTTGTGTTATCATTGTCAGAAGGTGCTGCTAAGTAACTTGGCCGTGGTGACTGCTGTGTTGTTACTGTTGGTTCTTGTGAAGATTTATTAGACTGAATTTCGACAGTAGCAGTTGCTGCTTTTCCAGTTGGTTCTTTCGCACTATCACTGTTAATCTAAATTTGAAATTCCCATTAAATAAAAAGAAAAAGAAAAAGAGAAGCTATATTTTATAATAATTAAATAGAAAAAAAAAACAACGCGAACTTACAATAGGCTTTTTTTCGGCCAAATCTTGTCCCATCGTGCGATATTTTATGGAATTGTTTTTCTTCTTTAAAAGGTCGAACGGTGTAATAGAGTTTTACTTGCTCGAAACGTTGAGACTTGTTTAAAGAGCGTATAGTATATGAGAAGCTTTAAAAGTATAAGAATAAAAAGATTGTACCAGCATTAGCTTCATTGAATTCCCTCTCTTTATATATATTATAAGTGAAGGTTAGGAAAGGGAGTCTTGTATGTACCTATATTATATTCTTACCTTAGAATAAATTGTATGTCCCGAAAAAAAACTCGTGATTTGGATTAAATAAATGTTTGCGGGCTTTTTATATAAGGGCCGAGCATCCAGACATGTGAACATGTGATCGGAAACAAGCTATACTTTATAGAAGCGCATGGATTGTCTAAATTCGGTAGGTTGCCAATCTCCTTTATTTTTCAACTTTTCATCCTCACCCCCCCTTCACTCATGACCGTTCATTGTATAATACGCATAAAAACTATTCTCTTTTACCTGGTTAAAAAAGTAATCCGCTCATCAAAAGAATATTCATTTCCTAATAAAAGTACATAATGGGATCTTTTTTTTTGCTTTGTTCATCAATAATAGTAACATCTTGTTGCCCAGTAACAAAAGTTAAGCAGTGTTTCACAAACTAGAACTGCGAGTTTTATAGTAACCATTTAAATAGCGTTCTACAGCTTGGGGATTATACAACAATGAAATGACTATAAGCACTGAACGGTAAAACCATTCTTCGCTCTTTTTTTCATCTTAATCAATATTTCTTTTGTTACCTATTTTTTTTATCAATACCACCACACCCACAAGAAAAAGACACACATAACTTTACAATTGTTTCCCACACAATACATTATAAGCCTTAAAAAAAATGCCACTTTTATGGGCTAAAAAAATAAAATTTCCAAATTTCTAAAAAAAAAATGCTTATTACTGTATAACAAATATATTATAAATATTCGATTGAGAATGCCACGTAAAAGCTGAACAGTTTTATTGTAATTTTCTTATCTGACACCATGGTGAAAACGTACATTGTTAAATGTAAATTATCAAAATTTATTAACCATGGGATAGCCCATTCTGCAGCATCATCACATGTAAATTATTTTCATATCATCACTGAATAACAGTTTCCATTATCATCCAAAGCCATAATGGGAAGCTTATTATTATTTTTATTAATATCAAAGATGAAAAGAAAAAACAACAACAAAGCACTCTATTGCTTGTTCTGTATTTTGCTATTATTTTGTTAATAACAATCTATTATTATATATCCAAAAAATCACCCATGGGAATGGCAGCATTTTTTATCAAAAAAAGGAAAAGGCAATGCATAATAAAATGCCTCGGATCGCACATAATTGCCACAAACATTAATAGATACCATCAATGATTTAACTTGATCACGAGCGATTTAACTTTTGTATTATAGTTTTTGTCTTTAATTTAAAATGTAATGAAGAAAAAAACTAAAGCTTATGTATGTAAACATGTATCAAATAAACATTCTCAAGAAGCAACAATAAATAACATATGTATGGGGCATAGAGTTTTGTTTTTGTTTATACATAATATAATAAAAATAAGATATTCAATATATTTACGATAGTTGCTGACTGTCACTGGCTTGTGAGAATATATATGATATAAGCGTACAGGAAACAAAGAGAAAAAAGGCATATAATACATAACAAAAATAAAATAAGAGAAAAAAAAAGCATAATACGTACAAAAAAATAAAATAAAAAGAATGAATATATTAGAGTGAAAAAAAGGGAGGAAATGAGTTAACAAAATAACAAAGAGTTGAATAAAAAAAACAAAATAGCATATATAAGAAAAACTTTCTCCGAAATGATAGTACAAAATGAATATAGAACCAAGGCAGAAGGCAAAAAAAGAAAGGACGTGTGTATATGGAACCAAAAAAAAAAAATGGAAACAGTAATTACATTTAACTACTAACGCCAATGATGCAAAGATGGAGGACGCATGGATGAAACGGATGCCAATCGACGAAGTACTCTACGTGGTCCAGCAGAAGCGGATGACCAACCGGTTTGATCAGATTGCTTACTCGATGTAGTACCAAACAATCCACGCCACCATTGATCTTGCTGATGCGATTGTTGTTGGCGTCTTCTTTGTTGATTGCTCTGTCTATTTTCCTCACTCTCCTCATATTCTTCTTCATCATCGTCGTCGTCATCACTACTACTCGATGTTCGTGGTTCTGATTCAAATTGACTCATGAAGATATCGTAAGGTGGGTATACAGGTGATGGTGCCGTTTCTCGTTCAAGTTGCTCATGATGATGTAATAACGCTTCTCGATTCTCAATCATTGAGGTCCATAGATAAGTCCATTTTGCATTTGTTTGAACCAACCCATTCATTTCTTCAGGGCTGGGTAATCTTACACCACCACCGCCGCCGCCGCGTACTTTCCCACTTGAAGGATAAGCTGCAGAAGTAAGATAGCTGGGTAAAGACTGTTCAAGACCTGTAGACACAGGTGCCAAAACAACAGCCAGTGCTTCTGGATTCATCATGTTGATATCGGTATGATTTTGAATTGCTGATGTAAGGTGTAAAATTGAACAAAGTAAATGGCGATGCAATATCGGCAAACTGCTGATCAGGCTTAAAAGTGTTTTCACATCACTAGAACTGTTATTGATATTGTCCCCTGCAGCAGTACGTAAAAATGCATTATGATAAGCATGGGGAATAACTGGATCTGGCAAGCTTCGTAAATATTTCTTAACAACGCCGGTAATGGCATGAATATCGTATGTTGAAAGATCAACTGGGTTTCCCATGTCAAATTCATGACTTAATTGTCGAACATCAGACGCTGCTCCTGATAATCGGAAAAGGCCTTCTACACGTAATCCTGATATATAATATGAGTATACTTTATCTTTCAGTTATTGTTTATTTCCATAATTAACCTAGCCCATGATTCTATCTCTTTACCTCGATAAATAATTTCAGTGAAACATCGTGCCACTGGCTCGGGTACAGTATAGCCGTTGCAAACGGTGGTCATACCACATCGAGCCGCACAGTCCAATGTTAAACCAAAGAGACCTATTTTATATTATGTTAAAATTCTGTAATAATTTTATTATATGGCAAAGGCATAAATTTACCTTTTGGTTCAGACGTATCAGATGATGTTGATGAATTAGTACTATGGTTATTGTTACCATGGTTACCACCGTTCAATTTACCACGTAACAAAAAAGATAATGGATTTCGTTGACGTTTGGGTTTGAAATAGTAATCGTCCTCATGTATTGATACAACCATAATCAAAAAATAAATATTTAAAAATAACAAAAGTGAAGAAGTTAGAAAACAAAAATTAACAAAGATAAAAAAAAGAAGGAAGAAAAGAGATTTTTTTATTCTCATAAAATAAACATTTTACCTGTTTTAATGCGATAATAATAGAGAAAAAGGGTCAAAAGCAATAAACCAAAACCAGCTTTTTGTTATTATTGTTGTTGGCTGTTCTGCTATTATTTTTATTACTACTATCCTCCCTTGAAAGAAATAAAAGCTTGTTTTCTTCATGAATATTAAAGTTGACTGTGTGTTGTGTGCGGTATCTTTTTTTTCCTAATGTTGAGCCTCAAATTCACCCAAAAAAAAAATTGAAAACAACTTTCCTTTTATGGAAAGGTGTGTTCTGATTGGCCGGATACGATGGCAGCACCTTTTTTTTTTTTCGGGCCCTTTATTACTTTTTGGCATGCACGCCGTTGTGAATAATCTGAAATGCGTGCATGTGTGTGGCGAGACTAGGACGGTCTTTACTTTCAATATATTTTGTTCCGCTTATTTTTCCTTGGAATTTTTAATTGTAAATATAAAACAACAGATCACCTCAGAATCACAAGATTAATCATTTTCAAACTATTTAAACTTGAATATTGAAGAAAATAGAAAAACTCCCCAATCATTAAAGAATGTGTGGGGTAAAACGTGTCTAATGTAGACGTGTTACAAACCGGTTCAACTGTTTAGGTTTAGTTTGTTCTTTGTGTGTATGTGTCATGTATTTATCTTATTTCTAAGATATTATAGGTGCAGTAGAACCACGATGAACATGAACATAATTATTCGTGTGATGGATTGATGTGTATGTAATGTAGAATTGTGATTCTTTTTTTGGCGGAGCTCTTTAAATGATACCCTGAAAGGCAGTTGGTTGGAGCGGATGATGGAAATTATAAAAAAAAAATATTTACAAAGACCGAATCAGCTTTTCCTAAAAAAAGACAGTGAACATATCCGTTTTATATAAAAAAAGGTTCTCAATCTCTCTCTCTGGATACCCCTAAACGTCTCCCTTTTCTTTCCCGCTTTCTACCTTTTTTTTTTTTCTCGTATAGAAAAATGGATTTTGTCAAGCAGCTTGACTTTTCCCAAGAAACGCCATTTGGGTTGCGTTTATATCCTTATTTTGAAAAGGCTTATCAACAAGTGACAGGTCAAAATGCCTCTGATTTTATCTTCACACCTGGTGTTACACCCTTTTCAACTGTCAATGAAGGTAACTATAGAAATATATACATAGCATATACACAAAAGTTGTCAATTACAAAACATACGTTCATCTTGCTTACATCTTAACGATCTACTTCATCTCTTTTCATCTATTCCAGTTGTTGCTACGTGCATCACTTACTTTATTGTCATCTTTGGTGGCCGGTACCTCATGACCAATTTGCCAGCACAGCGATTCCAATATTTGTTCCAACTTCATAACTTATTGTTGACTTTGGTTTCCGGTGCTCTTTTGGTTTTATTAGTTGAACAATTGTTCCCTATTCTTTATAACCATGGTTTATTGTATGCTGTGTGCAATCAAGATGCTTGGACTCAACAACTCGAATTGCTTTATTATCTTAACTATCTTGTTAAATATTGGGAATTGGCTGATACTGTCTTTTTGGTTGTCAAGAAGAAGAAATTGGGTAAGTTTTTTTTTTCTTTTTCTTTTTTGTTATGGGAAAATAGTATGATAAAAATGAAAAGACTTTTGTAAATATTTATGATCTTGATACTAATAAGGGGAAGGGGTTCTTTGGTTGAAATTGTTTTTTTTTTGGGGTGACCAATTTTTTTTTATATTTTAGAATTCTTGCACTATTATCACCATAGTTTGACCATGGTTCTTTGCTTCTCTCAATTGGGCGGTAAAACATCAGTTGTAAGTTACAAAAAAAGGAGATGGGGTGATACAAAATGTTAACGCGTTTTTTATATTCTGATTGATAATTTCTATGTGATCACTGATCCCCGCTCGTCGTTCTACTTTCTTCTATAGTCTTGGGTTCCTATTGTCCTTAACTTGATGGTTCACGTGTTGATGTATTATTATTACTTCCGCACTGCTGCTGGTGCCAAAATCTGGTGGAAGCGTTATTTGACCACTATGCAAATCACTCAATTCATCATTGATTTGTTTGCAGTCTATTTCTGTACCTATACTTACTTTGCTTATACTTACTGGCCTCATCTCCCTAACATGGGTTCGTGTGCTGGTACTGAAACCTCTGCATTGTTCGGCTGTGCTCTTTTGAGTTCTTACTTGTTATTGTTCATTAACTTTTACCGTTTGACTTATAATGCCAAGAAGGCTGCTGTAAAGCAACAACAAAATGGTGAAAAACTCAAGAGCAAGAAGATTTAAATTATTTATTTGATAATTAATACCAAAAAATACCTTTCTTACTAATTTTTTTAATACAAATTTAACACATATAAACATTACATCCTCATAATAATAACCTTCTTCCTTTGTAGTCTGTTTTCTATCTCTTCTTCTCACCTTCGAGGGTCGTATCATTACTTTTATATATTACATATTACATATTCTTTTTCTTTTGTAATGCCCACTTTTTCCCCTTGTACCGAAAAGCATTTTATATAAAAAAAATACATAATATAATTTTTATTATCATTATCACTGTCGTTATCCTTCCAATTCAAGTAATACATTATACAGAACCTGAGCCCAAGTATCTAGTGGGCCTGGTATACAATAACGTAAACAATCTTGACCTCCAACATGACCATCAGGTCTCAGGTCAGTTAATGCTGCCAAATCCACAAATATTCCTCCTGCTGCTTCTACTATTTCTCTTGCCATGGCGTTACGTCTCTGTAATTCACTCCATCCATAGGGTAATTTAACCAATTCATCATCCGTTAAGGGCCTATTTAAAGGTGAAGATGCATCATTACAATAAGGATGCCCAATAGACGTTGAACGATAAATAATTAGCATATCAGGTGAAGCTTGACGAATAGTATGCATAGTCTTAACCATTTCTTGAATAAATGTTTCATCATCTTCAACAACAGGTGCTCGATTCAATATCAAAACAGAATAAGCCTTGAGCATTGTCTTGGTTGTGAAAGGCCATTGTACAATATCTACAGATGGGTGTCCACCTGCTTTATCAATTCGACGAATGGTTGATAAAACATCGTTACGCAAATAACGCATACGTGCTTCTGGTTGAGCACATAATGTGTGATCTAATTATAAATTATTTCATCCAGGTGATACTAAATTATTAGTATAGGTATACCAATTTTCTACTCATTTATATATGTATACAGATTGTATCCCCAAAATCCAATTTAACTACCTTTACAATTGAGTTCACCAAAGCATACAGTAGGTCCATCACGCATGGCATCTAATAACACATCATGTAGTTGATATTGAACAAGGTCGCCCACTAATAAAACATGACGACCATTTAAGGCATGACACCATCGATTTGGATCTACATATTGCATAGGAGGACACTGGTCTTCTTGTATTTGCCAGTGATAATTAAGTCGATCTTGACTACGACATTTTCCATACAGTGGGTCTTGAAAATGTTTTGGTACATGATATCCTTTACCAGGTATCCAATGACCACTTGTCCAGCAATTGATCTTGGAACGCAATGAGTCGACATCAGCTACTTGGCTACCACGTATCTCTTTGACAGGTCCCAATACAGCTTCTGCTACCTCTTGAGCACGTTTAACAGATTGTTCCTGTAATGTCATTCGTTCGTTGGTACTAAGATGGATAGTAGCATATTTATCATTTTGTGAATTAGGCCTTCGATGGGGTGATCTGTACCAAGGTAGATCTAAACTTGGCATTTTGTCATCACTAGTATTACTGCTATCAATCGCCACGTTCTCGTCTTCTTGTGGCGCTAACGGTGACAGTGTGGAGGTTCTAGGCCGTAGACTAGTTAGACACTGATATATAAGAGCAGCAATAGCAAGATAGATTAGAAACCTAACACGACGCCATGGTAATGCCATCCGGGTTATATTTATGTGTATATATATATATATATATATATATATATCAAAAAGGGTTAAGGAGTGAAGGAAATAAAGAAAAAAAAAAAGGGAGTAAGTGGCGGTTGCCAAAACAACTTAAAAAAAAGGCCTTAAACCATACATTACTATATTTACTAATTTTGGAACAATATGTATATATTCAAACAAGACTAAAATCTTCAAGTCGACGCTCTTGTATTAGAACGTGCTGTTGATGATATTTTAGTCGACTATTATTATTATAATTATTATCATTAATGTTATCATTATTATTACTAGTATTAATTGTATTATCACCATATAATAAGATGAATGGATCGGTTGACTGTTGTACCGTTATTACCGTTTCATCACTTGATGTCGATGTAGTTTGTTGTTGTTGTTGTTGTTGCTGTTGTTGATTATTCCTGCTATTATACAAATCCACAAGATCAACTTCATCCGATGGATAAGCTCGATGGCGATGAGGAGTAGCACTGCTCGAACTAGTACGAATTGTTGTTGCCGTACTGAATCGTCTTTGTGGTTGTTGACGACGATCCCAACTATCTGATTCCGTTTCTTGTTCTTCTCTCAGTATACTTGTATCATAATCAGGTAATTCTTCCGCACCTCTAGTAATGCTTGAATAGCTTGGTAATGCATCTTCTTCCGTTTCCGTAACTGACACATTTTGGGTCAAATGAATAGGCAATCCAATACAAATAGGTGCAATCGTATTATTGTTCTTTTTTTTATCATATTTACTGTTCTTGCTGTTATAAGAAATGTTACTATTTGAGGTAGCTGGATAAATTATCAACCGGATATAATGTCTGATCTCAAGATATGGTGAATCCAATGAGAACGATAGTGTATCTTTGGATATGGTGGTAGAAGGTGCATAAAATTGAGCTGTATCAACAATACATGAAGGCGGAAGCTGATCTTTGTTAGGAATATTACAATTTTTCATATATGGTAATGATTTTACGCGATGAGAAGTATTTTCCTTTGTTGCTTTCGTAGTTACTTCAGGTGTTGTTGTCAATGATTGAATGTTTTGTATAGGAAATGAAAATGCAATAGGTGTTTCTAATGGTGGATGAAGATATGTTGATGGTTCGTTATATGTCACAGTTAAGTGTCGTTTTGTCAGTCGATCACTGAATGCCATGGGTGATTCTGTTAATAAAATCATGGCTGGATTTTCTTCACTAGAAAAAAATATCAAGATGTACAGGTATAGGAGAGAAAATTATAAGAAATAAAATCAAAATTCAGTTTAAAAGCTAATAATATACTCTTTCGAATATATTCATAAAAATATGTTACCTATTTTCATAATGATAAAAACTTTGTTGTACAACATCCACTTCAATTTTGGATATACCAGTGATACGAGGTGAACCCGACGATGATGTAGAAGATATGGAATCATCATCATCATCTACTGCGGTACTTGTATCTCGTTTTAAAAGTCGTACGATACCATCAAACTCAAGTAACCCCTGATCAAGCGATACCCATTTTGGTACCTTGAACTCCCAAATGAAATAGTACTTATCCCTTTGTGCTGTACCACGCATAGGAATACGAGGGCAGACATAACCAGCTACTTGACCTGAAGCAACATCTTGTGGCATCAGTGTCTTTTCCAAAATAACTTCTTTTTCTGTCCGGATTGGTTTTTTGCTTAGTTTGCTATTACTCGGAATGATTTTAGCAATGACGGTGTATCGTATATCCACGAATTTAGATTTGAATGTTGGGTATAAATGACCGGGTATTGTTATTTCGAAGCCTATTGATAATGTTATGTTATCTCTCTTTCGCTCCTGTAAACATGAATGTATGATTATTATTATTATGATTATTATTGGTGACCATTACCTAGTTCAGTGACACCACTTGGTAAAGTAGCTTCTTGAAGTAAAACACTTTTCGATTTTCGAAAAGTTTTATGAGCATTCATACGTTCTGCCAAGATGGAATGTTGAGATTTTAAAGGGTCACGCCAAGTCAATTCTGTTTGGCCCACAAATTTGATTTCAATATGATTGACTTTGGTTGGATGAGATGCCACAATACGCAATTTCCCTCGTAATTTTTGTCGGCGTGGATTAGTAGCTTTAGAGAGTGTCAATAAAGAATCGCCTTTGGTTCGTCGACTGGAAGGTCTTGCAGCAAAAAACTGTACACTGTCAGGAAAAATAAGATCAATTGCAATAATACCACCATTGACATTCATATTCATATTAGATTATTATTAATTTATTTGTTGTTATTATAGTATTAAAAGCATTAGTTATGTATAGCTTGTTATATAAGTTGGAAGAAAGAAGAAATAATAATAATAGTAAAAACGAGAAAGAGAAAAGAGAAGAGAAGGGTACAACAGGAACATATAAAGAATAGTGTACTGTTACAGATCATTAATAACAGAAGCCGTTGTGTAACCTTTAGAAAAAAAGTAGGCGGAGCCGAGCTGTGAAGATCCGCTAATTTTTTTTGTTCCCATAGGAATGACCAAAAGCTTATAATTCATGTGTTAAGCAAGAGTTGCTATCCAATTGCTGTTACTAAGTACAACAGTTGCCTATCTTCTTTACACTTCCTTCTTCAAGGAGTGGGGAAATATAAACCCAATATCAACGTTATCTTTTCGGTTCGGAATACACCATGTCTCTGATAATATAAAAATAGCAATAATAACAATATCTGCAGAAAAGTGATAAAACTTTTTCATAAATTTACTTTTAGTTTCTTATATTAAAATTATTTTTGTGTGACATAATGCCACATTGGTTATATCCAATGAAGCAATAATCTGGTATAAAATTAATGGTTGCTCAACCCTTCTCCCTTCTCACCTTTCACGGTAACAGAGTCGTTTTTTTCTACATACTAGTACTCAATAACAACACTACGTCTAGTAAAATAAATAAAATCACAAGGGTTCAGTGAAATGTACAATATTAGAGAGCCTATATTTACTTTTCTTTTTTTTCTTTTTTACGTACTGGGGAAAATCGCTGAATATAGATTCGAAGCGGGCTTAATAAGTTACATGTACTGTACATGTTTATAGTTTACTTTTTTTTGGGGCAGAGTAGATTACAGGTAATTTACTTATCACTCAATCGAAGCTGACCTCGGAATTTCGATCTGCATTTACTTGTATTTGACAGCTTTGCGTTTTGCTTGATTTTTGACATTTAAAGAAAATAAATCAAAAGAAACCTGCTTTGTATTTCAAGTTGGCTAAAAGTAATATTTATCAACTATTATGACTGGCTTAGATTTTTGTCTTTTATCACGATTAGTTTAATAAAAAAAAATTGCTCTGCTTATTATTGTGGTAACCATCAAATTAAATGATATTAAAAAAGTGTAATTTGTGTATCTATACAAAACTGGAATAGATTTCACCCAATAAAAATGTTACAAAATGACGAGAGTATGGTATATTTTTTCATTAAGTGGTATCGTGCTTGTTTCCTTATTTGTAATATTAGTACTACAAAAAATAAAAGGACTAGAATATAAAGAAGTTGAACAATAAAGTATTCAATTATAGATTATGAGAAAAATTTATGATCAAGTAGGTTAGGTTATTGACTAATAACTGTTGCAAGGGCACACAGACTATAATTAATACCAATCAGACTAACTACATTACTAGCTACACTGCTAATTACACTGCTAATTACATGCTACTGCCAGACAAATATATAAAATTAGCTCGATGCATATATTTGGCAAGTAATATGTAAACGAGGATATAGTGAAACTGAGATATTATATTTCCTGTTATCAATCCAGTTGTGGATATTTAATTTATTAGAATTTAAAGATAGAAAAAAAGAGGACTTGTTTTTTTACTACTAAAAGCAGTAGAGTAAATAAATTCGATAGAGCTATGGTTGTGAAGAAAATAGAAAAAGAGGTTTACGTGAAAGAAATCTAAAAAAAAAATTGGGTTCCCTTTGCTGCTTTTACTAATAATCTTTGTTACACAGTTGACAACTCTCGAAGATAAACTTGACTATAAAAGGAGAGTGCTTCGCTGCGACTGGTATTTTATCGCTTCTGATCTATTGTGTTATTAAAACACTCAACATTTTTTCTTTCTATTTATTTGCACTACTTCTATTGATGTCATTACAGAGAAAGTTTACCACAGTATCTGGGATTGAGTAACGTTTATTGAATAAGATGAATGACTAATATAAAGTATCTTTTGATCATGCAGTGACGAAAAAATCTATAAGCTGTTAAAATAAACTAAAAAGAGACATTCATTTATGAAAATACATGTATTATTTCTTTATCTCACTGATCTATTTTTCTATAGTGGAGCACTTTGAAATCAGGAAGAAAAAAGATCTGTAAATAATGTATATAACATATAGTTACTTATAATATATGTTTAATGAGTACGTAATCTACGTATTATATCTTAAAATACCATTTTATACTATTGTATCAATCCACACATTAACAGATAATAATTTGAGATAAACTGAAACGCATTGAAAATAGGTCAATGCCTAATTTCAAAGATGGAATCATTAGAAATACTCCTTGTAATACACTCAAATAATGAAACTCTTTGAGTAAATTTGCTGTACATTTTTCCTTTTTCACTGTTGTGAGGTATAATAATGATTAAAGTTTATTTTAAAGAGCACGCTGGTGCCTGAATAATGATAAATTTGTACGCACGACTGCTAATCTATTTATTGTATACTATTTGTTATTACTGTACCAAGAGCTAATTAATCATATTAGTTCGGTGTGTAGTAACCATTACTCAGATAATTTTTTTATGATAGGGGGTCAGATGGTATCGATCAAAAGAAAATTGTAAAAGGGGTGTCAATATGGCTAACATATTATTTGAAGAGGTGATGATTTACTACGAAACTTTATTTTTTTTATATAATACTTCATGTACTTTATTATTTACTTTTCTAAAATAAAATTTTATTAAATGGTTAATATTGTTCCTGTTGTTATAAATAGAATATAGTGATATACGGTCTCCTGAATAATTTAAAATATGTACGTACGTAGGTTTTAAACTGTTCAAATTCGAGCTAGAATGACGGAATAACTTACCGTACGTATTACAGTACGTATGCGACATTAATTTAAAATTCTACATGTACTCGTCAAGTATGAAACCCCATATGAGACTGATGAATCATTAGCTATGCGAATTAAACCTATTACAGAAACTTGTCGATGGTGGACCTGGCTATTTTTTTTTTTATGATGGTGGCGATTTTCATCGATGTTATTATAAAACCATGCTACTTGGCTTTATATAGAGTGATGAAATAAGATAGTTTTATTTACTTTTTACACCCCCACCCTTTGTCTCCCTCCTACTATCTTATTGGCGTTATTTACATTTATGACGACATAGAGAAGAATCTTTGTGTATTTTTTTTCTATATCAGCGATTTTAACTTATACGAGACAAAACAAATAAATAAATCAACCATGTAGATTAATGTTTGTTACCTCCCTGAACCAACAAATACCTTCCCTAATAATGCATTAAAGAGTTTCAATTTACCATACACTCCAGTTTTGTCCAGGCATACGTACGATATATCAAGTGATACTCTAATGAATAATTCATGAACTCTCTCCTTGTCACCCTAGAGAATTTATAATGGTAAGTCACTACTATATAGCTCTTCTAAAGGCGAACAATTACAGTATTTATGTTTTTCAAGTAACTCTTATATAATGAGTTACGGATGTAATAGTACTAGTACATTATATGTTTTCCTTGCTTTTTTTCACAATTCTCTAAAAAAATGATGTCTTTTAAATCGACAGATAAAAAAAACTAATAATTGCTCGTAAGGTTATCAATGCATTATCTAGACTTTAGATCACACATCTATACTCCTATTCTTATACATTATTTTTGTCTTTTTTTTTCCATATTTCCATATCATCTGAATCCAGTACAATGATGTACGCACGTACATAATGAAAAAAACGATATGACGATCGAGTTACAGTATAGTTATTTACATGAAATTTTCTTTTCTTTCGATTTTAGTAAATAGAAATATGATGATCATCTACTACGTATGAGAAAAAGAAACAACACGAGGAGGTGAGGCTTAGCAGGTGCTGTTGTCAAAAACGTATTCTCTTTGTAGTATATTACTGTATTTGTACATACAACATAATCTACTCTAAGCGATTTTTTATTTATTACTATTATTTATTGGAAGATAATCTATTATGTATAATTACTAGAAAAGAAAAGCGACAAAAAACTGAGTAGAAAAAAAAGGCAAAGTAATTCGTATTCTTTTACAAATTCAAATTATTATTATGAATGTTTTCATAGAATCAAAAAGTATCTTCAAGAATGTCATGGAAGCTAATGTCACTAGCCTCAAGATTCGAAAATCCAAAGAGTCTTTTAATGTACCTGTAGTTATGTTCTTGTTTTGAGCATCTACAAATCGGTATTTCTGTGTACATAACCCGCCATAATAAATATTATTAATTGGCTACCAACTGGTATTATGGTAATTATTGGAAGTTTGTGGATGAAGATTCCTTCTGCAGAAGTGCACATGGATTTGGTTGCCTCTACAATTACAAATTAATAAAGAAAAACTTAACATATATGTTAAGAAGCATGATAATTGAGATTCTATATATCTATTCTTCTTACAGTTAATTGCGTCATATTGATTGCAGAAACATTGCAATGATGCAATGAAGGATTATTTGTATGAGTTAAAAAGATTTATTTATTTATTATTATGTTTCTTGGAATGGTAGGTTCCCATCTTCTCTTTTTTATTGTTGTTTGGGGGGATTCTTTTAGAACAATGAAAAGAATGTCTATGTACTGCCTTTAAAACATATATTTTACCCATAATTAATGTATTCTTAATAAAGATATTGCTCAGTAATAGCACTATGTATAGTATCGACACATTTTTATACATACCAATTCTTAAAAAAGAAAAAAAAAAGGGGGGGCCGTTTAGTTTCAGGAGTTTAGAAGACGTGTGATATCCTACCATCTATATTAATATACTTCACCCTTTTGTTATCTTTTTTTGATAGTGTGTGATCAAAGTCTAAGAGAGGATAGAAAGTAAAAAGAAGGAGTATATAGTAAACCTTGAAAGGGGGGATACGGAGCAAGATTACTACTGTGAGTAATCTACAGACACTTAAATCCTTGCGATGATTGTTGGGAATGACGCATAACTCTTGTTATATTAGAATATGCGGGTCACAGCATAATTTATTATTGCGTATTGTTGTCTGTGCTCTAATTTTTTTTCTGGTTGTGGTGGAGTACAAACAATCAAATCTTTCAGCAACAGATGAAAAAGAACTCTCACACGCCATATCAACCTGTTTTTCCATTATTTTTCGCACGCAAAAACGTAAAACGTATTGTGCTACTACATAAATATCTATATACATCATCTTGATTTTTAGATTGTTTGTTATTATAATTATCTATTACTGATATCATTCTTGCATTATTTAGAATAAAATGCTACAATCATCGATACTAACGTTAAAAGGAAACTATCGGGGGGTTTCATTTTACATT
Organism: Circinella umbellata; assembly: GCA_025093555.1. NCBI lineage: Eukaryota > Fungi > Mucoromycota > Mucoromycetes > Mucorales > Lichtheimiaceae > Circinella > Circinella umbellata. The sequence goes on along the minus strand of JAIWNF010000011.1, from coordinate 91,143 downwards.
TTTCCCATTTCCGGCGTGATGACACTTTGGTTGGATGATGCGGTCGTTTTATTGTGATGAATGAATGACAATTAAAAACATCAGGTGAAGAAAAAAAAAATGTAAAAAAAAAATGATCAGGGTTTTGAATTGTACAACGATACAACTAACCTCCGCATTTACCCTTCTTTTTTTGACTCCTTTATCGTCTCAGCTTTTTATTTTCATTCTTCCGGACTTGATTGTGATAAAATAATAATTTTAATTGTGATAATGCCAAGTAACTTCAGGTGATACCATTTGTGGCACATCTTCCGTGATGCAGAGATGAGCGGGCATACTGCTGGGTTGAAAAAAAAACGAAAAAAGCTTATTGCATTTGACTCTACAATTTTTTAGGCAAGACCAGATTGATTGTAGTACAAACTATTGTTTTTTGGGGGGGAGTGGAGAGGGAAGAGAAGGGAGTAAAATACAGGATCTTTCCTAATGATTGGGGGGCCCCCTTTTTTCTCATATTTTTTTCATTTTGGCGTTGGGGGTCTTTTTTGATTGACAGTGTGATTTATTGTGATTGGCAGGAGATGAAAGATGAAAATTACAATTTCAATTGTTGGCAGAATTACAAAGTTCATATGGCAGCCAGGAACTGTAAATTTAGTCCCTTTTATAGAATATAAATTTTCTTAATATAACAGACGTTGAAGCTTTATGAAGAGACATTGAAAAACTACAAAATTTTCTGTCCCTCCATGCACCGAGATAACCAAAAATCTGTTCTGGTTTTATATCTATTTCTTTTGCGTACCTATCACAGATTTTTTTTCATAGTCTTCTAGTTGGTTATATGGAACACCCCAGGCGCAAGTATAAGGATCCTCGTCTTTATTGACGTTGACAAATTCGCGTATTTCTTTGTAGGTTGACATACCGTTCGGTTAAAATAATATTGTTCTATATACTCGTAAATTTCTCCCTCACTTTGATCAAAATTAAACCACTCATCTCCAGTAAGTTTAACGTCATTATCAAGGATTTTATTTATTATAGTTTTATATTTATAAGTCATTGTCTATTTTCATTTTTATGCTATTTTCATTATTATTATGTGTTTATCGTAGTGAATCTTTTACACAATTTTGTAATTGCCTTGGGATATATTTAAATTTCTGACTCTCTAAGCGGGTGCTTTTGATATGATTCACAAAGTATAAATGTTTATCCAGGCATTTATTATTATAGTTTATGACAATAGAATTATACATTTTATTTTTATATAGAAATTATATGTAAGCCTGTAAACCTTTTTTCCTCTTAAATCGATGATTAATGATTGTGGTCTGACACATTTGGCTTTTGCGTGTGTTGCTTACTGTATGAATTTACTTTTTTTATTACATCATATTTGAATGTCACTATGCTTTTTTTTAAATAATCGTAGTAACTACATAAATATAGCTAAATACAAATTAAATGCGCAATATAGGAACCTACCTCTGTGTGTAATATAACACAAATGACATTAAATTTGATTGTGTTTTCTTTTTTTTTTTTTTTTACAAATAATTTCATATGTAGTAACTAAGATAACGAGATTAAGATGTAGTTAGTGTACATAAACGTTGAGGATGTGTGCTGAAAAATCATACATGAAGTCAGAATAATATATATCCATATGGTTGTATTAAGGTAACTTCCTCATTACTATAAATTTAAGAGTTTGTAATAAATGATGAGGTAACTCAGAACTTTAGTATTATCATAAAGCTCATCAATTAAATGCACACTTGTATAAGTTCAAGGGAAGCATAGGTCACATTTCTGCTTGAATATTACACACTACCAAACCACTGTTTTCTTTTTTCTTGGCCGAATTATTGATCACTCGTCCTATTCTTTTTTGGATATATCCACCTTGAACCCCAAAACAAAGCTCATTATAGCAATATACTAAGATAAAAAAGCATTTATTTACGGTAATATTTGATGGCTATTGTACATTATCCCTCCTTCCCCCCGCCCTATTCTAATCCATCCCGAAATCACTGCGTGATCTTCTATTGTTTAAATTGAATGCACTGTTATCTACATAATAGATCAATAAAATTAGCTCAATGCATGTGTTCTAGAGAAGTAAAAAAAGCGTCGGTGATAAGGAACTAGATCATAAACTTACCGCAAAAATTATCAGAAAACCAGCTTATATTAATAGTGTTTGTCCGGTAGACCATGTGGCAAAATACACTAAACAATACATGTAATAAGAACAGTAAGTTAGTAATAATTCAATGGAAAGAAATTCGTATACAGTTCTGCAAGATGATAAAACGTCGTCGTCCAGGATTTACACATAAAAGCAACCGCCCTCCCCTAACATGCACCATGAAGAGCAGTACACGCTTAGAACAAACGACATACCAAACCCTGCTGCGTGTCCAAAATAACCATTGCTCAAACGATTATGCTATGGGAACATAACCATGCGGTCTTAATGAGGCAGCTACAGCGGCATCGGCCCACAGGACTTACATAGATTGTGAATACGTGTACACAGTGAAAAGAAAAAATCATAAGAAAAATGTAAAAAATTAAAAAATAATCTCCGAATAGAATGGTTCAGCTTCATTTAGTAACCTAATTTGGAAACGTAACCAATTTTCAAAACCTTGGTAATATTTGGTATTTGATTGAGAGCTCATTTTATTAATTAAATAATATATAATTCAGGTATTTATTATTATAGTTTATGAAAAACATTATTTTAACCGAACGATATGTCTCTAACCCACAAAGAAATACGCGAATTTGTCAACGTCAATAAAGACGAGGATCCTTATACTTGCGCTTGGGGTGTTCCATATAACCAACTTGAAGACTATGAAAAAAAATCTGTGATAGGTACGCAAAAGAAATAGATATAAAACCAGAACAGATTTTTGGTTATCTCGGTGCATGGAGGGAGAGGAAATTTTGTAGTTTTTCTTTCATTATTATCAATGTCTCTTCATAAAGCTTCAATGTCTGTTATATTAAGAAAATTTATATTCTATAAAAGGGACTAAATTTACAGTTCCTGGCTGCCATATGAACTTTGTAATTCTGCCAACATCTGAAATTGCACTGCTATTGTAATTTTCATCTTTCATCTCCTGCCAATCACAATAAATCACACTGTCAATCAAAAAAGACCCCCAACGCCAAAATGAAAAAGATATGAGAAAAAAGGGGCACCCCCAATCATTAGGAAAAATCCTGTAGGAAACCAATCAATCAACTTAAAGTAAGAAATTAGTCCGTTGATTGTGTAACATCAACTTGATCAATGCTTTTTTTTTCAATGTCCACTCTGAATTAAGAAAAAAAAATAATCATTAACTTTTATTTTTGTGCGATTGAATGTTAAAGATCATGTCAATTGTTCTTTCTTTCCATGAGTTTCTATGAATAAAAGTATTAACATAAATGAATCGCATGATTAAAATGTTGTCAGAAAATAGAATAAAATAACGAGTATATGATCTTGAATATAACAAAATTTATTCATTAAATATGCAAAAAGGAAAGATAAAAAAAAAGATTGGGTGATTTTGTGCAGTTTTTTTTTTAAAAAAGAGAAGATATATATACAAAATAAAACTATTCAAAATTTGTTTTTGTGGGGGTCAAAGGTTGATAAACTTTTCCCTTTTTTTTTTGACGGTTCATCATATTATATATGAAAGAAAAGAGAGGTGGGGGAATATTTAGATTGAAAGAGAAAGAATAAAAGATATATATATAAATGATAATATTGACAAACTGTAGCTGATGGTATATAGTAAAAAAAAAAGAAGAAAGTGTTATTTATATGAAATGTGAATGTAAAAATTGCTGGTATAATAATAATAAAAAGGTATGCAAGAAAGAAGAATGAATTTTATGATGTAGAAACAGATTGTGGTGAAGATGGCATAAGAGACTTGCATAAATTCCGCAATACTTCATTGTCTTCATGTGCTTTTGTTAATTCTTGCTGCAGACTTGCATTTTCTGCTGACATCTGTGCAAGTTTTGCTGCCATGGCTTTCATACTGGCTTGCTTTTTAGCACGATATTTTGCAGATGCGATCTTATTTCGATGGCGTCGTTCATCAAGTGTTACTGAGGATGCTGCTGGTAATAAATGACTTGTAAGTTGATGATGATTATCATAATGGTGATTATAATACTGATCATTGCTTGCTTCTGAAAAAACAGGAGAAGGTGGTGGAGAATTGGGTGCACCAATGGTAGAATCAGGTGGAGATAATAACTGGTCTTGATGTTTGGATGGTGGAGAAGAATAATGGTTATTGGTGTCTGATGAAATGATAGCGTCGATGGACATACAGCGGTGAGACATTTTGAAAAGTATTGTTGGGAAAAGAAAAAAGAATATGATTTTACTAATGAAAAGTGATGAAAGAAAAAAAAAAGAAATGGGGAAATGATAAAAATAAAGCGACTTTATATATAAATTTATTTGGCGGACAAAAAAGAAGGAGATCATATACCAAAATGACCTCATTTCTGCCTAATTTAGTATTAGACGTGAAATGACATAATTCTTTTTGGGGGAGTGAAAATCTTCGCTTGTCATCATCTTTTCAATTTCCCTTGCTTTTTAAAAAAGTTGGGATAATGAGGTGATACAAAGCACTGTCCCTCTTTTTTTTTTACACACGCACAGCACCAACCACACCCACCATCCACACCATTTTTATGCTTTCTTTTTTTTTCTGTTGATTTCCTTTTCCCTCCCCCCCCCAACTAGTCTCCCTTTCTCTGGTGCCGCATTTCTTTTTAGCTCATGATAGCTTGTTTTTCTTTTTGTATTACAATACTACATTCAGAGTAACCATGCATTGATTTATTACCACAATGCCCATACTACGCTTTTTTTTTTTTTTTTTTGGTTCGTCACTTAAGCGTCATTTCACCCATGATACTTCTCATGGTGAACCATTATTTCTTTTTCTCACGTGTATGAGTCGATCATTTTAAAATAATACCTGACTTTGACTTGATGTTTGACTGATTTAAACTGATGATAAAGAAGAAATATGACGAGAGAACTGTCAAGTTTATTTATTTTTTACTGTATTAAAAAAAAAAAGTCATGTTATTGTTTCTACTAATAATCATCAAGAGCGTATTATTAAAATATTCTACAACTATGATTACTTATCGATACATGACCCTTTTTAGACATTAAAATAGAAGAATATGAAAAAAAGAATAATACTGATAACATCTTTTGTTATAAATATTCCCACATCTATTCTTCCAAATTTACCATAATAAAAAGAGTTGCTATGGAGAATGAAGTTCTAATAGTTACCATGACATTCTTTTTTTTTTACATTTAAAAAACGAGACTAACCAAATTTGGAAATGCATAAAAAAAACCTTTAAAAAATCTAAAATTAGCTACATCAATGTTTAATTACCATTTTTTCTTTTCAAACCGTTTTTTATTGTTTTAACTTTCCACTTCTTTCTCTATCTCAAAAAAAAAAAGTTACAAAGAAAAATAACTCGTGCTATGAATATATTTTTTTATTTTCTTTTTGCCAAGTGGTTCTTCTAAAAAGAAACAAAAGGGATAAAAGAAAAGGAAAAGTAAATATTCATTCGTCATACGCTAGTTGAATGTCATTAATACCATAGAAATAATTAAATCAAGGGTTTTTATGCATTCCGTTTTTTATTTGTTAATTGAAAATTAAACCACATCATGATAACACTATGTAATAAAAACATAAAGCGAAACAAAGTCAGTACTTCACTTGTCGCTTTGGTATGTTGATATCTCATCCCAATAATAATGACGCGTATTGTCACTCATTTTCTCATATTCTGATTTATTGATCAATTTATACAAATCCCCAAATCGGGATTAGTGGCATAGCTGTTATTTCTATTTTTGTGGAGCTATTAGCATATAATGATGTTGTTGCTGGTAACAATGATTATTATTACTACTTATTCCACTATATACATTAAAGTATTCTCTAGTTTGCACACATGCTATTCTGTGTTTATATATCAAGTAGTTTCCTTTATTAGTATTTTTTCACTAGAAGATTAAAAGTTTATATAATTAAAAAAGATTGAGAATGTATAATGACTAAATAATCATCCTTACTTGCTTTAGAATATATAACATCATTGCAGCAATGACTTTCTCCCCCCCCCCACTTTTCTTAGTGCCAAGAAATATCCCGATCCGATCTTTTGAAACACATTTTGACATATTTTTTTTTTGTTAGGACTATTAAATAGTCGATCGACTTTACCGATAATAAAGATCATATACAACTATTATATTTATTATATAACAATTCGAATCTTTACTATGTGCAAATAGTACTATATATATATATATCTAATTGCACATTCTTTTACTTAATGGTAAAGTTAATAAACTAAATAATACGTAATAAGATTCACTGAAATGTGTGTTGTATTACAATAAAAAAAATTATACTTTTCCCGATACGCTGTCTGGATCGCCGATGGTATACTCAAATGTCACATGTATAAATATGCTTAATGTTTAGACTACTCTTTCTAAATAGACTAAAACATACACGGACACTATTGTACTGATTGAAAAATGTCTGGGAAAGTATATTTGATATACTATTCCCTGTACGTATTACAATTGTCATTACAGTATGTGTCATACACTTGTTTAGGACACTATTACAAAGTCGTACAAATTTTTTAGTTCCAAAAAAAAAACAAGAGAAGATAGGCAACAGCAATGGAGTGGATATTACGTTACCCGTTTTTTTTTATGCTGTTCCGGCTACCGCCTTGTCACTTGTACTGCTGTCAACAGTTGCTGTTTCTGTGTTTCTGATGACTAGTGCTCTGAATGGATGTTCTGGTAGATTATTTTTAATTTCAATAAAACTTAATCTGATGGTTGGGTTGCTGACGAAAACTCGGTTGAGTATAACAACCGAACGTCGCTGAAGAGTTAATAAACTTAGCAAAGGACAGTGAAAACAATAATAATGAAGAAGATGTAAATCCCACCACACGAAGTTGAATTTGTAATTTACGGCTTATTTCGAATTGATACTATTTTTTGTGCACAGATATCACCATTCTTATATATCGCATAAGGAGTCGTAAAACTTGTTGAGATTTTGAATAATACTTTTTGTTTTAACATATTAAATGATAATTATGTCTTTTCTGTACGCAGTGATCATTAGATAGGATGCAAACTTTTAATGAATTATTTATTTGTGTAAATCCAGTAACTTTGAATTATTATGACATAATTTTGCAGTTATATATTAATTGTTGCTATGGCATTAATATTCATGCTTTTTTTCCAAAATAAAGAAAAAAAAACTTTCTTATAATGTCAACTTCTACAGTATTCTTTTAAATATGTAAAAAAAAAGTCAGAATATCAGAAGTGAGAATAAACTGACGAGATATAAAAAAACTGTTAAAATACAAAGATTATATAGAAAACGTCTGGAAGAAGTAAGGAATCAATAAATGAATTTATTTTATAGAGATATATATATACTACTACTACTATATAATGCAATAAAAAAAATGTGCAACAGCTGTACGACTTTTAAACAAGTTTAGTACTACGTATATTCCTTTGTACAATCCTACATCTTTTTATCATGTTGTTTCGATTATCTTGGTTTCAGGCGTGAATTCTTGAATGCTCCACGAACTTGAGATAGAATCCCGATGTAAATAAGTGTAGACAAAAGGAACGTCTTCATATATCCGATCGCTATAAGGTTTGAATATTATTGTATTGTCTGACAAGTTGTGTATTGATGCATAAATCAATATCAGATCTTGTAAATTCGGACATACTTTTTGAATCCAACCCATATCTACACTGATAGGTCTAACCTTTGTACGTTTTTTTCTTCCTCCTGATCTTTTTTTGAATCCCATCATTTTTAAATGTGTCAATGATTTTCCGTAGTTGCTTATTTCTGTAATAAGTTGCTTGCAGAAAACAAATGCATTTTCCGTTGAATTCTGAAATGAAAAATGTTCAAAATGAGTTATGTAAAAGGATCGGATTTGTCTGTAATACTGATAGCCGGTGGATATCGGGTCTTCTTCTCTCTGCTCTTGCTTATTATAAATTGTTTCGTCTATACATGGACTCTGAATAAAGATCGTTGTTGCGTGGCTGTATTTGTATAAAAGGTAAAGACAAAGTAAAGCGTTATGATGTTGCTGCGTTGATGCAAATGTTACTTTTAATAAACTAAGTTTTCTCATTTTTGGAGCGACCGGACACAAGCGATGTATGAACGAACGGTATTGTTCTGGTGATGTTATTGCGCTTTCTTTAGCTAGATGTAATTCGATCCCTTTTAACGTCATATTTTCTAATTGTGGACAATAGGTGTGTATTGCTTCAAAATCATATTCGGTTAGTTTATTTGTCGTTCTTGTTGTGTTGCTGTCGCATTTGTCTTTCTCATAACATAGAATCAAATTGGTCAAGTTGGGAGTAAATTGCAACAAATCCGACATTTCTGGTACCTTGTACATTGCTTTGGTTATTGCAACACGGACAGCTGTATCATTAATATTACTATCCTCATTATTCAAATTAGTTATTCCTTCGCTAATAGTATTATTGATGGTAAGTAGAACATCTCGATAACGATATGTTGATGCTATTCCCATTGCTTCAAAATCAGATATCCGTCTTACAAATAAATATTGTAAACTGTATAATTTTTTTGCTGCATTGTAATTATAATCAGCATCTGTCATCAGAAAAACATATAACTGCCACCATGATAATTCAAGAGCTTGAATGTTTGGCTTGCAAAAATTAAACAGCTGTTGTAGGTCATTTGCTATCGTCCAAGAATGAACCTGATCCTCAAATACAATACTGGTCGTCAATGATGAGAATATTGCTGTAGTTTTATTAATAATACACTTGTTCATATAGGTTGATTTATCAGTAGTAGTGTCGTTGCTAAATATAATATTATCCACAGTAGTGTCATCAACAGATGCTGTCATTGCCATTATCAATTTTTTCCTCAGCTGCGTGGCTCGTTCAATAATCGTCAAAAAGGTATAAATTTGATTAATTGTCGAAAAACTGACTCGATTATAAATCCTTGTAAAAAATACAAGGTAAAAAGTTGTACAAACAGACATACAGTTAATACAATCATTTTTCGGTAAGAAGGAGCTAATTTTGACCAACGCTATCAAAGGAATTGGTTGGAAGAGGATGGTAGCGGTATGATGGTAGCTTTGTTTATTTTCTTTTGTATTTTCTTTCTCATTATTACTCTGATTGGTATGTTGCTGCTGCTGTTGCTGTGAGTGGCGAGATTCAGATGGTTGAATATCCTTCTCTTCATTTTTCTATAAAAATAGAGCAGTTGATCAATGTTTATTACTTTGTTCATAGTTTACGTGGGAAAAATGATACATCTCATATATATATATATATATAAGTATCGCATACCGTGGTGTCAGTCATTTTATCTTCTTCAATGTGATGGTTATGATCAGGTAAAAAAGTACTAATACTTTTTACAACAATATCAGTGATAAACATTAAAAGTAAAAGTAAAAATATCCACATTAATAATATATGCCACTAGTACGTATAGTGTATATTTATATTGATCAACGTAAAAGAGAAAAAAAAAAGAAAAAAGAGAAGAAAAAGGTAAGATATAATTAAACCAAACCATTGTGGTTGTGAGATATATCCATGCAGTTATTGTGATTATTATCCGCATGAATATAACTACGTAAATAAAAGCCACCATAAAAAAGAAAAGTTGATAATAATGATAGTATAAATGATGTTTATAATATCACATTTTACAATCAATGGAAGCTTTTAAAACAATTAAAGTTAATATTTTATAGACAATAAAGACAGTCTATGTAATACACAAAAATTATAAAAATGCTTCGGAAGTTTCGTTTTCCCGATTCCTGTTTGCCTTTGCTGTTCTGTTTCTTCTTTTTTAAAATATATTTCTTCCATTTTTTTTATAATAAAAAAAAAAAAATGGGACGTAAAAGAACAGTTGCAACAAAAAGTCAAATTATGAAACTTGCTTCTGAAGAAGCCAGTCATACTGTTGATGAATCAACACATGAATGGTTAGAGAATGCACCAACTCTTGATGCTAATTCTGTCAATTTATTTGACGAACTTTGTGATGCTGCTAAACGAGGTATATACACTTTCACATTCACATACATGCACAAATATATATATATATATATATATTATGAACTGTTATGATTAAAACCAAGAATGTTGGGGGTTGTTGTTAAATATAGGTGATCTCGAGAAAACAGAAAGTCTTGTACGTAACTTTGGTGCACCAATAGATCTTGTTGATGCCTGGCAAAGTTCACCACTTTATTATGCGTGTACGGTAATCTAATAAAGGGAAAAAAAAGAGAGAGAGAAAAGAGCAAAAAATCAAAATATAAGACTGATTAATTCTATGAATATTTTTTTGCTCTATTTAGGTCTTTGTGGTCATTATGAGGTTGGCATTATGATTTTTTTTATTTGTTTGTTTAAATTTATATATTAATAATGAAAATCAGGTTGTTGAATTTTTGTTAGAGAATGGAGGTAATTAAGTATTTTATGATATTTTAGATGTTATATACATTGTGCTAATTATATATTTATAAATAATTACTATAGCACAATGTGATCCTAATACTTTTTCAGGGTAATTTATCTTTATAAAGTTTCTGATATAAAAGTATTATATATAACATATTTAAAATATTTTTTATATAGTGAACGATGTCTTTATGGTGCATTAAACGATAAGGTAAAAATATATAATAACTAAAAGAATTTTCATGCAGAATTAATTTCTTTATTTATTATTCAGATCCGACGATTATTAAGATCATATAAGTTTTCTAAAGCTACTAACGAGAATCAGGTACAATTATTTTACTATTCTTTATTAAAAGAAAGGAATTAACGATCTCAACTTATCATCCAAAATATAGCCTTATTTTCAATTCTTGACCAATTTATATAATGATCATACATATCATGATCTTACATTCATGATTCGTCGATCAACAGTAAATAACAATGATGAAGAGGATGTAATTGATGAATTTGCTGTAAACCGGTTTGTTATAGCTGCTCGATCCAATTATTTCAAAAATCAACTTTTAAATCGATGGCGTAATGACAGTCAAGTCAAACTTTCCTCTAAACTTGTGGATCCTGGGGCATTTGAAGCAGTTCTTCGATACCTATATACTGGCCAATTACATGATATTCAACAAGATACACTAGAAAACATGATATTTGTTTGTAAACATCTCGAGATGCCTGAACTTCAAGAACGCTGTGAAGTCATGTTGGGTATACAAACGCAAGCAGATGATGATATTTTATCAGAAATTCTAGAGGATGAAAAGAATGCTAATCGTGCCCAAGATGCAAAAGAAATGGCAAAAATTCGAGGTGACTATGAAGTCTTTTTACAAACGATGCTTGGGTGTGCTTATTTTATTGAAAAGAAGAATGATCAAGGAGACTATATTGCTGGAGAGCCATTACTTGAAGATGAAACAAAAGTACAATCACCAGAAGCTGCATTTGCAGATATTGGAATTTTGATGGAAGGCGTCTTATTTTTATGTCATAAAGCTTGTTTATGTCGATCAGAATATTTTAATATTATGCTTCATGCGGCATTTTCTGAATCAGAGGCGGATATTTCAACAATTCGTTATCGACACGGCGAACAAAAACAAGAGATTGTTCTAAATTTGCCAATAATCGAGGTACATGATATGATACCAGAATCGTTCCAATATGTACTTGAATACATGTATACAGATCGTTGTACGATTCCATTGGAAGAAGCTTATGAAATTATGCTCACAGCTGATATGTTGATGCTTGACCGTTTAAAGTCGATTGCAGCCATCACATTAACATCATCCAAAGAACCTATAATTGATATATACGATTTAATTCGTACAGCAATTCGACTAAATGTGGATAGACTAGAACAATGGTGTACCAAATATTTTGCTGATCACTTGGATGATTATATATTGAAACCCGAATTTAAACAATTGATCCGTGAAAGTGCTCAATCGATTTCCGGTCGTGAAGAAACTGGTAATTATTATAGAAAATGTTATATTTAAATGATTGTTTTGTGACAAAAAGAAACGGATCAAACTTATTGATTATAATGTATATCTATAAAACATAGACTCTATCCCATTGATTGATGATCTTCGTTATTTCTTGGGTAAAAAGTATTATATTTTTGAAGAAGAATTGAATCCAGAAGGCAAGGTATCTGAAGATTACCGAAATAATTGGACAGATATGGAAACGTTATATAATGAAAAGTTAGAAATGTTGGATAACGTATTAGAATCATTAGGATTAGAAGCTTAATTAATTAAAGATACCTTGCACATAGAAAAGCAAATGATTGAAGAGAGAGAGAGAGAGAGAGAGAGAGTACTTTATTTTTATTATATTGTTATTATCATTACTTTTATGTAAAACTACTTTCTATATAAAAACAAACTATAATCAAGACATTAAATAAACTATTCAATTCAATTCAACTTATCCAAATATTTAATTCTCTTAAAGATTTAGTTTTCCGCTGCTTGTTATTTTTTTTTTTATTTTAAAAAAAAGAAGCAGATCGTTTCCTATTTAACTAAAATTGCTATTCGCACCAAAATTCAATAGTTTTCTCCCTTTACTGCAATACTAACCTTTTCTTCCCTTTATATTTTTACTCCTCCAACTCGAACCTTTTTCAATAAACTGGAATTAATACTATTTGCCTTACAATGGCAGGCAGGCATCAAGGTAAGACGATCGTCAATTCTCTTTTTAATTTTCTTTACTAGTTACATATATATTTTGAGCTTTTTCTTTTCAAAGAAAAAAAAAAGTCCTAGGGAAAGAGAAAGGAAGAGCCAGTGAGTGTGTGTATGATATAAAGACAAAAAAAAAGTGTTTCTATGTGCGTTGCTATCGCTACTCATTCTGAATAAAATGGAAACGAGAAGAATGAAAACAAATTAGCTAGTAATAATAAATTGTAGTACTTGGGAGGATTGATAGACTCAATGAACTTTGAATCAAAACCATAAGAAGACGCAATTTGTTATTAACAGTTTTATATGGGTTATCACACAATATTATATTGTAGCCCAATATACGCGTTATGCTTCCTCGAATCCACCTTACCCGAATACAAACTCTATGAATAACAGCAATGGAGGTAGCAATAATAGTCTCGGTGTACCCTATTCAACTAACAACTCACAGCAAGGACATGGTGGTTATTCATCGCAATCCGTATCCTCTTATAATACCACAACACCCACCATGACATCTCCTTATTCTACAACCTCATCACCCGGTCACCATTCACCCAACATGCAAAGGTACAACACACATAGCTCACAACTAAGGAAATATACCCTAGTACCGCCATCGCGGCTACCCCCACTTAGTAAAACAATGTCAAATCTTGGACATCCTGGCATCTATCCTCAAAAACCTTCTCAAATCGAAGATATTATAACAGAATCCAATGTTCGTAATGGATTCATTGATCGACCTTTAGTATCGGTATGTTTTTTAATATTTCTTTATATGTAAAGTAGTGTTTTTTTAATTATTCAATTGTTCATGAGCTTTATTTAATCTGTTTTTTCTAAAAAAAAAATATATTGATTTAGAATGAACACACTTGTGCATATGACATGGTGTTTGGCAAACTTCAAGAGGATCAACGAGTACTTGATGATTTAGGCTCATTTGCAGTAGACGTAATGAAACGAAAGCGTAATGCAGCTAGGATCACAGGGTAAGTGTGTGTGTGTGTGTGTGTTTTGTCTCTTTTATTCCCCCCCTATATGTGGACATATTATTAATTCATGCACTATTATCCTTCTTTTTGTTATCAGAGCCCCATCGTTCAAGCCTCCTATACGTTCAACATTAATTGAAAGTAAAAAGGAACACTGGATGAACGAGTTGGCAAGTGGCACTCAGCCATTACGTAAACTTGCACGGAATGTACCCCATGGTTTCAAAGGCGAAAAGTTGTTGGAAACATTAGCAGCAAAACAAGTTCCATTCTTAAGAGCTACTTGGTATATTAAAGTTGTTGGATTATCGGAAATGGTAAATTCTAAGATGCATACGAATCTCTAGTTATTCGATATTGTGGTTTTTTTTTTCGATTCGCTACTAATGATCACCTTAATTTAGCACCAACGCAACGCCAATAACAATCCATCATCCTTACCATATGTAATTCAATGGACCAATGTAGTTGTAAATCATCTTAGAAGACAACTTTCTGATCTTTCACCGACTCAACCATCAGGTTCTGGTAATACTGGATCGGGCCGAGGATATAAGGCACATCCAAGTACACCTAGTAATTACCATGATAACGCATCGAAACCATGGGCAACACCAGAAAACCGGGAACGATTTGAACAGAAATGGTCTTATAGTACAAAGTTAACAAAATGGCAATACTGTGAAGGATTATTGGATCAGCGCACATTCTTAAGGTGGACATTGGATTCGCTAAAACATTGTAATTCTTTTGAATCCATGTGGTTATTATTAACGTTTATTGTACAAGATTACGTGGATGAATATCGTCGCAATCGAACATTGATGAAGCTATTAATTGAAACACTCATTAAAGCCTATGGAGCTGTAAGTAACAATGACTGATCCACTTAAAAAATGGGAGAGGTATATGGGTATACATATTTAAAGTCATTATACATAAATTGACTAAAAAACAAAAAATTTCGCTTTTCCCACCTATATAATAGCTTCTTCAGCAGCAAGGACAGTTGTCAAGCGAAGGATTATTGGGTATATATAGAGATATTCAAAAATACATTGAACGACTTCTGCAGGTAGGGAGCTTTTCAAAATTGTTTTATAATAATAATATCCATGAACCTTATACTTTTTTTCAAGAAAAAAATTGTTGATGTATGTAAAACTGACATTTTATACAATTTAATTTTAGTCCTTATTCCTTTCGACACCTGATATATTTGTAATTCCAAAACTATACCATCAATACCGTCATCTTTTTGATACAATATTTGGTGATGAATCTAGGAAAGATGCAGCTTTGGTATTACCAGATGTTGCTCATGTAATGCAAAAGTATTGGGCAATGGTCAAAGCACGAAATGAAGTGTTTTGTGGAACATTGGAAGAAAATCAATTACGTTTGGATGGTAATTGTAAACATATTGTACAATCAGAAAGTCGGCAGCAAGAGACGGATCAAGTAAGACAACAAGTTAATGAAGATCACATTATTCGAACGTTGGATAGTATCGGACGGAATATTGATAGCGGTACTGGATTATTGATTGATGAAAATGGATGGATGGATTTACGCGGTCAAACAGCTCCATCAGCAACCAATTCAATTTTCAATGGTATAAACAAGGATATGTCAACTATGCAACAACGAGTCAATATTATGTGCCGTTGGGCAACTAGCGATTCCCGACATGGAGATTGGCGACCTTATCTCGTCGGATCAATTTTACTACAATGGCGCGATCAAAATCCTGCGCGAAAAACAGTGCTACAGGATATGCTGATCCATTTCCTTGATACACAAATGGAATCAGAAGAAGAGATTGCCGCTGCTGATGATATGATGACAGATACAGGTAAATAAATAGATGGATTTTATTTCTTTTTTTGAATACACATTATTCTTTCCTTTTACTGAATGAAATGAATATATCTTCTTTTTAGCAAATGAACTTAAACCAGCTGTAGTGTTATTATTTGATACCCTGATCCGACTACATTTATTTTCATACCAGAAATATATATTACGGCTTATTGCACGTGGTGATTTAGAACCTCGAAGGCGACATGAACCAAGTACAGTACGATGTTTAAATTACCTTGCTTCATTCCCACTCTTGACACCAGCGCCACCTTATCTTGTAAATCAACGACGGGTAGCAATTTATGGTCCACGTAATGGTCAAATGAACAATGGTATCGAAGATGAAGTACTTGCACAATTGAAACGATTTGCCAAACGTGCATTAGCTATATCAGGATTGCAAGAAAATGATGATTTGAATAGTTTATTTGGTCCAGAAGCAACGAGTCTTACACAGCCGGACGCGGATGATTCATTAGAAACTATGGAGTCAACATTTACAAATACATTTGATCAAGATATTATACAATTAATACGTGGAGCAACACGCTATACTATTTTGAATTTTACATCAGAATGGCTGGTCCCTGAGCTAAAACGTTTTGTTGTCAAAAGTGTTCCGTAAGTTTAGTTTTTCCTTTTTGCAAAAACTTTTATTATTAATAATATCTGCATAGTTGTATTCTCGGTGTCATCAAATTTAACTTTATTTGGACAATTTTTTTCATAAAACTATTTTAGTATTGGGGAAGATAATTGGCGAGTGATGACTTCTCCTGGCTCATGTTTATTAAACATCAGACAATATGTTACCATTATCAAAATTCTTGAATATGCTAAAGATTATCTCAATATTATTGAAGTTGCTCTCTGGGTATTGGAAAAAACGAATGAGCGAGCATTATATCCATTTACTGTTGACACATTTCGACGACATGCTAGTATATGGAAGCTGGTAAATAATGGTAAACGTGTTGCTGAAGCTATTTGGGCAAAGGTAATATTGAAGGAAATATTTATTAATGTTATTATTTTAGTTATTATGAGGGTCAAGTTACTAAAAGAAAGGATATAATGTTTTTTTTATATAGCATCAAAGTTTACAAAGTCGAGGAACGCGAGAAAGATGTCTTATGATGTATATGATTCAACTTGTTCAAGAAGGTTACCGGATAACTGATGATATGCGAACACAATTACAACAAGATCTTCACTACAAGGTATCTATTCATTTATTTATTTTACTGCAAACAAAAAAATTAGGCAGAAACTTATATATGTACATATATAAATGTATTTATAGCCAAAAGTACGTCAATATTCCAATCGTAACGATACACCCTTAGTAACCGAACTCAAACAACTCATTCAAAACCCCTCCGCATCCGCTGTACATAATACCATTGATTCGGTCTGTTCACGATCTCAACAAAATACACCTCAAGGGTTATATTCTATGTTCATCATTGTATTTGAAACGCTACAACAATATGGACAAGAAAGGCAAATCAATACTTTGGCAACGTCAGAAGAATTTCAACAAGAACATAAAGAAGAGCTATATGAATTTAGACGACGAATCTGCTTTATGGTTGATTTCTTAAAAGGTGTTGCAGATCAGTCAACTTTGACTGGTCAATTGGATGATGCTGTGATACAATGGCTGTCACAACACTGTAGCCCCACCAGTGCAACCGTGCTTGATGATCTGCACGAATCACACACGTGGCTACCGTTATTCCTTGCATTGCTTGTCACACGTCGATTAATATGCATTGACATGGTATTAAAACATTTTGTTTTACCGTGGTTTGAAGTTATTAGTCGAGAAGCACAACAAAGGTGTGAATCTCAATGGACAGAGACAACGGCGGAGACTCGACCGTTACGCCAATTGTGTAAAAATCTTATTGATTTGGTAGAAATGCTTGTGGTACAGGATCATTGTTGTTCCGAACAACAACTACGACAAGCTGTTGGTGTTTATCATCCATGGGTTTTACGAACAGATGAAATCTTCCAATTACAAGTTCAGAGACAACCTCAATTAGCGACGAATCTTGATAAATTGGATTATATGTTTGGACTTGTTCGAAATTCAATTATTATTGTATCTAACTTACCTTATAGTAGTCTATTAATTCAAGATCTACTCAAGTTACGAACAGATCTTTTACAATTGGAATGGTTCCGACGAGCATGTACCCGAGATGTCAATAGCATTTATCACCATTTTGCAACTCAACATCATAATGCTGGTGGAGAAGGTGAAATACGGAAAAAAATGCTAAGTATCGTTGATGAATTGATTGGTGGTAATATAAATATGGGCCAAGATAATTGTCAAGACAGCATGGTGCCTACTGATTTATTAGAGCCAGACTTTGGTCAGCGGTTGCAAGCTGTTTTTGCTAACTTAAGTCAGTGGAACGAGGAACAGTGTCGTGTCCAGCTGAATCTGTTACTTGATAATATTATGATTAATCAGCATTCTGGTACGACGACAACATCGTCATCATCCACAGGAGTACAACCTGGTACTCAAGATACCACAACCGATGCGATGGTAATTGATACAAGTCCAGCACCTACATCTACAGGAGTAACAGTTTCAGCAACAGAAAATGGCGAATCAATGAACAAGGAACTTGATTTATTTGTTAAATTCTTTTTCGATGCTGTGCTTGCGTCAGCAAGTGATACAGAAACTCAACAACAAAATACCCAACGCCGATTTGATTTCCTAATTAACTTAATACACGGCTTACGAGAGCCTATCTTATTGGCTCTTTTGAATCATGGTGTACACATGTTGGAAGGAATCAACAACAGTAATAATAACAATCATAGTTCTGAAGAAACAACATCTGTGAATACAACAAGTTTCCCGTATACCATTTTACTTACTTGTAGTAATGATAGTGGTGGATTATGTGAACCAATATCATCAGCACAATATGGACAACGATGCCAAGCTTTTTATCTTATAATGCAACATCTATTAGCCAAAGATGTGTGGAGTAATGAAAAAAAGATAGATCTAATTCAAACACTTTTCCGACAAGTTGAACAGTTTAAAAAGGCGATGAATGTGTATAAAGTAATGGAAAGTGTGCGTCACGTTTCATTCGCTGATGCATCGCGTGCACTCCAACTAGTCAAGAATGTGGTACGTTTTTTAACTTGGCTTTTTTTTTGTTAATTTATTAAAAAACGAAATTGAAAAAAAAAACTATCGACTGACTCTATAAAACCCGTTTGATTAATAATTCTTTGTGGTACCATAGGATGTTGCTGTCACGTTACTAAAGACGGAAGGTCTACCTGAGAGTGAACCAGCAGCCACACCAACAAGTGTGATGCTTCAAGACATCCGAATAAGGTAAATAATATGGATCAGTATAATAAAAATTCGTTCTTTGTGTATATGTGTGTACAAATGTATGTGTATTCCAATTTTTTTTTGGATCTTAACACCCCCCAACAACAAATTGTTATTACTATTATTATTATATAACAGTTTGCTTTTAAGATTACGATTAATGGTTCCATTTGTTTCGTTGATATGGGAACATCCGAAGGAGCACGAATGTGATATATTAGAATGGATAAAGGTTTTAGTCCCATTACTTGGAGTAAGATTCTGCTTTTTTTTCTTTAAATATATTGTATGACATCAGTTCTAATTATTATTATTTGATATTTATAATAGAATCCTATTGTTCATGGGAATGGTAATCAAGAGCGTATGTTCGAATTTGTTCTTGACCTGATTTCATTACTTATTGATGGTAATACACTTGATTTATTTATTTATTTATATTTTTGGGGGGGTTGTGTGCAAGAGAAACATAATAATATTAGGAGATTGTTCTCGACTTCTTTTTTTTTTGCATTTTTCTCATCATATAATGATAATTATTTTTTTCATTTATTTTGGAACTCCTTGTAGAAGTACCAAAGGATTTACGAAAAACCAATCTTTTACATCTTTCAGTAAGTTTAGTAACTTGTTTTTTGGGGGGGTGAAAGAGAGAGAGAGAGAGAGAATTGTGACATACGACGGATCAATTAGGTTCGTAGCTTGTGCTTGTGTATGCATATGTCTCACCTAAACCGGTTTTTTTCTTTTGGTTATACTTATATTAGGCAATGCAAAACGAACTAAATTGTGTACCTTCTATGCTTCATTATCGAGTTAAACGTATCTTACCTTTTCTCACACATAACATTTATCTTTCAAACACCCGACTGGCGTCTTCGTTGGTGGGCGTTGCAAACGCCACAGATCCTCAGATGCAACAGCAACACTTGGAATCATGTATGGAACAATCCAAGCCGTGGGAGTGGCTAGAAGATTATGCTAGTGAACAACCGCATGATAATGACACACCTATCAGTTTTAGTTTATTCCATGGACGAAAGACGAAAAAGACAGAAAATACTTATATACGATGGTATCATTTTGGTTTTGGTGATGGCCTTCCATCACTTACTGAAGAAGATGATGATTCTTTAGCAATACATGTTGGTATGGTGGGTCATCGTTCAATAAAACGACGAAGGAAAGTAAAAGATGAAGAAGCAGAATTGAATAATTCGACGACGACAAATGATAATGGAGTAGTTTATAAAGTAAATGATCAACATAAATCACAGCAGCACCAACTAATACAACAGAAACATTCTCAACATCATCATAATCATAACCAACAACAACAACAGCAACAACAACAGCGGCAATCATTAAAGATGACAGAACAGCAACAACAGCGGAAGCAACAAGATATGGAAGATGGCGAATTGCCATAAATTTGTATATTATAAAGAAAACGAAAAAAAGAGTAATAATAATAATAGTTACTATTTAACTATTTATATAAATATATATATATATAAAAAGAAAGCAATGCTGTGCATTATCGTAGAAGGTAGATATGAGATAAGTAGATGACGAAACTATTACATGTACTGGTTTTTGAACCTGTAAACGGAGGGTGTTTTTTTATGTGATTATGGTAAATTGTGTGCGTCTTCCGCTTTTTTTTATCGCTTTCCTTAATTTCTTAGAGATTGTTATTTTTTTCTTGTTGTTTGTTGTTAAATAAGTTGAATTTCTTTCTTTTCTTGATAATAATTATAATACATGTATGTTGTTGTAGAACGTGTTAAAAATTTGAAAAAGCGGCCATTGTTGATTTTTCTTGTTGGTTGGTTGGTTCAAGGGGTATGATATGTTCTTTACTTGACAAGTGGGCCACGATCAACCTGTGATCGTTGAAGCTGGTAATGGTGAATTACTTGGTTGACAACGACTGCACTGTTCTCCTTCACCAAGAGCACGGTGACAAGTAGGACACGTAAAACGACAATAAGAACATTCCCATCCAGCCTCTAGTGGTCGACCGCATCCACATACAGCTGGTTGGGATTCTTCGTCTTCCTCATCTTCGTATTCCTCTCCCTGTGATAATTCTCGTTGTTGTTTCTTACAAGAGTCGTTCTCCTTTTTTCTACGCCAGATTTTATTGTGTAATCCGAGAACTCGGGCAGTCAATCGTTTGGACCGTGATTGCGGTTGTGGTAGTTGTGGTAGTGATTGAGGTTTCGAATTTGGAGGCAAGGATATGGATATCGATGAAGTATTATTAACTGGTGGTGATGGCGATCGTGTTGTATCATTTTTCTCATGCCGACTAAGACTACGTTCCTGTTGACTTGTTTTTTTTGTTCGGCGGCGGCCAAAATGTAATATCGTTGTGGTGAAGTTATAAAGATTCTGCTTAATGCCTCGAATTGTCGGTTTTTTCTTGTTCATATGAGAAAAAAAAGCTATTCGTTATTTTTTGTTGTTGTTTTTGAAGTGATTGGAAGTTATGTGTTTAAAAAAATTAAAAAGACGAAAAAAAAGAGAAAGAGAAAGGGAAAGAAAAAGAAAAAGAATAGTTAGCTATAGAATAGATTATTATATAAACAGTCCAAAGAAAGGTTTTAGCTTTAGTGTAGAAAAAAAAAGAAAGAAAGAAAAAGAAATCGCATTGATGAGATTCTTATTATTTATTAAATAATAAAAAAAAAATCTTTGTATGGTGTACAATATATTACAATAACACAAAAAAAAACACCAACAATCAACAATAAATCATTATCCATCATTATAGCTCATTAGTGTATTATATTGTCATTATATTCAACGAGAGCAAAAAAATAAAAAGCTATATAACACCGGTTTATTCTTAGATCATGGATGATTCCCGCTAAAGGTTAACGTTTGGTTGCACGTTGTTAATTGTAGTACAGGACAAGAAAGGTTATTCTTCAATGACAGCGAACTCTGATTTTTTTACACACTCGATTATGAACAAAAAAAAAATCAACCCACACCCCCAAACCTCCTATCCTTCTCTCTATCTCCCCCCTTTTCTTCTGTTTGTTTCTCTTTTACGTATAACATCATAATATTTCAGTAGAATAGAAAAAAAGAAGCTAACTGAAAAAAGGAGGAGCTGTTTTTGTCAATTAAAGTATTTAGAGTGGTAAAAAGAAAATCATATTTTGTATAAATAATAAGCTATAAGTATCGCATGGCAATGAAGAAAAATGCGGCAGGAGGGGAGTACAGGAACTGAAGCTGGCATGCATGAATATTTATGTAATTGAATTTATATAAAGTATGTACACATTACGTTGTTAAATGAAATGTTGATTATTATCATTATTATGTATTCTTTTTAAAGGGTATTGACAGTTTCTAAGTAAAGTTGCTTGTATGTTCTGCCATTCATATGATGTTGATTTTTCTTAATATCTTTGTTTGGTGTCGGCGTTTCCTGTGGTTTCCGTTTTCTTGGGTTTTTCGGCTTAGTGTCTTCTTCATCTTCATCTTCCGACCTTGTGTTTTTTTATGTCATCAATTACCGATGATATTTGTTATATATTACAGTGAATTAATAAATATCATATATATTGTAATGAAACCCATTGGTTAGTTTCCATGGTTACCCAAGGTTTCCATAGTCACCGTCTTTACTCACAATCACATATGATCTTAGTATAGTAAAAAAAAAAGTTTTTTTTTGAAAAAATTACCATTGAACATCAAGAGTATTTTCCATACGATGACTGATAGTTTTCCAGCTAAATCGAATTAAACTGGGGAAGCCAAAAAAAGGGACTTCATTTTTATCTAACCACCTTACGGTGTTTGGATCTTTTAAAATAGTTCAGGAAGCACAGATCACAAAACACACCCGGGTCAATTTTTTTTATTATGAGTACCACCTTGACCGAAAAAAAAAATACGCCCTATCACTGTAACACCTTTCCTCCTCTCTCTATCTCTCTCTAGTATTGTTTTTCTTTCTTTTTGTTTTTTACCTGATGGGTAACCTGAACCAAATTCCTTTGATACTTTGTCTTCTAATTCAGGCTCTAACCAAATCCAGTACTGTAATACTTGGTCGCGGGTAACTTTGGCGCAAATACTTGCTGCACTTACTGAAGCATATAAAGCATCAGCATGCGGTTCAACAGTTATCTCGATACCTGGAAAGTATCGAGACAGTTTCTCCTTGTACGACTTGGATGGACCAACAGGATCCACAAAGATCTAAGTACCACATTAATATTATTTGCTCTTTTTAATTTTTTTTCTTACTATATTATAAGTACTACTAACTACTACTTTATTTAAGGAATAGTTTAATAGTAATTATATATAGATATTTAGTGTAGGTTGCTCAATTCAATATAACTTTATAAATATATAAAAAAAGAAAAATATTTTCTTTTTGTAGTACCTCTGTTAAGTTGATTTTAGCATTTAATACATCGCGTATCAATTGCATTGTTGCATTATGTGCCATTTCATTAAGATTATAAGGAGGACTAATATAAAAATATTACATGTTTTGTAAGTTTGAGAAAGAGAGTTTTAGAGTACAGATAAAAAAAATAGTTCATAATAATTGATACAAAAAAAAAAAAAAAACAGAAAAAACGTTCTCTTTTTCCCTTTTTGTTTTTGTTTTTTTTTCTTACCGACTAAACATGTTGGAAGAAATATCTTGGGGAGAAATGACATGAACGGCCCAACCGACCCAATCAAGGTTTTGTTGAATAATTTTCGAAAGATCGACACGTCTTTCTTCTGTCAATTTTTTGGAATCTGTAAAATTTTAAGAATATTCATGCATAAATTATCTATTTTTTTCCAGAATAAGGTGGATAATAGTTGCATTTCAATATATAGATATATATAATAGCAACTAGTATCATTATTATTACCATCGAATCCCAGCGTTTTAAATTCTTCATGACGAGAAGCAGGATAATAACAAACGGCATAAACCATTGGTCCTGGAAAAAAAATAAGGTTTAATATTTTTTTGTTTTTCTTTTTTCGTGTTCACGTTTTTGTCCCTTTTTGCCACCCTCTTTCCATGGTTACCTAAACATGGACCACGACCAGCTTCGTCAACGCCAAGCATACATGGTTCATTAGAATCAACTAATGATTGTGGTATTGGACTTGCATATGTATATGATTTACTTAATGGTAATTGAACTGATGGTAATCGATCGGTTCCCTCACTCATTCTTGATTCTGTCTTTTTTTGTAAATGTAAAAGTTGGAAGAAAAAATAACGAAAAAACGCGATTTCGTGATATTAAACGGAAAAATTTCCATATAAGGATCCACCAGTCACAAAATTGGGCTGTGGTGGATTGGGCTATCAAAGGGCTTAATGGATCTTGCACCAAAGGAAACAAAAGAAAAGGACAACCGCACTTATTCACGAGAATTATAGATTGCTATGCGATCATTTATACCACGTTTATTTACAACCAATATTACTCGACAACAACGAGCTGCTTCGCAGCGAGTTACTTGGCAACAGCGACAATTAAATCGGCGTACTACAATGACTACACAATTAAACAATAGCAATAAAGGATATGGTACACGATGGGCAAGTACAACAGCAGGAGAATCGAATGTTGGTCGAGAAGCTCATTTCGGTTCGGGTAACATTAGCTCATTGGCATATCATTTTAAACGACAACGTCATTTACCATATTTTCTTGAATATTTAATGTGGGTTGTATTCGGTTCTGAGGCGTTACAACTTATCTGGTTAAAAATGGAAAGAAAGGAATATGAAGAGAAGACAGAACACAAGATTCGATTATTAAAAGAAATTGTTGAGAGGATTGAAAAGGGCCAAGAATTTAATGACGATTTTCGTGAAGAGATTCGTATGGTACTTTTGAATGGTGGAAGACCACAGCATGATGAAAATGATGAAGACATTGACGATGATTATCTTGATAAGTGTAAGCATAAAACATATTAATTACTTCTTTTTGAAGAAAAAAACTGAGAACACTCCTTTCTTGACACATACATTCTTTCTCCTATTTTTTTTATATTTGAAAACAGTAATTGCATCAAGTGAAGCACCACAACAACAATCAACAACCCCTGCACCAAATGCACCAAAAAATGAAGAGTCAGAACAATCAAATTGGCCACCCATTCGTGAAGAAGGTGGAGAAAAGAAAAAATTCTTTCTATAAAAAAACATAATTTATTATATCTATAATCTACAACATCAACATCAACTATGTTATATAACTTTATAACTATATAGAAAGAAAGTTTCATTTTGAGATATTTTTGTATATAATATGATACGCCATGTATATTAATAAAAAATAATTTAAAAACGGCTAATATCTCGACCGAAGCACCATGTCAGAAACCTATGATGTTATTATAAACAAGCAGTACTACGATTAATACAATTTAAAATATATAGATAATGATACATTATTATTATTATTATTATTATTATTTATAAAATAAAGAGTCAGGTACGAAACACTTACCAGTGGTATGGAATTAACATTCTGTTACGAATACTAAAAGTCATACCTAAATAAGCAGAACGCCAAAGACACCATGCCAGGCGGCCCGACTGTTTAGCCAGTTCATGAACTGATGACATATCGATGAGTGCTTCTGAAGATCCAATAAACACCATCTTGCCTCTATTTTTAAACATAAAGTTACTATGTGGCGTGGTCTTGGTCTTGTTATTTTCTTCAGCGAGTACCACTATATGCATTACAGCAATAAAAAGTGGTATATCCATTTATTTATTAGGTTAGCACAGTAATTTTTTCCGCCATCCCCAAACCTCTTCTGTTTTTTGTAATATTATAGTCAGGCAAGAAAAAAAAATCCAAACCTTTTGCTATATATGATGCCTTTTGTGTAGCAACTATTTCAGAAAATAAAATTTTTCATTATTATTTACAGATGGCCACTCCTCTAAGTAGGATTTCTATTCTTTTCTGTTAATTTTTCATAAATTTTACCTTGAGCTGTCGCCGGTAAATCATAATCATCAATCGTTGCGCAATCCCCTAAAGCATAGCTTTTATACAACAAAAAAAGGCATTTTTTTTAATAAAATGACGAGTTAATGATGATGTGGGACAATTTCCATATCTATTGATAAAGACCGAACGAGGAATCTAAGACAAAATAAAACGAAGTAATTGAATGATTGCTTACACATTTTGTAGCGTGTTCAAACTATTCTTTTCAAGTAGCTGTAGTTTTCCATCCGTTATCATTCTGCATAAAAATTAAAGATTTTCGACTTAGTGTCTTCTCACCGACAAATATAATGTGACAACAAATAAACAAAACACATTATTGTATAATGCCACTATTCTACTGATACAAACCTTTGGTTTCCGGCGTCCAAGGCAACTCGATCGGCTAATGTATCAATAAGAGGACTCGGAGTTAATCCGGTTGCCCAAACCAATAAGCCATATGGAACTAAGATGAAGATAAGACTTTTTTTAGATCGATATAAACAACAAAAAGAATTATTTATCCCTATTTTTTTATCAATATGTATTATTACTGACCTTTTCCTTCATCACGTATGACAAGGTGATCGGCCTGAACTTGATCAACAAACCGCTCTGATATAACATTATAAACGTCAATCATATCATAATGTAGTATTGGTTTTTAGTTAGAAATATTACAAGTACATCAGCATTTTTTTTAATTAGTCACGTAAAATAATATAGTCGATAAAGTTAAAAAAAACTTACTTGTTTTAATTTCGATCCCTTTATGCCTAAATTTTTTATGGGCATATTCCGATAATTGAGAATCGAACGACCCTAATATTTGTGGTGCTACATCGTACAACGTCATTCTTACGCGCGAAACCAAATCTTCAGGGTAGGTCCGAATAGCATCTTTGGAAATAAAATCACATAATTCAGCAGAGAATTCGATTCCCTGATAAGAAAAAAAATAGTAATAGAAAAGTAGTTTGTTGAGTATTTTTTCATTTTGGTTATATTTTTTTTGTATATGATAATGATGGAGTAGAATTGAAGGATGGGGCTTTATTAGTATTGCAGGTCTTTTCTAAATAACTTTTAAAAAAACTTACTGTTGGTCCACCACCGACGACAACAAAATGTAACAGATCATTTTTTGTTTTTTCATGAAGGCCGGGACGAGAAGCCTCTTCAAAGCCTAAAACATAGTCATAATAATGAGATGGTTCAAATCAAGAAAAAGAAAAGAGGTAAAGAAAACAAGTCAGCATTGTGTTTTGTTTAGTTTGTATATACAAATAGGATTACTTATACAGTGATGGTGATATGTGACGTGTACTAGATAGATAATATATATACCACTACTAGTGTTTTATCTGATTGATAATAGAATAGGTGTAATAATATTTAAAGCCTATTCTTACATTCAATAATTCGCTTCCTAATTCTACGGGCATCATTGATATCCTTTAGAAAATGCGCATGTTCACCGACTCCAGGTATATTGAATGTGTTGCAATGGGATCCGACGGCGATAACCAATGTATCATATTTAAGTTGAAAAGGTTCTCCATTTTCTATATAATAGCCGCGTGTTAGAAATTAAACAAGTTGTCATTCTCGGAGAGATTTGTGTAACATTTTATATCTGTTGCATAAATAGTTATATAAAAGTTCAATTTCTTACTCTCACCAATCCATGAGGTACAATGAACTCGTTGATTCTCAAAATCTAAAAGCGATAAAATAACTTAGATTATTTATAATGTTGAATTTAAAGTTTTTTTCTACTACAATAAAACATTAAGAATAAAAAGACATGCAATCGGCCGTGTTTCAGGACGATGTGTTTTCAAGAATATTTGTATGTTGTTTGTTGCTACTGTTATAATATATACAACTTACCAATATCATTACATTGCGCTTGATAATAGCTGTGGTTGCTCGAATCATTTCGTACCGGTTCAGTAATACAACGGAATTCCAAAGTTCCAACCGAAGTACTATTATAATTTGTTACACTTGTTGTCAAACACTTATTTTCCTTGGAGTTCTATGCATAACAAAATGTCTGGGAAAAAATCATAAACTTATTTTTACCTGGCAAGCAAAGGAGTAAACACAAAGTGGTTTCTGTATTATTATTGTATAAAAACATTAGAACTTTGACTTTTAGGGGATAATGAAATAGTTATATTTACCGTGGCGAAATCATGGTCACATTATAGTTAGATTTTTTTAGTTCACGCATGAGTTTGAACCCTTAGTGTTTATCATAAACAAAAGATTATTATTTTGTTTTGCGATGAGTTAGCCATTAGTCTGGTTTTCAAAAAATGTATTATACAAACAAAAGAAAAGAGAAAAGAATATGCATAATCTTCTTTTTACCTCCCCAACCTGATCCTATTATTATTATTTGTTGAGTTAGCTTATTTGTTATTTATTGATAAAGTCGAATAGAACAAAATTTACCTAATATCACCACATGTCGGTCTGATAAAAAAAAAGTAATGTGTATTGTTATTGTAATTATTAGTTCAACAAGAAGAAGAAAAAATCATGTTTTTCGTTTTAAAGTCATGGTTGGGAAGTCATGTTTATTGTTGTGTTGGGGACGCTGTGAAAGCAAATACTACCTTGTTTTTGGGGAACACGATCATTACCAGGAAACGCAGTAGGAAAAATAGAAGATTTTGGTCGAAACTGGTTATATCGTTGCTCGAGGTCATTGGCTAAAGAAAAAAAAAACAATATGAACAATGATTTAATTTTTCCAATGTTTCTCTGTTTCTAATATTTTGCTTTTAAATGTTGCTATAGACAGAAAATAATAGAGCACGTCGTGTGTTCTTAAAATAACAATAACCTGTAACCGTTTCCGATGCGTTATTGCTACTGATGTTTCGTACTCCACGCGTAGCAATAGAAGTAAAACTAGTAGGGTGTTGAGCAGTTATGGTGGTAGCTGTAACTGGAATAGAATATAGGGGGAGAGTTATGGAAAGTAGTTTTTGGTAAGAAATCATGCTCAAGAAAATGGTAACAGCACATTTATGCTTTCTTACATATTCTGTTCCGGCCGATAATAAATGAGGACATTGTACTTTTGTAATAGTCTGGACCCGCAAAAAAATTGTACTGATCAAATCGAGTATTTTACTGTACAAGGAGAACGGAGAATAAGCAAGAGTTGTATTTTTGCCTTTTATTTATAGCTTTAGATTATCTTAAATCTTATGAAGACTCATTTTCATATGGGTGTCATCAGTACATAATTGATCGTACATTGATCTATTGATGGGAAGAGCTGGAAAATTATTGAAAAGAATCGAGTAGCAACCCAACTACATTACAGATCATCGCGATTAAATAACTTTGCATATATGTTGGTGTCAGCTATAGGCAATTAAAATCTAGAATATATTGTCTCGAAAACTGGCATTCTTTTTATAAAAAGTTCTGAATAATTTCTGTACAAAATGTCAAACTAGTATACGTAGCAGTAATATCTTCTTTAAAAAATGTATCTGTCAACGCCATACTTTCGATTTTACACAACAATTTCCCATCTTGTATTGATAATTGCTCTATATGGCAGCCATATGTCTGGTCTTTTATATTCTATATATAGATAAGCATAGTACCACAAGCAAGATAATCGTTACAGTGGCAGCCAGTTCCCCCGCATGATTGTCATAAATCAGGTACGGAAAGTTTAACAAAGAAAATTGTGCTTTCACAAGATGTTAGCTGAAATCCAACATTATTTTAAATCATAGTACACTGTTCTTTAACTTTCTTCTCTATCTTATTACTATGTATACCCATTTTTAATATAAATTTCGTCATTATAATAGTATTCACTTATAAAATTTCTCTACAATATAATCTACAATACTTCTTCATGTGGAATTATTAATTTAATTCGTGAACCAGATTTTCGGTAAATTAGAATCCACGGCTATTGTTACTACCGACAAAAATAAAAATAAGACATTAAACTATGAGCAGAATTTTCTATAAACTGGTATATTACAAGATCGTTCTAACATCTATCATATGTATAATACAGTATAATAGGAATCTTGTGTGAAATCACGGAAATAACCTTGGTAAAACTTTACTCCACGGCTGACTTGGATTCAATATTTGATAGGACCGAGGGTGAAAAAAACACTACTACTGGTAAGAATGCAGCCCAAATCATCCACTATCAAGAATAAATAGTGGAAGATATGCCCGTTACGCCTCGCTGCTAGATCAACGCGCTGATTAACTCGTGGAGCTTTTGTCATCACTAATTATTATCCTGTTGATAATTACCAATTACTATTTATTGGCGTGGCTTGGGATATAAATAATTTAGTATTAAGAGAACAGACACATATAATTGAATTACCATGATTATGACAGTTGCATTTACAGCCTTTATTTGGCCGCTTCTTCTGACATCATGATTTACTGTTTGGTGTGTTGCGGATGCTAATACTTGATATAGCACTGATACGGATAAGTGTTCGTGGTGGTGTGGTTCGCTTAGTAATAATATCTAACTAAAAATAAACTGTAACTGTGGAACTGTTAAGAAACCTACGTTAGAGGGTAAGAAAAAATGTTTTGATGCGTCGGGACTGTTGACTACAGTCAATTATAAGGGGAAAAAAGTTAGTCCGGTTGCGCTTTTCTAAATACTATCATTGCATTTTATAACTTCTTGACGGGTAGATCGTGTAATAAGGTATAAAATATAACCTTTCTCTGTCAGTGACGCTGATTATTATTGAGGTTTTATTTATATAATATTGTCAAGCATTAGTTACAACAGATAATTTTTCTGAATAATAATCAACAATTATGGTTTAGAGCGATGTTCCAGAAGAGGCTGAATAATCTTTTCATCAATTGTTGTGTATAAAAAAAAGCGTAAGCTAATA
Organism: Circinella umbellata; assembly: GCA_025093555.1. Lineage (NCBI taxonomy): Eukaryota > Fungi > Mucoromycota > Mucoromycetes > Mucorales > Lichtheimiaceae > Circinella > Circinella umbellata. The sequence continues at coordinate 60,068 of JAIWNF010000011.1, read as the reverse complement.
TTAACTCACTTCGGATCCATTCTTACAGGAAAAGCAGTATTGCATATATAATTTATTACAATTATCTATAATCGTTAATGGTAGTAATAGTATGGGGAGAAGTTGCGCGTTGCCTGTTTTTTCCTTTTTCTTTATTCACTCATCTTATAACTTATGATACTGGTAGACAGCAGGTACAATCTTGAAATTAAGCATTCATTTTATTTCTCTACAAGATACTAGTATGTTACAGGTACACAATATGTTTTGGTGCACTTTCCTCAACAAACTTACAAATGTTAAGTCATCATATCTTCATAGTAAATATACCGATGACGTTGTTGTTTTCAAACTGTCTATATAGCTTTATTTATATTTTTTCCAAAGTGAACCTACCAAAGTAAAGTATATTTTTTAACACTTTATTGTTTTTACGAAAACAAAGAAAGAAGCAAAGTCTAAACGCTCGTCCCTTTAACAATTTTTTTGTTAGTTGTTGTGTATACAAAAGTCAAGAAAGCCATTATGTACACTTCATATGGATTATTGAATTGACAAAAAAGTTTTTGATCATCATCTCGTCTTTGTGTTCAAGATTTATTTTAACTTGTATTTCCCCTGAATCAATGCATGTTTATAGATATCTATATATAAGAAATGCATACATCAGTATTAATTATTCGGATTGGCACGTAGTTTTTTCATAAGTAAATAAACAAAACCTTCAATTTTCTCCATTCACGTATTCATCCTGACACAATCACGATGGATTATATGACAGCCAATAATGAAATTGAAAACTTTATTACCCCTGTTTTTTTTTGACAACAATATGTTTGTTTATTTTTTCACTTTTGACTTCGATTTTTGTTGTCTCAAAAACAATAAAAACAATATCCATCCAATACCGTTTATTTATTTGTATAATTTTCTTATTGCTAGCGTGGGATTTCAGCCCTGTAGACTTAACATCCCCTACTTTGCCCCCCCCCCCAAATTATTATACGAATTATTCTTTACAAGGTCAGATTAATCTTTAGTGTTTAGAGTTTCATGGTATACTTAACTCTGACACGTTCAAATTTAATGAGCACTGAGAACCAATGCTTTCATATTACCCAACACTATCGTTTCTTTCTTCCCCCAACTTCAAAAAAAAAGACCAAATGCTTATTATCTCTCCTTTCTTACAAGCAATCCCCCAACCTAAAAAAAAAAATAAGCGAACAATGCATACAATTATTTGATTTTTGTTGGACGCCAAAATTCTTGCAGGGGTAAACAACAATAATGCTTTGCAATTAAATAAATTTAGGAGTATATTTCTTTTTGTTTGGCAGTAAACCAGTAAGAGACAGGAACTCTATACTATTTATTATTATCACCACCCTTTGTGACAACAAGTAATCGTGATTTACTGCAGAAAATAATAATAATAGAACTTTTGGCGGGTTAAGCACTGAAATGTTAAAGTGTATAAAAGGAAGTGGAATTAAATGTGAATTTTTTTTCTCCATTGAATTCACATCAAGTCTTCTTTCTCTTTTACATATTACCAAGGCGCAATAATAACAAGCTTTTCCATTTTTCACCATCATTACATATAGTCTATCAACATTTATTCTTGAATTAATTGCATACGTGCATATTATACAGTACTAGATATATTCATTTCCTCATTTATAACACATAATGCCACCAGACAGACCCAAGAGACCCGCTCTTCCTCGGCCATATCCAAAGCCTATTCAACGCTGATCAGCAAATTAATTCAATCAACGTTCGAGGTCATCCATTCATTTCTCTTTTTTTTTCTATAGGGAATGTCAAGCCTATTACAAGTCATTTCCTCCACCACCTCTTTTTCTCTTTATGGAATTTTTTTTCACAAGCAGCTAAAACTACCACAACAAAATTTTTATATACACGTACAATATAATCACCTCCCCCCCTAACCACCACTCGAAAAATAAAAGTGCTCCACATAATATAGTAGTATCGCTAATCTTTTTTGTCGTTTTGTACCACTTTCTTTTTTTTCAAATCATTTCTCTTAATTTTTGTTCAATATCCAATATAGTCATTTTTGCAATTTCTTCTGTTTCTCTCCAAATTTGCTTAACAAATGTTAATGCGTAGTTATGAATGTTATATTTTATCATATCTTGTGATGATATTTCCTATAGTATCATAGAAGTAGATTGTTGTTAAAAGAGATGAATACAAATATAAATGAAAAGTATAGTAGTGGTAGTAATAGCGTCATTGGTAAATATGTGTGTATTTACCATTAATCGGGTCTTTTCGTTATCTGAGGACTCGATAACACGTTCACATAATGATTTCAACATGATTAATACTCGTCGTTCATTATCTTGGCTGATGATCTCTGTTTCTCCTAGAATAGTATCTCGCCAGTCAAGATATCTTTGATCCAACGCTACGCGTGAATGAGATCCATCAATCGCCAAAAGACGTAATGCACTGAGTAATCGGAATGATATTTCGTGCTTTTTGATGGAATAGTCCCTATATTATAAAACAGGTGCACAATATAAGTTGTTCTGAGTCCGACACTATCCAACATTTTGTATATATATCGTACTTGATGCTTCTCATTTACACAACCCACATACTTCCTCTCTCTCCTCTCCTCTTTTCATTCATTAGTCAAGTGTTTTCGTATTTATATATTTTTAGTACTCACCCTGCATATCTATTAAAGAAAGATCGCATACGCGGTTAGAGGTTATAAAGATCGATTTTTTTAACATGACAACAACGTAACTGATAATGCTAATCATAAATATAATAGTTACCCTTCTTTTTGTAAAATTGCTTTTTTAAGTTGTGAACCGCGCGCTGTTTCCATTTCATCAAATAAAGTCCAAATTTCTTTATCAAGTGAAACAAAATTAAAATCATTTTGATCAGGTATAATGAAACCATATTCCCTTAATATTGCTAAATTATCATGCGGTCCATAATTGATAAATATCTATAGAGAAAAAATACGTATAAAGAATTGTTAATTTCGTTTATTATTACAGCTAAAAAGTATGTGTATCAGGTACGCATCAACAAAGCCGTGTATAATTTACATGTACCTGTTCTCCCGTTTTATACGGTGTCAAGGTTCGAATTTCAAAACACTGAGTGCGTACGTTAAACCCACTTTCAATCTATATACAAATAAATAGGTATATATAAATAAAATGATTTTTTTTATTACCGGACTAAAATGATATGTAACATATTATCATAAAAAGAAAAATATAAAAGTTACCTTTGCTTTACAGGAATGATTCAAAAAATCGAGCAAGATCGCCATTGCAATGTTTCCACCTTTGGCTGTAGCATCTATAGTTGACATATGGATACAACGTGTATTTACTAATATAAATAATAGGATAAAATAAAAATAAATCATAAGACAAAAGTGTTATATTTAAGAACAGCGCTACGTATTATAACAAAGTTTTTGTTATTTGTTTGTTGTTGTTATTATCAGATGTTCTTAAATGTTTAATAAATTGCAAATGGCGTTCTGTACCACATAACCAGGCCCATTCATACTCTTTATATGTGATAGATTCATGCTTGTTCCGAGACTAAAAGAAATTGTACTTTTTTGTTTAATTGTTGCACAGCATAAAAGTAACGAGGAGTGAAAATGCTGATGAAGATGATGTTGTTGCTGCTCATAATACAAATTACACAGCACTTACCTTCAAAAACCTTGATGCAGTTGTATAGTCCGATTCTAATCTTTTCATCTGCTGTGAAACCTCCTCTATTTAATTTCACTCCCTTAAATTAGCTTCTGTGAGAAAAAGATGAATAAATTGCATCACAAATATGCAACAAGAACTTTTGTTTGATGTGAATGCTTTACCTTTCAAAGAGGTCGGCAAACGATCTGCTAATATCTTTGGATATTTAACAGGCATTGTATTAAAATGACTAGGTAATAAATCAATGTAAGGTTTCCACCAAGAATTGGAATCCCGTTTCAGAAAACAAATATGAAGTGCAAGTAGTTGATGCATGGTTAATGGATGTTGTCTATATTCCTTTTGTAAAGTTTCATTACATATAAGAAATTTTTTTGGAACTGAAACTATGATTTCTCCAGGCTAATAATTATATACGTTATGATCAGTATATATTGTTCGTTCAAACGTTTTGATTTGTGTATAGATGTAAACATTAAGATATAAATACCTCGATATCACCTGTGGCCATCATACCTATTAAAAATGTAAAAGAAACGATTACATGATGAATGAATAAAGAAGGTTACGTTTTTATAGCAACCAAGAAGTTGTCATGGCAAATAATTATTATCAGTACTACATACCACGACCGGTTTCTATTATAACGATGTCGATAACAATGATGATAACAATGATGATAACAATATATTAGTTGATAAATAATGATAATCATTAGTCTATTTTAATAATAATTTTTATACCTGGAAATTCTGCCAGAACCATTTTGGTCTTTGGAAAGTTATGTTGTCTCAACCAGTCGATAAACTTGTCATAAGTCTCATCTCGAACAACTATTTTACCCAATTTACAACGCATCAATCATTAAAGATCGTAAAAGAATGAGTTTACATTTTGAAATCATTAAGGACATCATTAAAGCAAGTATAAATCACCTTTTCCTCGTATTTCTTGTGTTGTATTGCGCATTGCTGCCAAAATAGTTCTACGTCGGGCAGTACGACCACGTCTTTTATGCAGCAATAATGTGTCATCAAGGTGACTCATAGGCAGATTTTCCAAATGCGACTTTTTTAGGGTGCACAGAAAAAAGCCGATGTAGTGGCTGAAAAAGCGAGAAAACACATTTCACCCTCGCAGCAGCGGGTAAATAAAAATACCGAGATTTAGTAACGACTCTTCTAAATAGCTTGTATTCTTAAGCATAAACTAGTTTAATTATCTTTTTTTTACATTGAATTATCGTACTCAGTACAAAAATAATAATTGACATCAAGAGAACATTTATGACTTATGCATTCCATATCTACTCACGGTTTTTTACATTTAACGAAATAGAATAATAATCAACTGAAGATAATTTAGTAGGTTGGCACATTCTATATCATTTTACAACACATTCTTCAATAGTATTAACATTATGAAGAAGAAGGACTGAAAGTAATTGATGCATACCCTAAAAACCATGAACCTGAAAACAATAAAGTACCGGCATTATCTTCAACTCCAATTTTACGTATCACGAAGATTACCCATACCGGAGCAGGATCTTTCTCAAAATGGAATCACATCGAGCTCATCTTTACGAACACATTTATTAAGGACCGAGAATTGGGGAATTTGTGACACCTACACTGACAAAGATAATGGAAGTGTAGCGCGAACTGAGTTATGATCAAGACATAAAAAGATGTTTATTTCTTCTATATAAAAATCCAGGATTATTGAAAGCTGTATATCATTGATATAAAAAAAAAGTTTTGATTCCAACAAACCGGCGGTTCAGACAGAGGCCATACTGATTTTGTAATCAGTTTATGTGGATAAATTAGGAAAGCCGTTGTACTAAAATAGACTGCAGTCATTTTTTGAATACTTGATATATATATTTGTAGTAATATCTTTTTATATCCTTTCATTAGTAGATGGTATGTGCTTGTTCAAAAAAAACTTTTGGCCCAAGGGTAGAATGTTTGACAAAGCATGAATGAATATATTTACGAGCATGGAAATTGGAGAACACTTCATTACTCATATTGCAGATACAAAACACAGTAGTAATTGGCTTCTTAAAGTATCCACTTGTGACATTCAAGGAAAATCCAGCGATCCGACAAATACTTTTCATGAACTCCTTTTTGAACTTCAATAACCATTGGTGGAAGAAGTTTTGATTTTTTAGTGGTATAAACAATATCTGATCATTTGCCTGTTTCCATTCAGTTCTATCCGAGAATATTGATCTTCAGCATGTAATCCTAAAGATTTACTTGTATATATTTAATATTATAATTACGCAACCGAATAAATAAAGCTAACAATATCGCACCAACAACAGCTTTAGGGATAATGTTTACTACGGCAGAATATAATAAATCTTATTGCTCATCGATTGGTCTCAGGATGGTTATGTTGTTCAAGCTTAAAAAGTAATAAGACATCTTTATCAAGGACTTATGATGAAAGTGGTGTTAGTGAAACAAGACAAACTGAGACGTTTTATCAATTCTCTTTTTACGAGAGGTGAACATATGTGTATGTGATAAAAAAAATTGTTACGGGTACCAAACCGGAGCACAATAATTACAATAAATATACTCTTTAATAATCGCAATGATATTATGTACACGTTTTTTTTTTTTGATCTTATACGTATTGAACAACAACAACAACAACAACAACAACAACAATAGTAATAATAATAATAATAATAATAATAATAATAATGTATCTGTGATACCAATCAGCATACATATAAAGTTACATCTTACCACTTATATTTTAATTGTGCGAGCTAAATATTCTGTGTTACTCTGTCACCCTATAATACTTGCATATTTAAAAAAGTGTTTCTGTAATCCATCTGGAAACAAATAACATGTTTATAGTGCGACTTCTGCCTAACTAACAAAATTATGTTTATCTATATATAACATACTTTCAAGAATTGATACATAATCATTTGCGATATCAGTATCCAATGTACTCTTTTCATTGAATTATGCTTTTCGATATCTTCAATATGGAAGTGTTTTCAGCGACCATTGTTATTGATATTTTTTATTCCTATTATGTTTCAAATATATGTCTGATAATATTGATGAGAATAAAAAAAACAGTGGTTATGAAAATGAAAAAGAAGAGAAAGGAGATATACACGAAAAGAAAATTAATTAAAGAACATGTTGACTAGTCAAGCCCTTTTGCATAGTTATTATCACGTGTGTGAACCTTGATTAATATATAAACTTAAAAATAATAATCTAAAATGGGCGTAGGATGGAAATAACAAAACCGAGGATACCAATAATTGTTGCCAAGCTATATGTAATGATTTTATTCTTACTTGCAAGGCTATCTGAAACATCTTCTTCTTTGTTTGCTTCATCAAATTGTTTTGCTTCTTCAATAATACTTTTTGACACTACATTTTGGCCTTGATGGTATCCAGCTGTATTGAATGAAAACTTATCGGACACATACTCTGTACTTTCTGCAGCTTTATTTTTTTAAGGTTAATTACATTCATTGCTTTTAATTATTCATACAACAGTCAATATTTTACTTGTCTAAAAAAGAGTTAAAAAAAACTTACATTTTTTGTACGGTTTTGGATCATTTAAACAGCCATCCAATCGAACCATTGTGTATCCTTCTTCAGAAATTGTATTGATCATTTGTGGTACTGTTGATTGCTTTACTGTTCCAGGCATGTCATATTGTATAGAGATAAATGATCCTTTTGCATCATAAGTTTCCTTGTATCTTTTAAAAGCTTTACTGTAAACTTCGTTTACATCACGATGAGCATAGTCTTGACTATCTAAATTATATCCAACAAGAACAAAACCAAGACTCTTCAGCATGTTTTCGGTCCGCGTATCCTCGGGTTCGGTATAGTGCAATCGTACATATTTAGGTGCCACGTGAATAAGAGTTTCAATTGTATGTGCCTTTTCGATAATATCCTGTCGTAATTCTTTATCAGTAAGCTTAGATGAATCATCGTTTTTCACTCTATAAGTCATTCCGATAAAATGGCCCGCTTTGTATGTGTTTTGGACGACCATGGCGTATTGTTGTGTATAAAGCCTATTACACATATACGATCACCCAAGATTACAATTTGATTGAATGAAAACAGAGAAAATATGCCCACATATATATATAATAATTACCAAGAAGCGTTGACAAAAAAGTTTCCTCTGGCTTCTGCATCACTTAGTTGTCGTACAATACCAGCAGTAGCATCACTTGGTCCTTCACTCTATATATTTGTTGGCTACATTAGCAAACAAGGTGTTAAAACAATGAAATAGTATTTATCATCGTTTCAATACATACATAAGTGACAGCAATTTGTCCTTGAGTTCTACAACCAGTTACTTGTGGAACAGGAGGTAATGTTTTGGATCCAGGGTTAGCATTGGCTTGAATTTTAGTGGGTAAAAAATCTTCATCAATTTCTTCTTCTTGATAATTGTCATCGTCAGTTTCTAGAACAGCCGCACATTTGTTTTTTATGTTAGTTGAGATACCAAAAACAACCCCCACCCGGGATCTCATAAAAAGAATACATTTTACTTACTGGTGCTTGCAACAATGCTATCCTGGGTTCCACTAACTTCTTCAAAGGATTCTTGGTGATATGTAGCTGGAGTGTTACTTGATTCTGGCGCAGAAGAGTGTCTATCATCCCTATCATTGTTGTTATTGGATATCATAGGAAATTCTTTTACAAGTTCGTTATCTTCTCCCTCTTCAGAATTTGCTGCTAATCTTCGGCCACTCCCATATTCATGGTTGATATGGTCAGTATCTATCGATATTTGTATACCACCTTCTTCTATATAGTCAAACATGGGTGGCATCATTTCATTATCCATGGTAAATGGAAATTCTTCTTTATTATTATCAACCAACACATGTGTATGTTGTTGCTCTTTTTTATAAATTTCATCTTGCATTGGTGACACCGTTACATCTATTTTGTTTTCATCGTCATTATGTATGTTGTTATCATCTATGAGTGTATTTATAGGGTTTTCCTTATTATTTTCAGGCATTACTGCTGGATCGGGATCTTCAATCTCGTTATGAATGGGTACTACTCCAACATGTTGTACGTCTTGGGGTAACGCGGGTGATTCGACATTGCTAATATCAGCAGTATTGTCTTTGTATGTTTCCAATATCATTTCACCAGAACCACGATTCCCCAAAACATTTTGAGTATAAAATAGAAATAATAACAATAAGATGCTATAATTATTACGTCTCATTTTTTCTTTTTATAAAACGAAACAATACAGAAAATAAATGAAATGGAGGGGGGGATACAGTTAAAGAAGAGAAAAGAAAAGAAAAAAGTAGGAAAAAAGAGAAAATGGAAATGAAAAAAAAAAACGAAAATGATATACACATTCCAATATGTTTGCTATAAGCTAGTTCACAATGTAATAATGCTTGGGGCAGTAGTTGCATGTTTAATTTTTTTGTTACTTTATAAGTTTAAACAGCATAAGAAGCTCTTGGTCCAATATCATCATCATCACTGTCACAACGACGACGATTTCGTCTACCTCCACCATTATTATCACGGCCTCCACGGCCTCCACGTCCTCCGCGACCACCACGAAAACCACCCATAGGTGGGGGATTTGCCTCTGCTTCTTCTGCCATTGGTTCCAACCATGAAGGAACAACTTGTTTTGCTTCTTTGAGTAATTTTAACATAGCAGGAGCAAGGTATCGATTATTTCTCGTAAAGAATGTAGTTGCTCGTCCAGTATTACCAGCACGACCTGTTCGCCCAATTCTGTGTACATAGTCATCCAATTCCGACGGCAAATCAAAAGAGACTACATGGGTCACATTAGGGATATCCAAACCTCGAGCAGCTACAGCAGTTGCAACCATAGTAGGTACATGACCCGATTTAAATGCCTGTAAAGCTTCTTCACGTTCTGACTGGATACGATCACCATGGATAGCTGTGGATGGAAGACGATTGTCTCGTAAAAAGTCGCACACTGAATCTGCCATACGTTTTGTTTCGACAAACACTAAAGTTAAACCTTTATCTTGGTCTGTTTTAAGAATTTCCAACAGTCTAGGTCTTTTGTCACTGTCATTTTCGATAAATCTAAAATAATTTTCAATAGATATAGATAATTTTATACAAGACATAAGTCAATTGTGAATTATTAGAAAAAAAATCAAAGAATCTTAAAGATCTTTCTTTAAAACCTACTCCAATGTCTGGGTGATATTCTCCGATGTGGCGCCAACACGACCAACGGACAAGAATACATAATCCTTTAAAAAGTCGCTTGCCAATGTTTGAATGTTGGTTGCAAACGTCGCCGAAAACATGAGAGTTTGACGTTTTCCTGGGCCTGGCATATCTTCACCATCCACAATACGTCGAATTTGAGGATGAAAACCCATGTCTATATATATTTTATAGATTCATTATATGCATTATTAATACCTCCCTTAATGTCATAAATATACCGATAATTACCCAGCATGCGATCAGCTTCGTCCAGAACCAAGTATTGAATGTTTGCAAAGCTTAAACGGCGGCGCTCCAACATATCAACTAATCGACCGGGTGTAGCGATTAATAAATGACATCCACGGTCAATTAATCGTAACTGAGCTGAGATATCAGCACCACCATATGCCACACAAGGACGGACGTACGAACGGTAAGTAAACTTCTTTGCTTCTTGATAGATTTGCAAAGCCAGTTCACGGGTTGGAGCAAGTATGAGAGCTTCTGGATATTGCTTTCGATAATCTCCAGGACGCCCTTTCGGTGCTGACTTTGGTCCCTTAAAGAATAAGTTTGAAAGAATTGGGAACAAAAATCCAGCTGTTTTTCCGGATCCTGACAACAAGAAATAATAATACACGTCATATCCCATAATTATACCAGTCAGAATTACAATACTAATCCACATACACACACCATTGCTTTTCTTTCCTTTTTTTAATTTCTACCTGTTTGTGCACAAGCCATGAGATCCCGACCTACTGTAACAATAGGAATCGAATATTTTTGAACAGGTGTGGGGGTTGTGTAACGTGCTAGCTTGATATTTCCCAATAAATGTTCATCAATCGGTGGACTTGTGAATTTTTCAATACAAGAAGGTGGATTATCACCCTTTGTTTCGACAGGAATGTTTTCATACTTATCAAAGTTGATACCCATATGTTGAGTTTCTTTATCATTAGCCGTACCGAATAACTTTATTTCAGTCTTTTCATCCTTTGGTCCAAGAACATGAACACCGTCCTTCCATTTTCCTTTACCGTCATCTTTCAGACCTTTCGAAACTGGTTCATTCAGCGTCATGTTACCCCATGACCCAGTGATATTGAAAGTATTTGTATCTTTAGCAGGCTTATCCCATTCACTGACTTCACCGCTACCAGCAGATAAAGAATCTCCTGGTGTACTCCATACATTTTTGTCTGCTCCAACGTTACCCCAACTAATATTATAGAGTTCAACATCAAAAAATGATAATGGCTTTTTTTAACGAGTTTTCTTTATCCATTCTTTTTATTTTATTTTTACCTTTCGTTATTGGCACCACTGTCGCTTATTAAAGGTTGAGACGAAACCCATTCGCTAGTACTATCGTTGTTTATTTTAGTTTTTCGGTTAGTTCAATAGAAATATTTAAACTGGGAATACACAGATATATATATATACATAATTTTCAAGCGTCATTATCCTGACCTGATAACTCCAGAAGCACCCTGTCCACTATTTTTCTCAGATGGTTGTGTATCCCATTCGTTACCACTGCCATTACTAGCTGCAGTAGTGCTACTAATACCACCCCAAACATTTCGACCTGTATTTGTGCTAATTGAAAAGTAAAATTAAAACTAAAAAAAAAAAAGAAGCCTGATCTAAATTATAAAAATACCTAGCGGCTACTTCTCGAGGAGCAGGCGTACCCCAACCAGATGATGAATCATTGTTACTCTTTTTGTTTATCGAGCTAGTATTAGCATTATCGGATGCTCGAGCTACGGCACCATAAGTGGAGGAAGAGTTTTCGCCGCTGTCACTGTAGTTTCCAGCCCAACTGGAATTCGATTCATGTTGAGAAGGGGGCGGAGGAGCACCCCATGCTGAAGAAGCATCTTTACTGTTTTCATTCCCCCAACTACCATTACTATATTGTTGACGACATTCCAACGATACACAGATTATATTTAGTTCGTTATTTTCATGATTATCAATTCCATTAATTATTTACAACCTTCACCTTGGGTTTTTTTGTCCCCACGCAGTAGTATTGTTAGTACCAGCTGACGGACCTTGTTGGCGCCATCCGCTTTCACTACTTTGTTGACTATATTAAATATATGAGCTATTATGTACCTAATACCCCGATTATTGATCAAATAATCATTATTCTCACTTGTTACGACCCCATACTACGTCACCACTTTATATATTAAGACTTGGTTTTAGTTTCTACCAAATATTGGACCAATTACATGTGTATGTATTACCTGTTGTTCTGGCGATATCCTCGCCCTCCGCCACCTCTACCCTCTCGTGGATTACTTCGTGTTCGATTTGTATTCGATGCAGCAAATTCGTTCCATCTATAAATACATGTACCATCAAATTTATGCTGTCCTATTCCATATTATCAAGAAGACTTTTAAGCAATATTTTTTTCTTACTTGCTATGCGCACTAAATTAAGATTGAATTGTTTTTTTTTTGTTATGAGAATTATCAACTAGTAACATGAAAAAGAGTAAAAATTCTCGTTACCCATTTCGATCTTCGGTACTTCCTCTAGCGCGTCCACGTCCACGACCACCTTTGTTTGAACGGGCATTATCCCATCCTCCTCCTCGTGACGATTGTTCCCAATCATCTAATATATAAGTAAATATAATTTCGAGAAAATCAGAAGTTCAAATATTTTGTTTTTATTCCTTTGTGAGTATTTTTTTGAATGCTTGTTTTGCTCACGTTGATTGTTATTCCATTCACTCATTATATTTTATATTACTCTTGTAAGTTACAACAAACTCGCAAAACAAAATTTTGCATAAAACGAACAAAAAAAACAGAAAGAAGAGCGGAGATAAGCTTTATTGCCTTTTTTTATTATGTACAAAAGGTATGAATGACCCTTTTTCAGTTATTTATGCTAACTATTTATAAGTTTATTCACTCGCACTGGTCAACATACTGGACAATGCAGAGTGGATTTTTGCAAGAGCCTAATATATCAATATTAAATAATGGACAGAGAGATATATTGATAAATTAGTACTAGTTCAATTTATTCTTGTATTTGTGTTAAAAAAAACTTACATCAGCGATTTGAGCTTGACCAGGATGTTCATAGCTATTAATATATATGTGAAGAATAAGTGAGCAAATTGATATTTCTATTTTGTCTATTAGATATTCATAAACTTTATACGTACGGATCATCTTCAGGATTGTTGGTGTCACGATCATCAATGATACCTTCTCGGTATTTCTCATCGATATGATGGAGCTTATTCTATACAACATTCAATGTAGGTATTGATTAATTAGCAGTCACTTTTAATTGTATATACAGCAAACAGCGTTTATTGCAGTTACCTGAAGATGCTGAATATCCTTTGTGGTGTATTTAGTCTTTGAAACATCTTGAGTTTCCTTGGCGATTTCCATCAATTCATGATGGACATGTTGAAGATCTGGGTGTTGTTGAGGCATATTCGGATTATAATTGATTTGATAACTTGGAGAGAAAACAATAAAATGATATACCTTTAAAAGTTGAGAATCTTTTTAAATGATGATTACAAGGGTTTCGTTTTCCCTTGACATCATGATGATTTATTATGCAAGTTTAATGATTGGTTGTTATGAACTTTACATTATTTCACAGCTATTTTTTGTCCAAATGGTCGGATTTTCCTCCGATACCATGTTTTTCTTTTCCCGTCAGAAAGAATACCCCGCTAAAAAAGGAAATATAATTAAGTTAGCTAGGTTAAACATAATGTTTCTCCGGTAAAAAAGACCTTGTAGCAAACAATTTAGAAAAAAAGGAAGGGGGAATATATAAAATGTATTTGTTATTAAATATACAAAAAGAAGGGAAAGAGAAAAGATAAAATTCGATAGAGAGCGAGAAAAGTGTATATAAAGAGAAAAAGGTGGGAGCAAAAGGTTCTAAGGTTCATAGACATCTATAATAGCCCATTCATGATCGTAATATGTTTCTCGGGTGTGTACATCTTCGGCATGATAAAGAAACTCAAATTGTCCTCGTGATAAGAAACATAATGGGAGTTGATGTGTTACTATACCATTGTTTGGTGGCACCTGTCAAACATAAAACATTAATCCTAGATTATATCACATGATAATAATAATAATAATAATAATAATAATAATAATAATAGCACTTTACCTCGGGTAGAACCATTTGTTGTAATCCTTGCATTAATAATTTACCAGATAAATCATATTCTTTTGCACCATCATCATAACTTTGCACTGGTTGTACACGGAGAATTAGTTTTACAGGGTGGGCTGCATATTAAATATAATATATACGTTTTAGCCTAATCAAAAAATTAAATCTGACAATGGAAAAAAAAGGAAACTTCAATGACATGACGTTACCGTGACGATTCCGTATAGAGACTTCCATGGTAACAAAATCATTGCATTCGCACTCAAAACGTCGATGTGTAGCCTTTTTTACATTGCCTTTCATTTCGACGATAAATTCAATATCTTCTTTTTTCAAAATACTAAGTTGCATGGGGGTCAATCGTAACGAGGGTCTCATATTCAAAATGCCATGTCGACCTGTCGAACAACAACGCCATGTTGCTTGAATACGTTTCAATAAACTTTCACGGTACCAAAACATTTGTAGTCGTGCTCTCTCTTGTTCTGGCGGTATTTTAGGTCCTTGTGATACAACAAATTGTTTGTTTGGTTCAAGTGATGGTACAGGTTGTAAACATTCTTCTGCATTCAAGAAGAGTCGTTTGACGGGTAATGTGATTCTAAAATAAAAGAACTGATGGGTTAACACTGACTACATCTCTCTTATGTTTCATTTTTTTTGTTCATCCTCATCATCTTTTTTATGTATCTAGAGCAATGAAAAAAACACCTTTTTGTCGATCCAGGTTGGATAGTCACAATGGACGTCAACTTATTATTTGTATTTTCCGAATCACTGTTATCAATTATGAACTCTACGTCAAATGGAACAGTCCAGGTATTGCGTACGTCTAGCGTCACCAAGCAATAATCATTTCGATTGTTATCGTCATCAAATTGACGCGTAATAAGCAATAAGTCTTCAATTGGTTGATCAAATGCGTTACCCTTGTTAATATCAATAGCTTCGATACGTTGTAATGCATTATCTATTTCATTTTTGGGCACTGGTGTACTGTGTCGCAGGTATAATATATCCCAATTAACTGGTTCCAAATTACCATAGACTGTGACAAGAACAGGAAGATAGAGTTGACGTGTATAGAATGATGTCTGTTCTTTTTGCTCATTACGGTTCATATAACCATAATCGATTTGAATGGTACCACCTGTACATCCACGTTTACCATAGACGTTGACGTTTATTTCCCATTGTCCACCCGGTGGTAAAGTGATATTCTTGCCCACAAATTGAGCCATTTGATCCTTGGTTCCTTCCCATGAAAATACATGCATACCCTTTGTATATAGCTCAATTTCATATTGTTCTTCCATGGGTAATTCGGGATTAACGGGTAGTGGATTGGCTGTTGTTGAATCGACAAAAGATAAGCTAGTGAAATCGACAGGAATATTGCCAATGTTTTCAAGCTCGATCGAGATATGGGTCCTATAATTTGATTTTTTGTGTATTTGTTTTGTTTTGATGAGTATAATGCTATACTGCTGTATAAGCAAATGCTCTTTCCTAGACTTTTTTGACTGGTTTTGCTCACATTTCTCCTTCGTAAAGCATCACAGCATCATGTAATAAAGAGGTTGACTTAATCTTGAGAAGAGGCTGATCATCAATCACGTTAAGTTCATAGAACTGGATCGGTTTGAGCTCATCTGAAGTTTCCCTCTTACGACTTGTTCGTAATGCATTCAAACCACTGATATAGAAAAAAATTATAAGCAACTTTGACCAAGGAAAGAGAAACTTCAATCAAGAGAAAAAATCATAAAATAAAATAAACCAATATACCTGTGCTTCAATTTTATAAGCTCATTCTTCGGCTGATCTTCTTTGGATGATGAAGGTCTACCATTTCTTGTATCCTTAGCTTCTTTTGATTTTTGACTATAATCAACCAAAAACTCTTGTTCTGCAAAACCAACAATCTTGATAATACATCCGCGAACTGAAAGTGTACCAGTTTCTTCTGGTGTACCTGTCAAACGAAGGCTGAGTGTCCCATTCGCAGGAATAGTAGCTGTTGAAGGGACTGCATTGAATGGAATACCAGTAGTGCTGATAATAATAACAGTAATGTCAAAATTAGTTTTTGCTTCATGTCTGTCTATATTCCAGAAGAGTTTTGTTTGTGATGGTAAATGATAAAATTACCTCAGTGTCACATTTTGAAGTTCCAAATCAAATCCAAATGGATTAGCTAGTGTCACCTTGAACTCACAAGTTTCATCCTTGACTAAAATCACTTGAGGCTATAAATGTGTGCGAGATACCAAATCAAGCATAAAATTGAAAATTAATAAAAACAAACGATATTGTGAGATATACGGGAGTATATATATATAACAATACCTTTTCATTCCGTTTTTGAGTGAATGGATTGTAAATAAATGGATCACCATTTGCAGCAGCAGGTGTGGCAGGTATACTACCCTCAATATGATGATGGTACACTGCTTTGCGTGGAATAGGAAGAAGCGCTTCGATGTTCGAAACAATATTTACACCCCAATAATTTACGTTACTTTCGACTTGACCCACACGTTTACCCATTGCTACGATACGTTGAATGGATGTTGCTAATCGAATTTGTTCATCTTTAGAGATATATTGATATAAGTTTTTCAATAAAACGGTTGTATAATAAAGAACAGCACCATAATCTATTGAAAAGGACAAAGAAATATTACATATGTCACATAAGTAAGGAAACAAAAAAGTATCGTTTAATGTTATATATATCTACATCTATTTCAGACGATTTTGTTATACCTGGTAACGCTTCGGCAATTGCAATACACTGTCGTAAGATATCAATTTGAAGCATTGGCCAACCAAATCGCAGTTGTTCTTTTGCAACTGCTCCACGTACTCCGCCGTCCTCGACATCTTTTTGTATATTGAGTCTATCCTCTTGACCGTGGAGTGCACCTAATGCACCGCCATCATGGACGTTGCGTTCTAAAGTACATCTTAAGTAAAACACATACACAGAACTGAAAATATATTATATATATAAAAAGCTCCAATTACCTCCTAAACCATACACCTCACAAACACGTTTCAAAACTTGAAGGATACCATCATCATTTTTGCCATAATCCTTTTTGGTCTGATCACGTGAACTGGCTAACGTTGCACGACTTTGAATCAACAATGGCAACATTCGATTTACACTTTCATACATCAGCCAAGCTGACTTTCGGTGGTATCCAATTGCATTCAACACACTTGACATCTGTGTCATTATATTGATCTATATATAAATCATGTATCGTATTAGATACTCATCACATATATTCAAACCAACCTTTCTTTCTGATATTCCGCTTTCCTTATTGTTTAGTGTACCTGATCCACAAGGGACAAATCATCTAGACGAGCAGTCCAAGCCTTTGTCACCCATCCTGAGATTTCATGACGGGGAATCCCACTTTCTTTATGTTTAACAGTATCTTCAATCGTCATGAATCGTTGAGGTCCAATCAATGCATCTGCTGATGCATCATCCGTTATTTTTCCCTGAATTAAAAGATTCAACACTTTATCACTCCATCCATCGTTTGCATAAATAGTTAATAAAAATCGAGCCATTTTAATAGATGTTTCACCATAAATCAAACTTGGCATTGGTATCGATGATGTGGTGCTGACTTTGGCATAATGTTGAATTAGGGTCTCATAACGTTGCATGACTTCGGAAATAGTCGACTGTGGACCTCCAATCAATGGTGAGGGTGGCACTTCACTTGTTGGAGAAGATGGATTACTCTCCTCTGGAATATCTCCTGGTACACTTTGTGTTCTAGATACAATATGCTAATGAGGGGGGTAAGAGTTTGCATATATAAGTTTCCAATTTCATCTAAATCTTTCCGGTTCAAAAGTTTGATAATATAATATATACCCCGACATCTGCATGTAAATATTCCAGTAACAAAGTAGCACACGTTAAACCTTCCATAGCACTTCCAAGCCATAAATAATCCGACGTTGCCTTTGCAATTTCAAGTGCTTGAGTATAGCTATTATAATCCGGAGTAAAGTTTTAGTGAAATAAAAAAAGATAAGAAAAGAAAAAGGATGATAAAGCCTTATTATTAGCTATTTTCCTTTTCCTCGTAAAAAACTTACTGATTGACTGCATCAGGTAATCGACCTGCCAACAGATATAAATCTGCCAATAATTTCTTGACACGACCTGGTGTTCTTCTCTTTGTTTTTCCACTTTCTCCTCCGCTACCATGAGCACTGGTCGAGCGTGTCATCGTTGGTTGTGGCGATGGAAGTGGGGGAGACATGGGTGTACGAGGTAATTTTGGAGAGAATAAATTCGACTGTTGCTGTTGAGGAGTGGGTGGAGATGGATGATGATTTAATGGTGGTGGTTTACTATTACCTACTGGAGTTGAAGCACGTTTTAATAAAGATGATGAGAAAGATTGGGTTGGTTTGGGTGGTTGGGATTGTCGATTATTAATATGATTGTTATTAGCATTATAAGGAGTCCCAGGTGTACTAGCAGATGGTTGAGGTACAATGCTATTGTTGTTGTTGTTGTTGTTGTTATTGGATGATTCAAACTGTTGAGAAATATAATAAGATCGAGGCAATGGTGATTCTAATGATGAAAGGTTTTCGATTCGATTTGCCTTCATATTTATGTGTTAATTAAAGTACATTTATTCAACCACATTCACATAATATATAAAGGATACATTCTACTTACCAATATAGAAAACTGACTAAGAATTTCACTTGCAAAATCACATATCATCGTACTCATATAGAATGACATATTGCCAACATTTGGAATCATAATTAATCCCTTTGTATCATCTGGTTGTGTTTCCGTCGGATCAAATGCAAAACAACGAGTTGCAATCGCAGTAGGATACTTATAGTAGTGTATATAAAAATTACTTAGTCGCCTCCTTTCTTGACCTTATTACTACTTACTAAACTTACACTAGAATTATAATTCTTAATTTTACCTTATGTAACGTATCAACAAAATGTTTGTATCCTTCACTTAAATCTTTATCTTTCCATTCTTGACAATCCATGATACCAATAACCTAGATGTTTAATACGCATAATAACACAGCATAATATATTAGTAAGAGGAAGACTTTATAAAAGTCTTTCCTTTTTTTGCATTTGTATGTGGAAGTGACTAGGAGTGTATAGTTATGGCATATTCTTATAGCTTACACCAAAGATACGACGATGAGGTTGAAAGTCTTCTAAATGAGCATGGTCGCGTGTATAAGTAGTCGTGAACTGAAAGTGCATTTGCCCCTCTTGGAAGACTTGACTACTAAACATGGCTATAAATATAACATATAATGAAAAACGATGGCCGAGACATTAAGTTTGTTTTTCTTGACGCAAGTAATTATATCAATCCATTATATTCACAAAATAATAATGCTATGTTATCTTTTAACAATATATTACCGCCTGCACCCTTTTGTAAGTCTGGAGTTACATCACCAAGTCGAACAACACTGAATTTCTTAACCAACTCCACATGTTTCCAAAACGTAGAGGTTTTAATGGGAGGAACAGGGACTAATAAGACTCGCACCCGACAGGATGAAGTTATATTTATTGCCAAGTCCATTCGCTGATATTATGGGAAACACGTCTACTCAAAAAAAAAGATTTCCTGGATAATAAAAAAAAAGTGTGTGAGATAGGTTTTAGTTGCTGTGTACCACTGAATTTGAAAATTGGATGGGGTTACACGAAATAGTCAGGGACAATTAGCAGAAGTTGAAACAACACTGCCAGTATCATCCAGATATTATAATTATTATTATTGAAATTGTGTAGTTTAAACAGTTTCGTTGAATACCAAGCAAAAAAAGCACAATACAATACTGTGAAAAAATAACTATGACTGTTAATATTCTTCTTTTAACATCTATTTCAATCTGTAGTTCTTTGTTGCTAAGCTTTATATAATCGGATTTGCTGCCAGTCTTAATCGTCGAACATATGGACACTTTTTTGTTAACGGTTTGCCATTTCTGATTGTTTAGAAACCCTTAATTTCTAATTTCAATAATTAGCAATGTTCTTTGTTTGGAAACTGTGAGCACTGTAGTGGACTACACTTTCCCATTCGAGACACATCCTTTTTTCTTCGCTTATTGTCTCTTTTACATATGTAGCCGTACAACGTAGCTCTACACCTATACAGAAAAGATTAAATTTAAGATACTTCTCACACAATTTTAAAGCATAGTATTTAACCTGGTTACTCATATGTTGTTTTTCTGCGTGCTTCTTTTGTAAAAGACGCAAGCATTGTATAAATGGTGAAACCAAGTGTATGTGTTTTAACTTGTCAGCTCATGAAAACTGAAAAAAAAAGCACCTGGAAAACTCTGATCTTCAATCCTACTTCTTACTACGTTTGGTGGTCTTTTTTATACTGTAGACGAGCAAAAGTTATCGGCTTGAATCTTTAAGTACACATCTTATCAGGCGATTAAAAAAGTGGATATAACACAATAGGTTCTTTGTCTATGACTTCTCGCATTTAGTTGTTATCCATGCTCTAAGATGTGATTGGAATATGTGGGAAAGGATCATCGATAATTACAGCCAATTGATCAATCTAAGCAATAACTACGCCAGTCATGTAATATAGCTCTTCTCGCAGATAGTATACAAAAATATAAGAGCTTACAGTTGCCACCTGTAACAGTACTGGTAAATAATTTATTTTCATACTAGTAAAATTAAAATGTTTACAATGATACTAGCAAAAAAAAATTATGAGCTTATAAATAGAATACTGGACAGAAAAGTTTGCGGAAAAAATAGTCTTTTGTAATAAGTACAGCTACATTTTCATAGTTGAGAGTTTGACAAGACAAGATCTCATTCTGCATTGGTGTTATTTCACTCTTTAAAACTAGTACGAATACTAGGATTATGTCGCATTTATTACGAGGAACTGGCTTTAGTTTGATTTTTCAAACATCTACCAAGCATAGCTCATTGTATTCAATCTTTATGATCGCATAATCCCCTCTAGTGCTCTACCAAAACATCATAACTCAAAACCAAATAACGATTAAACTGATCATCAATCTCAGTTCTACATATTTTTCTGTACGGTAACTATCTTATTATACTTTTATTTCATCGTAATTTTTTAATGGATAATTTCGCGCCAAGCCATTGTTTGCTGTCTTACAATTTGCATAATTCATATAATATTTTTATGTTAAAGTAAAAGTTTTTTGTTTAGATGCATTGGTCGTAAATTTTGCATAATTAATCTATATACATAATATATGTATCAAAGCAATGAGATATCGATATAAACGGAGCAATTATCGATTAATCACGAGATGTTGAATATTAAAAAGGCCTACCTGTTAGAAAACTAGCGCTTAATTATATCTCTTCCAATATTGATATTTGTTTAATAACTATATTCTTCCGTCTTTTATTATAAAAACTATTCAATAATCGTTTATGTTTCTTGTTAATTATTATTTATATAATAATAAAAGAAAAAGTATGAGGGGAGTTGCAAACGTAACAGTATGATACACTTTATCGCTCTCTCTGATATCTCATAATGCAACTTAACAAAGTAGGACGAGAAAGGATGGTTGATAAATAACAATCTTAAATAGTATATGTACTCATCCGGAATCGAATCTCGTTAATTTCGCGCACGTTAACTTCCAAAGGTCAGTAACTACACAATATACGTACCAAGAATCACAAATAGAAGAACTCTTTTAAGTCTCAAATTCCCTGTTAACCAAAAATTGAAAACGTTTCACTGTAATTTTTTCTATCGACGACGTTCCTTGTGTTTAATACTCTTTTAAATGAAGTATTTGGCTTCGTTCATACTCTATCTATGATAGATTCTTGTTTCAATAGCCACTGTTGGATATAAATTTAACTCTTGACTTTATTCTTCCAATCCCTTTTATAATATTTTTAGAAGGAAGAAAATTGGAGGCAAAGGCGCCACAAAGAAAAGAAATACAAATATTCCAATATACTGTATTAAACTTATCCCTGTCACCAAACAAATACACAATTGAAGATTACAAAACATGCCGTGTTATTTCATTATTCATCTAATGATTTATATATAAAAAAATTCCTGACAAACCTTTGTAGAAATCTGCTAACTTCGATTCTAGTTATTTACATATTGTAACAATTGCGAGCTTTCAGTGGTTTATGATCTTACTATTATGACCTTGTCAATCTATTTATGTGCAGAAAGTCTATCAGCCACTTTTGGATAAGAATCAATTGTACACTATTATGTAAATAGGTACGTATCCAAAAGCCCCTGTTATTATTATACTCTATTCTGGATGTGGTAATTCTTTTCTTTGGACCTTTCTCAACTCAAGCGCCTAATTTATCTTTTTCCTTGATACAAGGCAGCTCTAAAATATCATAAAATTTTTCGAGAATATGGAATCCCGTTATTTGACACACGATCCGTTTCTTTTATAAATAAAAACTGAGCACTACAGCTTTTTTTTTATCATGTCGCTTACTTTCAAAATCTGTCTTTACACATACAAATACACTACACTGATCATCGAGAAAACCAAATTTATAGACACATGATCTGTTGTTTTACGATAGTAAAATGCAAAATGCTTTATATATTTCTACAAATGTAATATGATAAAATGTTGCGATAAATAAAAATGCTAAGCTAGAAAGTAAAATTGCAAAGCGGTAAAAGCTTTTGTTTTTGTCTTTAGTTGAAGAATTTATCAAGTGATTCGCCCAAATGCAATTCAATCTGTGCATTGACTTGTTGTACGAGTTTCTCCACACGACGATCATCATCTGTTATTATTAAAAGATAATTAAGTAACGTTATAAGAAAAAAATTATGATATTCCTAAAAAAAATAACTTACCCTCCATAAGTTCTGCAAGGAATGAAATACTCTCAGCCAAAAACAAGAGCCACTCTTCACCCATACGAACATAGAACTCTTCCAAACACTTGAGCGCAGCCAAACGAATTTCCGGTACATCTTCTCTTGTCTTCATCAACACCTTGTAATTCATAGGCTTCCAAAGAGTATCGTTTGCGGCGGTTTGAGCCATTTGTCCCAAAAGCGGGACCAAATAAGTCGACATACGGTTCAAATACTGATCCGGTGTTTCGCTTTCACCCATCACCATCATTTGATCCACAACAGGGTCCAAGATTTTGTCAAGCTTGCTTGCATTCCACAAGTTATCGTTATCATATTGAAATGATTTGCGTAAGGCCAACATGATGTAGTTCCACAATGTATTGGGTACCGATTCCCCAGAAACATATTGTTCCAAACGACCAATGACATCATCAATGACATAACCAAAGTAGGGAGTGACAATAGATTTCAAACGGTCAAACAAAGAGTCCAATAACTTGTAAAAGAACAGCACACGTTTCTCGAGATCTTCGTTTTGCCCTTCTTCTTCTTTATTACCTTCAACAGCTAATTCAACGGTAGCCCAATCCACAATCTTGAGATAAAGCGGTTTGAAAAGAGTTTCATTGAGCTTCATTACTAAGTCCAAGAATACGTTAATCATAGCGCTTTCCAATTCATCGATTTCGAGATTATCGAACTTGTCGCTATAGGTACGACGAATGTCAAATGCCAACAAAAAGAATTTAAAAATTTGCTTATAGTGAGATACCATCACGTCGTTATTCATGGTTTGCACGGTATCAGAAATCATTGATATAACAGCCAATGCCGACTATGAAAATAATAAATCAAATACCATGAATTAGTAATCATTCCTTTATCATCATAATCATCATCATTATAATAATAAAATATGCCATTTTTTTTTTACCTTTTTGCCTTGACCCATGGCAAATTCAAAGCATGCGAATACTGGATTAAGAAGAACACGTGGAGGAACCTTGATAGCCATTGTCGATAAAACTTCAGTAACTTTGTTCTCGACCAAGACCATTTGAGGATCTTCATTATCATGTTCATAGATAGCCGAAGCAAGCAACGCAGTAAGCATCTTGGAAATATAAGGACTCATAAAGTGAGGTAATTCAGCAACAACTGTTTCCAAACAACCAACAATGGCAAGTCGAAGCATTATACTTGGGTTTACTCCCTTGACATTGTTTGAAAGCAATTCCACAATAATTGGCATAAACTTTGGAAGATGAGGGATGGATCTTGGACCGGTTGCTTGACTATATGTTATTATCCAAGTTAGTAAAGATACAAATATATATAATAAACCACAGCTATATTACTACTTACCAAATAACAGCCAGACATGACAAACTAGATATCTTAACTTGAATATTGGGTAATTGCAAACATTCCGATCCCAATATAATAGGGAGACCATCCACAAATGGTGCGGGATACACATTTCCAGAGAATCGGGCCAATGCTGAGATACAAAGCAATGCACTCTGTTTGTTGATAGCACCATCTTCTTCACTGCTGCCCAAACGGCCTTCGTTTTCAATCACGGCATAAAATTCTTTAGTCATGCCGACAAGCAATTCTTCCTCTTCGCTCGAAATATTTTGCTCAAAAATCGCTACACGCTCATTGAACAAGTTCATAGCCTTGCGTCGAACCAAAACATCTGAATGTTTAAGCAAGTGTGAAATAACATCCACAAAGGTATGTAATGATAAAAGACCATTAACACGATCTAGAACATCATAAACAACCTTAATGGTACCACGCCAAAACTTGACAATACCAGGTTTAGCACCTTGTGTAACGGCATAACGTTCGCGATATTCACCAAAGTATGAAAGGATCTTGAGAAGTAACTCGGTAGTCTTGAGGTATTTAGGTTGCATCTTTTCTTCAAAATCTTGATCAGCATTCATACCTTCAATAATCTTTGCAAGGAAGGTTCGAGAAACGAGCAATTGATCGATGTAGTTGAGCACAATAACCTTGTAACGACGAAGATCTTTGGCACTGTGTTCACTCAAATCAAACACAGTGGTGCCTGTAACGCTCATGTCAACATCGTGCTTATTATTATCTTCTTGAACTGGCTTGTCGTTAGGTAAGACATGCAAGTCATTAAGTAATGAGTAAACAGCATTGATTTGAGTTTCCGGCTTAAATTGTTGACTGATAGACTTGCAGAATTCGGCGAGTGATTCAGATTCATCTTCCTTGGAGAATTTGACTGCATATTTTTCAAGCAACAATGAAATAATGGCGTACAAAAATTCATCTTCGCCCAATGTACGAATAAGTACAGTGAACAATGGCAAACGACGGTGTTTTGGAATATGAATAAGAGCATCGACAAACACCTTGATAATAGGTTTAATTTGGAGAGTGATGGCAGCTTGGCTTTCATATTCGCGTCGGCTGGATTCCACTAAAGGCGGGATAATCTTTTCGAGTGTTTGATGAATAACTTGGAAACTATAGTTATCGTCTTGGCGAAGTACATTGGCGCCCATGAATGTAAAGACGGTCATGATATTATGCAAGACAATCTCGGGGTAAATCGAAGCAATAGTTGCCATAAGCAAAAGTGCTTGGTTATGGGTTTGTGGGTTGCTGGTGGTACGAATGCATTGGACAACAGAATCAACACGAAGGGTGGACTCTTCGAGGAATTCTTTATGATCTTCAGCAGCACGAATGATGCGTGTAAGAGCAGACATAATCAATTGGCTGATATATTCCAAGGAAACTGGTGCATCACGTAATTCAGCGTTGATCATCGCGGCAAGTGTATCAAAGAGTCGTTTGACAAGCAATACATCCTTTTCGACAACTGTTGACTCGAGTAGTTCAAGAACTGTGACCAATTCATACAAATCAACCTTTGATTGTGTTTTCTCCCTAATTAGAGAAATAAAAAAATATACAGTCCGGATTAGTTTCTTTGGTACAGCGCTGCAATAATTGTTGTTAGAATACAAAAAATAGTTCAACTTACTTTCTGGCACGTTTAGTAGTCTCAGTATTTACAATAGTTTGATTCAGTCCAGTAACGACAGAAGCCAAGAATTCATCATAAAGTTTAACAGGAATGCGAATTTGGTTTAACACCTTTTTGGCCAAATGAACATCGTGCTGTTCAGCATTCGTAGCTATATCAATAAGAACATTAAAGATTTCACGCTGTGGATTTTCCTTTGCGCTTTGGAAAAATTCAGCTGAAATCTGTTTAAGAGCGAAACGGCGTGTAGACATTTTCCAACCCTCATCGTCCTCGTCGGCCAAAGTATTATAGCTCTGCAACAATTGAATGAACAAGGGGAATGACTTGTCGCTAGCCTTACCAAACTGTGCCGCATTTTCGGGCAAGTAGCATCGAACAAGAAGACCCATAAGCGTTGAATTCTTGACCTTGACTTCCAACAGGGGAAGGACTGCTTGTAGTTTCTGGGGAACATGAATATCGTCCAGTAAATCAAGTAGAGCCACTTGAATATGAGTGGATGGAGATGCTTTGATATGATCAAGTAGCAAGTTAAGTACATTAGCTCCTTGAGTTTTGATTTGCTTGTCCTTGGATGCCTCACTTGCATCAAAAAAGTTGCTGATAAGCTTGAGAACACATTCATGATCTTCTGTAAGTTCGTGACTTCGGGTAGAGAAAACATCAATGAAATTGGCAATGTTTTGTGTGCGAATATCTTTGATTATAATATCGGATCGTCCATAAATGGTACTGGCACTTAATACAGACAAAGCGGCAGGTTTCTTGGTATCGTTACTTTGAGCCTTGTCGTTCTTCTTGATTAAACCATGACGAACATAAAGACGGCGTAATTGGCGCAAACATTGAGTGGCGCATACGCGAATTTGTTGCTCTGTATCGTGAAGTGGCGCGAGCAAAGAAGGGATGATGTGCTGAAGATCATTGTCACCATCGACATATTGGCTCATAAGCGATGCTACAATTTGTAATGACCGTGCACGTACAGCTGTGGAATAGCCTAATAAATTCATCATAATAATTTTAATATGTCAACTTTCTCTCTTCCTTCTATAACAGTCATTCTGTTTGCTCAATCCACAGTTTGTTTTCCTTTCTTCAGAGAAAAAAACCTACCTTGATCAATCCAGATGCTCATCAAGAAAGCAAAAACATCCTCCTTCAGATGTTTTGCTACCAAAGTAGCCAACATAGTTTCAAAGCAGCCAAGAGTAGGTCCACCAACAAATGTACCAAACAACTTCTTTAAAAGTCCAGCATATTGTTGTTGATCTTTGACATTATACCAATCCACACTTGTAGGTTGAGCTTGTAATGAAGCCACGGTAACTGAGAAAGTATACTGAATCAAATTGGTCATAGTGGACTTGGGCAAATCGTGAACCGTTCGAAGCATATCAAAAGTCACGTCAGGCAAATTGCCATCAACTGTATATTGGTCGGTGGGTAATTGAGTTTGATATATGGTACGCTTTTCATCCTTAGTCATGGAATCCAAAATAGCATCGATGACAAGTGTAAAGTTGAATGTACTCGATTGCTGTTTCTTCATAGCTTCCGTGATAATCAACAAAGAAACAATTTTTTCTGGGATTGTCCCGTCATGAATCATTTGGGTCCAAAAGTCCAAAACAATCACATGCTTGCCCTTTGTGGTAGAAATGTTGGTAGCTTCTTTTTCGATAAACGACTTGCTGATGGCATCATTACCTTCACCTGCCGATTTAACAATTTCACGCACATGTTCCAACAAGCTACCAAGGATGGATTTTTTGTCGAGATGAATTTGCTTCACTTGTTTAATAAGTTCCTTGACAACATTTGCAGGTGCAGCAAATACAAAAACAGCCAAGACACGGGCAACATCGGATAACGATTCGGGGTATTGCTTGCTAAAGTCACCCAAAAGGAACTTAAAGATAAGAACAGCTTCTTTACGGAATGCACCACGTTCTTGAAGTAACTGGGATAAAGCTGCAAGGATCTTTCGGCCAGGGACAAACTTAAGTAAATGTCCAGGAATATCACATACAGCATAGGAGAGAAGCTCATTGAAACTATCCAGACATCTCAACAAAGAAGATTCAATAATTTCTGGATTCTGCAATTATAAAAAAAGAAGATGTAAAATAACCACTGTTAATTAAAAAAACTCTACTTCACATATTTAATCCAAACATATATATTATACCTTGACCAAAGGACTATCTTCGTCCTTAATAACATTGACAAGTCTTCTCATCGCTAGCAAGCGTGTCGAAGCGGCAGGACTGTTCAAACTGAGATACAATGTTGTGTTTGCTTCTTGTACAATTTCATGCCCTGTACCTTTGAAACCAGCAGCAGAAAATTCATAAAAAGCCTTGGATTGATCAGCATCATCTTTAACGCTCTTGATTTGTTCTTCTAAGACCATATCCAAATCTTCAATATAGCGTTGTGACAAGGTAACAAGAAGAGGGCGGAACGCATCGATATAATTTTTATTAGCAGATTCTTGGAGGTAACCTTTGATGGCACAGCTAGAAAGCAAACGGATATTTTCGTGCGACAATAAACCATCCATTGCCAATGAATTTAATAGTTCGGCCTTTTCTGTCGACTTGGGAACAGATCTGCAAAATTCGCTCATGGTAAGTGACATGAAACGATCAGTGGCATATTTTTGTGCAATTTCAAGGAAACAGGACTCGAAAGCTGGTGCCTTAAAGACACGTTTAATCGCCTTATGACTGAACCCTTGGAAACTTTGTTGCGATTGAGCGAGATGTACGATAGTAAGCAGACAATGACTGAATAAAGCTTCATTATGGTTCAAGATCATTTTATTGGTGATTGTGAGAAGAGCATCTTGGCTGAGTGCTTCACGAGTAGATAGTTGAGAGACGACCATATATGCAGCAATTTGGAGTTCTGGGTTTTCACGACGAGTCAATGAGTCAATCAGATAGGGTAACAAGGCAACCATGGTATCATCCGTCACTCTGTTAATGGCATTGACGAAGTCGGTCAATGTTGCTGCAAAGAATGAGTATAATATTTGGAACGGTACGGGTGCATCAATTACAGTTTTGCATACAAAGCTAAGAATACGTCGACTCTTTTTCATTGCCTTAACCAACATGGATCGATCCAATGGGATATTGCTTTTCTTTACTGGTAGAAGAAAAGACCAAGAAGTGTTTTCCCTAAATGATATCAGATTAATTTTCTTTTCTGTACGGCTTTTTCATAATATATATTTCTAGAATAGGTATACACTTACTGAATCTGAAGCAATGATACCATTCGAACGAATGATTTGGTTTCATGATAAGGTAAGATACAAGCAAGTACCGCTTCAACATTAAAATCTTGAACACGGAAACGACGAATTAACCATTCAATTGTTTTTCCGGCAGGTTTCAATAAAAAGTAAGGTGATAATTGATGTAAAAACGCAGCAATACTTTTATCCAATTTGGCATTATCTTCAGCAGTCTATTATACATATAAAATCCAGCCTTTGTAAGTTTACTACCTTCTGACGATTCGAAATAAAAATAAAGTATATGGTGATTCTAATTTCCTTTAAGATCCAGTTCTTACCTGAAGAACGCGATCATAACCTTTCATTTTCTCGGAAAACAAAGTTTTTTGAAAAGGTCCAAACTTGCTATCAATGATCACAAGCTCCATAATACCATTTAACGCAATCGAATAGATCGTTTCAAGATCTTGATCAGCAGCCTCTCTTGAAGTAAATAAGAATGAAGCTTTATGTCTTCTTGTTCCTTCTGTAACATTGCGTAAATCGGCGGTACCGATCCGCTTCAGCTGATCTTGCAAGGAAGTCATTGAGTAACAAAAAAAAAAAAAAAAAAAGCTGGAAAGAAAAATGCAAAAAAAAAATTCTTTGATGTGTTTGTTGCGGAGTTTTTGATTGGCTTTGCTTTTTGTATTTGTATGGTGGGAAAGGTTTCAAAGCAGCATGTATATTGAGCACCCTCATCTGAAGTCCTTCATTATGTGAGAATAGTGCTTTTAAATAAATTAAATACAATAAGCCCACTATCATAATTGTATAAGAAATTGTTTGTACTAAGCATAGCAGTAAAATCCTTTGTACTAGATACGAAATAAGTAGTTTCATAACAACAGTTACACAGTTGGTAACCACTTTATTGAAGTAGAATGGAATTACGATACACTTATTAAATGTTGCTATTTAAACCATGCAGAAAAATTAAATACTTAAATATAAAATATGAATATACTTTTTCTCCTTGTTCGTGTGCCGCATGACAGTGAAAATTGCGTAAAGCTTGGTCGTTGCTGTTTAAATAAGCTCTTCTTTCGGCTCTAATCTCACATATTTTACTAAGCCAATACCCGCTTAATATAATACCCAATAATATATAGATATTTATGATTCTACTCTCAAATAATTTTTTAGCAACAATCATCCTCTTTAATGATTAGCTGGTAATTGGTTTCACAAACAGTTTGTCATATAATCGTTACACACTTTCTTTCTGACCAGCAACGAAGCATACCATATTTCAACGTACCCGCAGTATTCAGTGTTTTGTTTGTTGTCTATAATTGACAACTATTGTATTCGGCTCTGAAAGCAGTATAAACGTACAATGAGGGACACAATAGTATACTATTTAGATAGTTACTAACCCCTTCATTTGAATATAGAGGTAATAAATATTGTAAGACGCCTTTTTTTATCCCCTCACTTGACTAATTCCACGAGATCAATATATAAAAAAAAGTACATAACATCAAAGTGTGAATTACCAATGAAATATATTATCAATTTGTTCCTCAGCTGCTCTGTTTATTAATTATTTCTCCTCTATTGTATTACCTCAATAATTTTGTATTATTTGATGTAAATTATGCAAAGCGCACCTGAGTTTTTTTTAAGTGAGTGTTATTTTTAGTTGAACCCATAGTAAATATAAAGGCGTCCTGTCTGGAGTTTTTTCATACTCAGTTGCGTAAGAAAAAGAAGAAAAAAGCCTGCTGTAGAAAAAGAGAACAAGTTTCTTCCACACATTTATAAGTACATGCGCACACTTACTTGTCGTCGCATTGCTTGGGTATTACTATCCCGTATATGTACAATAATCTTTCCAGATTTTGTTTTAAAATATTTAGTAGGACTAAACAGCTCAGGTAATTTATCTTCATGTAGCTTTTTTTCTATAACTAACAAAAACGCTCTTTTTACACAAAACCCTTCCAAAAAAAAGTAACGTTCATTTCTATTTATATATATAACAACTAATATAATATAACATTCATTCAATTAATAGCGGCCCGTCAAGCTTGGCGTGAAAAAGTTACAACATGTTTTTTATTCATTGCACTCGTCGGTCTCTTTTTATTTTGGATCGAATATATTTCAACACTCTTTTGCGATACAGAAGACCTTGTACCACAAGCTGATGTCTTTAAAAACGATTCAAAATATGCAGCAATAAACGGTCGAGCAGTTGAATGGGGAAAATATGATGATTCTTCGCAAGTAGCAAAAGAAATCTCTCAGTACAATGGACTCGATGTTTCACCTATGTTTCCAACATTTCTAATGTTGGATCGAAATGGAATGGACACATATAGGAATCCACATTTACAACGATGTATTTCGGGCGGAACCACAGACCGCTCAGCAGAAGCAGACAAATGGTTAACATTTAAGCTTTCAAACGATAGTGGATATGAATTCAATGGCAACGAACGGACATGTCCATATCCTAATAATACTTCTCTTTCTGGCGCACCCTGCTACTCTTTTTCTTTTGATGGATTACCGTTCAAGGGAGGTAAGTACACACACGCACAAACGCAATATAACCCCCTTGTTGCTGGGAGTGATTTATTTCACTTTTATCAAACAATAATAATTCCTAAAATAAGACGACAAGTATGATGACGAATAGTAATTTGCTTTCTAATTATAATACTTCATTTTCTATAGACGTCGTTTACAAAATGGACGACATTTCGAATTTTACAACACTTTCTTCACCAGAGACGCAAGGCAAAGCATACGTTGTATTAAATGGCAAAGTACTCGATGTTACTGCTTATTTGGAAACAGCAACAGATGTCGTTGAAGTATCAGCAGGAGTTTATTCGCGTGCATTTGCACTCGATCGGATGTTCTTACCACTCGAAGTCACCATGCTACTCTTTATCAGTTTGGGAGAAGACATCAGCGATTATTTTGCCAGCAACGTTACGAGCCCCGATGTTTATGCACAATGTCTGGAAACACTTTTTTTTAAGGGTATTGTAGAAGACGTGGCACCAAGTGGATGTGCCAAGATCAACCCAGCATTATGGGCAACGATGGGTGTAGGCCTTTTATATTTCCTCCTCAAAATGCATTTGGCACACCTTTGTCGTTTGCGTGTCATGCAGCGCTTTTTATTCTCGTCCACAGAGCTTTCCGCTGCATTACGAAATAATAATTGGCCTCACACAATTCTCCTGGTTCCTTGTTATGCCGAACCAAGCAATATTATCAAGCAGACATTGGAATCATTGGCGAGGTCACATTATGACGATTCGAGAAAACTTTTATTATTTGTCTGCGACGGATTAACAAGGGGCAAACAAGATTCTAAGGAAGTTCATTCATGCATATTGGAATTGCTAGGTTACAGTGGTACTGATGATCCTGCCTCACAGCCTTATATTTCGCTTGGCCAAAATCGAAAACGAGTCAATTATGCCAAAGTTTATTCCGGGTACTATGAAACTGGGCGTAACCGTGTACCTTATCTGGTAGTTGTAAAAGTAGGTGCGGCACGAGAAGCATCATTGGCGGATTGTGCACCAGGCAATCGTGGGAAACGGGACTCCATGGTGATTGTATTGGGATTCTTGGAAAGATGCATGAATTTGGCTAGCAATAGAATGACGCCACTCGAATACGAGTTATTTAATCAATGCTATAGTGTCCTTGGGATCAATCCACGAAATTTCAAGTACATGTTAGTTACGGACGCAGATACACAGATTCAAGGCGACGTTGTACAGAAGATGGTCTCCAGATTGGAAAAAGATCGTAAGATGCTAGCGATAAGCGGACACGCCCGTCCTGCCAATCCAGAACAAAATATTACGACTATGCTTCAGATTTTTCCACTTTATCAAACTTTTTATTCAGGCCTTGCTTACGAGGCATTCCTTGGTACGGTAATTTCAATTAATGGTGGATTTGTAATGTATAAGTTATGGACCGAAAATGTACCGGACGAACAACCGAAACCAACAAAAATTTCCCGATGGCAGACATTTAAACGGATCAGCAGCGCATCAACATCCCAACAGACAATACGATCACATAGTAAATGGCCCAAAGTCAGTGACGAAATCAATCCTTCACAAGACGATAGCGACATTCGTAGCATGACGACAGGAGAAGAATCACGATTATCTTTGGCACCCAACGCTGGGATTCGACCTTGTTGTATTCACCCAACAGTTCTTCGTGGGTTTGCAGCTCCACGACCAGGAACAATGCATATGCAAAATGTACTATTATTAGGTGAAGAGCAATATTTAGGTGCTGTTCTTTTACGATCTCACCCTCAGCATCGACTTGCATTTGAACCAGAAGCAGTGGGTTATGTCACTTTACCAACCAACATATTCGCACTTCAAGCACTTCAGTCCCGTAACTTGCGAACGACTTTCCACAACCAAATCGAAATGCATCGCATTGCTTGGGATGTGGGTATTGCCTGTTGGATTATTTCAGTCACCAAGCTTTTGGATATGATTTTTTCAATGCCTATAATTATTTACTTGTACAGTGTTTATATTCGATTTTTCATGGATACAACCCATTTGGCTTATGAAATTATTGCTCTCAGTTTTGCTGCTCTCGTTGCTTTACACATGATCTACTTCCTTGTTCGACGACAATTCAAGTATGTTATGTGGTTTATTTTTTATGGTCTACTTTCAGTTCCTTTGTTTGCAATTTGGTTTCCGCTTGTGGCTGTTTGGTGTAGCGACTATGCTCGACGGTGGTACGATGTATGGCCGACAGCGAATGGATGTCGTGGACGGATGCATGGTGTGGTGGATGATGATAATGGGGATGATCTACACGACGATGATTGCTCCGAACAAAAACAATTAACGGATGATGAATTAGTGCCACGCATGCGACTTAATGAATTTGATGTTTTGGAAGCTGAAAAAGCATATCAACGTGCCATGCAAGAAGCTGTTGCGCTCGATTCAAATTTCACTGGATTTACGGGCTTTGTCAGCGGTAGAGCAAGTATCCATTCTACTGATTCACGTCGCTCTGGCTCTTTTGTAGACCAAACGATATCGACTCCTCCCATTGCTCAACTTAGAAATAATGGGCATCATAGCGTACGTGCTGGTAAGAGTAAAACAAGTGGATTTAAACCAGTGGCCTCAGTTGTAGATATGTATGGCACTGTCAGGCGACAGCGAGATCCGTTTGAAGACTCTTCACCGGCAGCGAGTGTTCGGTCAGGTTCATTAGCGGATCCATTTGCATCGTCACTGGACAATCCATTTGATGATGGATATGCAGTCCCTAAGCAAGGAGAAGGTACATTACCATTATCGACATACACAGATGAGATGCATCGGACACTTCGACAACATCAACATGTTGGAAAACATAAACCAAGCCATTCACAATCCTCCTATTTCACTTATTCATCGTTCAATACCACGAGTCATGATGAGTATCCACCTTATTATCCTGCAGGTGCTCCTTCAGCCATTATTGATAGCGGTGGCTTTGTAAGTAATACAAGTTCAAGTACACCTACACGATCAAGGTCTTACTCTGCAGAATCAACCATACCTGCAGATCGTTGTTCTATTAATTCGACCACGTCCAATACTCTTTCTTTGGCAAGTTCGAATCTTAGTTTGGATCCAGAAGCGTCGCTGGAACGTTCTCGATACCCCTCTCATTATTATCCAACAGTTGGTGGTTCCATGTCTAATAGCAAGAGTCCCACTGTCCCAGAGGAAGAAGAAGGGGGCGAAGAAGGACGAAGATCTGCTTTCCATAGTAAAGTGGGACTCAAGATTCCCGGTCATCCGGCAGGACTACGCGGTGTTGGTGGTTACGGAAATACTGTCGCTGCTGCTGGATCAGCTGCACCACCGTCATCTAGTTTTTCAAGCCGCATGCGATCTACACGCAGGCGACGAGCACCTGCAGAACCCTCGTTGCATCACCGAGATACAAGCGATCCAAGTTATCGATCTACGGAATTATCTACATTATCAAGGACGGTAGCAGCACCTATTGACAGCCATAATAGTAGTAGCAATAGTAACAACAGTAGTCATGACAACAATAATAATGACTTGCAAGGGCCGATTGAACAAGAAATCCGAGCATACTTGGAAAGTGCAGATTTAGATTCAACTACACGTGCTCAAGTAAAGCAGCATTTACGCTCTACATTTGGAGACAAGATAGAGCGTGATGAAAATCTTCAGGAGTTTATAAATAAGAGTATTGAAGATATTACGTTACAACTTTTAACAAGACCTTCAGCACCTTGATCAACATACACACTCACATTATCATTATCAGTACCATCAATCATCATCACGCCATCAATTATTACTATTATTACTATTATTATTATTATTATTATTATCAAATAATCTTTCCCGTTTTACACACTCAGTCATCATAAGCAAACCGTTTATTATATACCTTTGTTCCTCTCTTTCTTTCTCTATAAACTGTATTGTTCTCCCTCTCATCGTTTCCCGTTTCTTTCTCTTATATATATAAACTCTTTCTGTAAATAATATTTTTGATGAAATGAACTGTATGTACACATTTTTTTTCTAATAATAGAGATCATGCGACTGAGATTTTATAAGCATATGCAAAATCCATTGGTGAAATGCTTGTGCAACCTAATCGTTTTTTACCTGACATGTGAAATTATGATGCTACTCTTATTACTGATCTTCTCTTTTTATTCCCTCTCTCGTTTTCTCTTTCTTTTTCTCCTTTTTCTAAACGATAGCCAGCTTTAATTTATACCAATGGACACGATCAAAAAGATCGGTTACGATCCTGTCCGCTACATTGCTGTCCCTTTTTTATGTTTTGTGTATGGTGCCTTTACGATCATTCAAAGCTACTTACTTCAACCACTTTCAGTACGCTTACTTGTTTTTCTTATATTAGTACCATATTAATGACGAAAAAATTACACAATTGACAAGTGCTTGGTTTTTTTTTTAAAATTAGATTCAATGGAAATCAATAAATAAAAGTCATCCTTGTCATGGACTTGTCGACCAACTAGGCGAAGCAACAAGTTTTGTAGAATGGAAAGCTCAAGCTAAAGAGTTGGACGAGTATGATTTCTTTTTTTTTTTCCTAAAATTGTTGTCACTTTCCTTGTTATAGTTCATATAGATCTAATTTCACCTCGTCATTTTTTTATTATATAGAGTTCTAAGTAAGAGAACCCCATTTTGCTACTCCAGCCAAAAAAAAAAAGAAAAAAAGAAAAAAAGAAAAAAAAAAGATCAATAAATAATTAACGAATGGATGATTATATTACTATTAGAAAACGATGTATGGAGAAGTAAACCCGATTCTCGTGTATATGATTATAAATTGATTTCAGCTCGATTAGATCATTTACGGAAAGCCAGGAAAGCAAATGATGTGGATAGCATGGTTTACATGCTTCGCAGTGGATTACTAAGGAACTTTGGTGGCATTTGTGATAAAAAACTCTTTTCACATTCTTATCTCGGGTACGTCTTTGATAAATAATAAATAAGCCCTCCTATTTTGTTTACAGCTAACAATAATAATATTTACAAATCTTATTCTAAAACATCTATTACAGCACAAAGAACTTGATTGAAGATTATATGAAAGAAGTCGTTGCTCATATTGAGTATATTGAATCAACTGATGCATTGGATCAACAAACAAAATTAAAGTTTCTTAGTGATAGTCGTCAAAGCTTTGGTACTTCTGCTTTAGTATTGCAAGGAGGAACGGCTTTTGGTAAGTAAATGTTTAATACACTTACTTATTCTAATCCAAGAAAATAAGATAAAAAAGGTGTGGACGGAAGGAGTATGGCTAACACTAGTCATAGCATTATATCATTTGGGTGTTCTTAAGGCACTACATGAACAGGGATTATTACCTAGAATTATTAGTGGTACAGCTGTGGGTGCTATGATTGCTGCGCTTATTTGTATTCATACGGATGAAGAATTACCAGTAAGTAATAGCTATAAAAAAATTGAATATAGACAATTCTGTCAAAAAAACATTAACTTATCATTATAATAGCACATTTTGCAGCCTGACGGCATCAATTTATCTGCATTTGCAACTAAAAGTGATCGCGGGTAACACAAATACTCATTTCGTGTGATGATGACAAAAAAATCAATACTGACTTTACTAAACGTTTCAAGAGTTTTATCATAAATTAATAGACATCTCAAAAGACGTATTACTCGATTCCTTAAATATGGTATAGTAATATTTTCTTTCATTACATTTTTCCATTATAAATAAAAGGTTACTATTACATAATATATATAACTCACAAATTTGTTGGCTAATGTTATAGGCTACTTGATGGATATGAAAGTGCTTCAACAATGTGTTCGTGCTAATGTTGGTGATTTAACGTTTGAGGTAAACATAACAGCGCTAAGAAATGATAAATATAAAAGATCTGGCTTTTTGGATTACTTGATTTTTTTTTTCTCAATCAATTAATTTTTTGATATTATAAAGGAAGCATATGCTCGTTCAAAACGAGTGCTGAATATTAGTGTATGTTCAAGTCGAAAGAATGAAGTGCCACAGCTTCTGAATTATCTTACCGCGCCTAATGTAGTAAGTAATAATAAATATGAGAAAAAATTAGCAAGAATCACAAAAAACCTGATTCTTTTTTATCACTTTGATCCGTAATCTATTAGCTTATATGGAGTGCAGCTTGTTGCTCTACGGCGTCTACTGGTCTTTTCGGTACTTGTGATTTGTTGGCAAAAGACACATCTGGGAATATTGTCAAATGGAGTCCATCAGCTGTAAAATGGAACCATTGGTCCGAAGCTACGCCAAGTGACAGGTACAGACATATACTTGACAGTGTCATTTAAAAAAACGCCTGAGGCTTATAATAACAATCTTCTTTGGGGGCTTATAGTGAAGAACCATTACATCGATTATCAGAGCTCTTCAATGTAAACCATTTTATTGTCTCACAAGCTACCACTTATGCACTTCCCTTTATCGCAAAGGAGAACAGTTTACATCAACATGAAACTTTATGGAATAAGGTCGCATACATTGTTGCATCTGAAATGAAGCATCGACTTTATCAGGTATTAATAAGAGAAGTATGATCATGTAATATCGACAGTAACTAATTACAATAATACTACATATAGATTGATCAACTATACATGCTGCCAAATATACTACGACCCTTTATTGAAGAAAAGATTTCAGGCAATGTTACCATTGCTCCTAAAGTCGTATTTTCGGTAAAATGACAAATTAACAAAGATCTTACCTTCAATATATAGCCTATTGATAAAATCATCTTTCCTATCAATAATAATATTAATAGGACTTTAATATTTTGTTTTCAAACCCTACCGCATCTTCCTTGGCATATTGGTACATATTATTATATGGTATTGCATGGGTATAATATAAGATATATAACTGACTATGTGCGCATAATTACTGCCTAATTAGGATAAGACATGGTGAGCAGTCCACATGGCCATTGCTTTCTTTTATTCGCACTCGATGTATGATTGAGTTAGCTTTAGATAAAGGTAAAAAAAAAAGCTGCTTTCATTTTTCATTATACAATATCTCTTATTACTGATTATAACTATTCAAATTGATAAATATATAAATATTTTTATAACTGTGTAGCTGTCCTCCAACTAAAAGCAATGAATGTTGAAAGACCGCCTGTAGTTGTAACACCTGGCAAGCATATTGAACAGAAGAAAAGAGCGCGCTCTATGCATTGAACATGACACGATCTGCATAACGCTTGATAGTATATTGCCATTGTTTATAGATATCGGAACGCATTAAGTCATCTATTCACAAATCATTTATAAAATATGCGCACATGCTCACATATATTAGCATTTTCGAAAGTGCAAAAATAAAAGCAACAGAAAATAAATACAATTCACATATATATATGAGACTTATTAACTAGTACTTGTTTTTTTACCTTTGGTTATTTTTGGTCCACCTACATTATAATGTTGACAGAGATATTCCCAAGTTTCATGTGATACAATATGTAGATCCGTCGATTCTGGTAAGAATGGATCAAACCGAATTCTATTTTGTCGTCCCTCATCATCATGACTACTATTATTATTTTCCGAGAATCGCTGATTGCTTAAAGCTATATTTTCATCCGTGGGTGGCAATCGTCTCCACCCTTCAACAAAACGCTCCCATTCCCACATAAACTGTGCTGAAACAAAACAGAATCCTTTCGGATTCATAACGATACGTGAAGGAGTATCTTGCCAGCGGATATATCGCTCATGTTGCCTTCGTAACCGTAATGCTAATAACTGCTCGAGATATGAATGGTCAAGATAAATTCTGTTACTCCAGTGATAGCTGATAATTGATGCATAATGTTGCTCGGCAGGATCTAAACCTTCGCCACCAAGCTACAATAATAAATAATAACGTCTTATGTTAGAAAAAATCAAATTAATAGCAATGCCATTGTTATCTAGTAACAACAATATGTATTGTACCACAGCGCCCTAAGAAAAATAGGTTACCCAGTCAACACAGCTTTGACAGAATATTTCTGCGGTACTTGGTTTGAAAAATAATGCATGATTCACTTTAGTATGGATTCTGGAATGACGATCGCAAACTATGTATGTGGTTAGTTTATGCTTGATATAGCTACCATCCAAAAATTTTCCCTGTATTTTAAAAATACCCTTTCTCACCCCTACGTATATATTATTGGAAGAAGATTTACATAGCTTATGACAATCCATACATAAAAATAACTTCTCAGTTGTTATTGAGTCGTGCTGTTCCGGAGAACAGCATGAGATATAGGGTATCCATGACTCGACAATATTAGTATTATTATTTAAATTATGGTGTTGATTTAATAAAGGTAAATCCCAAGAAGATTGTTTCACTAAATGTTCATCAATGTGTATGTTACTTAAATGATAACAAGGGCGTCTTCCAAATTGCCGGAGGAATGTTTGACGATATAAATTATAATATGTTTGTTCTGGATGGTTATAAGTTAAATGATAATCAATTTGACATAATCGTTTCCATAATAAATCAAAACGTCCTAAATTATAAAAAGATCGACAACAAGATGAAAGTTCCAAAATACTTTTAGCATCAAGGTGTTCTGCAATACAAGATAATATATCAAAATGCAAACAAGAAACAACCATATACAAAAAGAATAGAATATATAATAGGAGGAGCAGGGAGAGGAGGTAGAAAGAGAAAGAAAGAGATGAAAGGCTTTTTTATGAGAGCGTAAAAATTAATTATATGATAGTAATAGGTTGGATGTGTATATCAGTATGTAAATGTGTTGTGTTAATATACGTGAGTCGACTGATAAGAAAGCAAAAAGAAAGTAAAAGAAAAGAAGAAGAAAAGATATTATAAAGATCCACAACCACTGTCCCTTTTTTCCCTTCATCATCAACGGAATGTTGGATATAAACCAAATTATTTTTAACACCGGGATAAAAAAAAATATGCTCAAATTTTTATATACATCACTCCATTTTTTATATATATGGTGGTTATATATATGTATGTATGTATTTTCTACCTTTTTTATACATTATGACATTATTGTCGCCAGCCAGCATTTAATTGCATAAGAGTTAATACAGCATCCATAGGGAAATCGACATTATTATTATTATTATTGTTGTTGTTGTTGCTATTTTGTCCATTTCCCTGCTGTACCTGTTGCTCTACAGGTCTTTCAGTTGGTGATGCTGATGAAGACTCGTTATTTTCCCCTTCTCTTTGCGTTGTCAGTTGTGAGGAATGAATTGTACTACTGAGGAGTGCTGCTAATTTATCTTCTGGTCGTTCTCCAGGAACTGAATTATCCTTGTTATCTTCTGTTGTTGGTACAGCTGTAGATGATGATGATGATGCCTCTTCAGATGTTCCACTCTGTTGTTGTTGTTGTTGTTGTTGTTGTTGTTGTTGTTGTTGATCTTGTTTCTGTTGTTCCACTTGCTGTTCATCATTATTGTTCCCTGTGGACGAGCTATCTTCTTCTGATTGCTGATGTGATACTCCAGATTGATCTTCTTCTTTTTTCGTTTCTGTAACGGTAGTAGTGTTATTCTCTGTTGTTGTAAGCTCGCTAGTACTGTTATCTCCTGTTACACCTCCGTCATCATCTTGTTGTTGTTGTTGTTGATGTTGCTGTGTTTGTTGCTGTAATTGTTGTAAAAAGTCGATTAACGGATTCGATATATGTTCCTCATTTGTTCGTTCAGCTTCTCCTTCATTTTTAACTCCCAGTAATCTTGCTGCCGAGTTTCCAACTACTGATGATGACTGTGAAAGCATGCCCAGATGCTGACATAAAATAGCGAGGTGGTTCATATCCGGTAATAATGGTTGTACAGGTGTATTATTGTTAAATTGTGTTAATCCTGGATTTTGGATTCCGTTTACGTTGGCTGCAGCACTAGTTGTTGTTGTATTAGATGATGTACTTGCCCCTCCTCCCGCTATCATTGTTGTAGGTGTTGATGTTCCAGTAGTTGTGGTACTTGAAGCACCTGTTTCTGAAGAAACGCTTAACCCTCCAATTGCCCCGTCCATTGCATTCTTACGGCGTTCTTTTTCCTTTCGTTTTTGCTTCCGTTTCATAAACTCCTCTTCCACCCAACGTCGTTTACCATCTGTATCATCTTTACCGTATAATTTGTTAGCTCGTTTATTGACACGACAACGTAAATCATTATCCTTATCTACATATAAGTTAATAGAAATGGTAAATACATAACTCCTTATAAACGATAAATGAGTTCGTTATAACATGAAAGAAATAAATACATACTACGTTCTTCATTCAATGCGCGCCATCTCTTTTTTCGTTCTCGATTATCAGCACGGACCTAGATTATTCATATTAGTTTTTATGCACTATTATTTTAATTCTTTTTTCTCCAACAAAAAACCTTTGCCTTCTTTCTATAAAAGCTTACAAAAATAACCTCACTCTTGCTCTCGTTTCTCTTTCCCTTCCCCTTTCCCGTCCCACCCTGCCGCAACCCTATGAAACCAACCTTTTGATTGATTAATTCTCGTTTGAGCATTTCAGCTGTAAGTTGCGAAACTGAGGGTATCGAACTTCCATCATTCAAAACAACACCGGTCATTGGCTGAGGATCGCTATTATTTCCTCCGTTCGTTGATGCCGTATGAGACACGATGGGTGATGAACTGGTATTAAGAGCAAATAAATGATGTTGTCCATTATTATTATGTGGATCAGTAGAAGCAATAGCTGGCGTGGTGCTTGATGGTGTAGCTGTTATTGTACTTGTCGTCGCACTGCTATTACCGGTAGCAGTTGATGTAGTTGCTGCCATAGCCGCTGCTGCTGCCTGAGCAAGTGCTTGTGCTTGTGCAGCAGTAACTTGCTGAAACTGTGCTGGTGTCATGTTAAGACTCGAAAGGTCATGAGAGGATATACTATTTGCAGCAGCTGTTGCTGCTGCAACGGTCGCTGCTGTACTTGTTGGTAATTCTTGTTGCTGCGATTGTGAAGTTATATGTGAATGGTGTGTGGACGGTGGCGGTGGTGAAAATGCAACTGGTGTTCCAGTTGTGGAAGAAGTTGTAGTGGTAGTAGGTGGTGGTGTTGATTTTTGTTCTTCGATGTTTCCTTTACATTCATCTTGTGATTCTGCAAATGATTTTATAGAAGCAACTGCTTCTGCTGTTAATCGTTCAATACGCTCTTGGTCAGTTTCTCCATGTATTTCTTCCATGGGAACGTCTGTTATTTCTCGTTCCTGTACTTGTTGTTTTTCACGTTCGTCATTATTAGGTGGTGACTGATTTGGATCCATTTTTCCTTGAGTTTTTTTTCTACTCTGTGTAATATTTATATAAAAGTCTCTTTTAAAACTCTCTCTTTGAGTCGTATTTTTTTACAGTGTTGGTTGTTGTGTTTTGATATTAAACGTGTATATTTTTTATCCAAATGGTTCCAAAGTAGAGATCAGGACCATGAATTTGTCAGACAAGGACGAAAGTATTAGCTCGACCAGTTTTGCTAAGAAAGAAAAAAACGTTGCGGAGTTTTTCAATGTACTTTTGTTTTGGCTCATATTTTGGCAATTGGTTGCACTTATATGCAAAATATCGCTAATGGGGTTCTTAATTAGTAAGTAGCCATAGTTCATAAGTGTCTAAAGTTACTATCTGTTATTTTTTATGGCTTATATCAGAAAAATAACATGCCAAGGCTGTCGTCATAAAAGTGTGATACTACAAAAATTTAAAGGGTCAGTTGGTGCTTCCTAGTGTTAACTATATATCTATACCTTGTTTACGAACATAGCACTCTTAAATTGCCTAGTAATACCAGCCACAGAGTTACAAAAACGGA
This sequence comes from Circinella umbellata, assembly GCA_025093555.1. Lineage (NCBI taxonomy): Eukaryota > Fungi > Mucoromycota > Mucoromycetes > Mucorales > Lichtheimiaceae > Circinella > Circinella umbellata. The sequence goes on along the minus strand of JAIWNF010000011.1, from coordinate 16,195 downwards.
AACCAGTTATAAGACTTTTACTTTCTCTTTTTGAACCCCATAGTAGCACCTGTGCCAACTAATTATTTAATGAACTATAAAGTCACTGATGTTATTTTTGTTATAGCCTTTTCTATATTATAACTCTTTTATTGTCCTTGAAAGGTGATATGATATAAAAACATTGACTCCTTAAAATAGTTACGACTATGTAGTAAATGCGTCCTTCTTTTTTAGCTACAATATGGTTGTATCAAACCTTTATTATGTAATTGACAACAACTATATGTCTACTATGTAAACACATAGTACATGTATGCCATAAGTAAAAAATATGTTAAAACCGACAGCTATATCATCTATTTAAAGATCCCATCCAACAATACGTCGTTTTTTTTCTCACCCTTATAATCACTCACAAAAAAGAGAAGTTATTTGTATAGAGCGACAGCAAAAAGAATATATGCAACCCGTTATAAACAACAATATTATTGATGTTGGGTAAAAATGCCACTAACATGAGGAGGGTAAATTATAGCACGTTTTTTTACCCTTTTATATAGCGCCTCTTAGTGACTTTTTCTTACTATCTGTTCAACTGCCATGTCAAGTAATGCTTGTCAATTGGTTTAAGACACTATCCTCCAGTAATTCGATGGTCATCAAATTGAAATATCAGATATAATAGTCAATTACTTTATCTTTTTTGTTGTTTACTATGGAAAATGTAAACTAGTGATTTTTCTTATCATTCACCAGATAGCAGCTTAGTATATTGGTACTAACAACATCAAATTTATCGGAAGCACGTTTTTGGTGAATACTATTGATAACAGCTAATCGTGTGCCTTTGAACTCGACGTGAATGTAAGGGTTGTATGTATACTTTTAAATTATCTTAGATATCTTGGTGCAGCTACTTTGAGCATTAAAAAAAATGCTGTCTGTTGTTTTTTACATGGATTTATGGCGCATTCGGCTGGTGCACAAGTCCTATGTTCTACACGGGTAGCTATTACAATCTATATTCTAAACACTGAGGGGTGAGATGCTACTTAAATTTTATATGGCAACATTTTGTTTGATTTTCTGTAGATCACACTGGTGAAACGTACAGCGTTAGCTTTAGTGCCCTTATTTATTTATTTTGCTGTCGCTATGATATACATTCACACTGAGTTAAATATTTTATAGAAGGAAACTATGACATTAAAAGATTAATTGTCGAGCTGACAACGGTGCAGATATTAAACAAGCTTTAAGGACTGCGTTCATCTCTCAATCTTTTCGTGGTATTCAATATAGTATGTCTAATCAAGAGGGTATCAATGTAGAGAAACTGCTCTTGTAGTTCGACCTTTTCTGAGCAGATTCCATACAAGTCAACTGGTTTTGAATACTTTACAAGATTGAAGGCTACCGAGAAGCTTTTCCAACAAATTAAGGCTCAAGACCTACAAAGCTTTACTGCTGTTCTTAACATCGAGATTTTTTTTCGTGAATATATTTTTTACTTGTTCAACTCACGTATAAATTAGAGGCTTAACCTATAAAGTCAACATTTGCGTTTATTATGAAGACTGCTGATAATAGTAACTCTTATTTTTAGTGAAATTGTGAGCAAGAGTGATTTTTTAATATCAGTATGGAATAATCAAGTTTATCATATTGTCTACGTGGGACTCCTTATATATTTTACTATTGCACGGATAGACTGGCTTAAAAATAAACAGTTAATTTTCCATTGGATGGATATACAACGTTGCCAATTTCCCGCATTCACCTGTTTTTTTAACAGGTGCAGTTCCCACTCACTATGACTACGTTTAATTGTTTATTATGCTTTGTTTTTAACGCTTCATTACTGTCCATGTGCAGTAGCAACTATTCATATCAATTTTCATGAGCAAAATCAAAGTATCATAATTCGAGAGCTATATTAAAAAGAAACATAATATGACGCAATACTGCATGCTGTTAAAGTTAAAATGGTCCATTTGAAAGACGCTAAGAATCGATTGCTAGTGTATCTAGCTACAAAATTACAACAACCAAGTTGAGCAATTAAAAAACAACCGTACTTCGAACAAAGCCATAACCAGGTTCGCGAGTGAGTTAACAATAATGATCTTCTTGATGGTCGAGTAAGGGTAACACACGTGAACAAATTGCTAAAGAAAATTCTGTAAATTATTTTCTTATTTATGCAACTAACAGGTAGTACATCATATGAAAATTTAGTAATATACCTACTACACATTTTTTTTTGTAATAGTAGCATCAATGTTCAGAGCATTTCAACACTCACAAGTAAGTAGCCCTTTTTAATCGCTCATAATATAGGAAATTGGAACTGATAATTTCACAAATTTAGAGAAATAGGCCTTTTTTTATAATAGTGAATAAGAATAAAAACAATAAGCCAACCATATAGAAGCAATAAAATACCCTGAAGAAACATTTCAATCCTAAAAAGTAGGTGCACCAACAGAACTTCTTCTCCATTGCTGCTCTTGAAGACTCAATCTGTACTGCACAAAATGAAAGATTAAACTATCAGGTTGAGCAGAAGATCGCGTTTGCTATTCATCATGATGGTTGTTGATAGATTATTTCAAAAAACCTCCTTCTCCTGTTGTGGTGGTTTTTTGTTGAGCACGCTGTTACAATTAATATATTAAAAATGTATTTTAGGTTTATTTATTTGTCGTATTAATATTTATGGCGGAACAGTACCAAGTTAAATAAAATAGAAATAGTAAGAGAAAGTAAGAGAAAGTAGAAAGTAAAAGAATAAAAGATAAAATGTTGATACCGTTTTTATTTAATAAAATGATCCACTATTTATATATTTCTAAAACTACTGCGGATGTAAATAATATAATGTATATAATAATAATAATTGATAATGTTATTACTGCGAATGATAATGATAATAATAATATTACTGCGGATGATAAGGAGATGTAAAATGCTCATAATGAATATGAGTGTCGTAGCTATAAAAAGTACTGTTTTTTTCCAAATTATTTGCGCTATGAGAATGATTATTTTGCGTTGTCTGGGGATTAAATTTGCGTTGGTAATTTTGCGCCAATGATTTTGCACCGAATTTTTTGCACCGAAGTATGTATGTCCAAACACTTAATATTTTTTATTGCCTCACCAAGGAATATATTATTAAAAATGATTATAAAAGAATTCCATATGAGCTATTCTAGAAATAATAATTAAAATAAAGTTATAAGCACCAAGGAAGTAAATATTTTGACGCAAAAACAGGAACGCAAAATCATTGGCGCAAAATTACCAACGCAAATTTAATCCCCAGACAACGCAAAATAATCTTTCTCATAGCGCAAAATTAATTTAGTTCAGCGCAAATAATTTGGAAAAAACCTGTAATGCTTCTACTTTTCCATTTGTGATACCTTTTGTAAACGTATTTTATTTTTATATTGCCACGTAGTTAATTCATATCACTGTCACATCATCATAATAATGATAATATACGTGTTTGTGACTGAGGGTTGACTACGTGTTCAAATAACTATTATGATGATGTGGCAGTGATATGAATTAACTACGTGGCAATATAAAAATAAAATACGTTTACAAAAGGTATCACAAATGGATAAAAAAAGGAAAAGTAGAAACATTACTACTTTCTATAGCTACGACAGCCGCATACTAAAAATAACCGATTGAGAAATACAACATGAAAGGTAACACTAAATATTTTAGCTACGACATAATATGAACAAGTACTTATTTGTCGTAGCCATAAATAGCAGTAACTCTATTTTCCTTTTTTATCCATTTGTGATACTTCTTTTGTAAACGTATTTTATTTTTATATTGCCACGTAGTTAATCTATATCACTGTCACATCATCATAATAATTATTCGAACACGTAGTCAACCTTCAGTCACGAACACGTATATTATCATTATTAGTTTATCATATATCTTATAAGTAGTTTAGAAAATATATAAATACTCCTTCACATTTCATATAATAAAAACATCATCTTTCAACTTATACTTTATTTATTTATTATCTTTTGTTCTATTCTATTTCTAATTGGCTACGGTGTTATCCGCCAAAATATATTACGACATATTTTCAAAATAAGACGTAGCAAAACCGTTTTACTATATGACACCCGAACCGGGACTCGAACCCGGGATCCTCTGATTAGGAGTCAGAAGCCTTAATCCTCTAGGCCATCCGGGCAACAATGCTTTTGTCGCGTCTGAAGCAGATTTTGTTTCCAGTTTCGCATCAGCTCCAAACGTGACGGCGAAGCGACGATTTAATCCAATTCAAGTGTCGAAATAAATTCTAACAGAATTGGTTGAGACACTCAAATAAAAAATATGAAATATGATTTGCTTTATCTTCTTTTTATTTAATGTCAGCGAAAAAATAATAAGTATAAAAATGAGTTCTAATGCTATAATATAATAATTGATCTTCTTTTTCGCTCGGTCAGCACCGCAAAATATGGACTCCAATTCAATCACTCAAAACGAACAACTTATTGCTATGCAACAAAGACTACTTCAATTAGAACAGATAGTAGCACAATCAAGCGCTCAACCTTCCGCAGAGCCCCTGTCATCCCCTAATGTTAATATGGAGGATGATGAAGAAGAGACCATGTCATCTCTACACTCATTACCAGTGCAACCTTCCTACTCTTGGTCCCCGTCACCTTTTTTGACTGAAATTCTTTCCTTAGACTCTTCATTGTTCCCAAATACAATGCTCACCGATGATGAGCGTCGCAAGACCATTGATCAATACCCAAATATTGACAACCTTCAATATCAACCACCGGATACAATCCCTACTGCCGCTCGTAAAATGAATAAATATCAAGCTAAACAAGATATGTCTCTTAAACGTTTACAATATTTACTCTCTGGGGTATTCCGACCTTTGGATGTCCTAGGTCTAGAAATTAGTCAAGATGTCAACAATGTCAATATTCAACGCTATTTGCATATGCTTAAGGATTGCAGAGAGCTATTACTAAATGTCTCTGCACAAATAAATGATATGCGTAACACTCTTGCTTTCCAAGCTATCAACCCATCTTTTTCCTCCTCTTCTACTCAGGGGAAAAATTTTACAATGGCTCCAGCTGATTTTCAAGCGGCTTTAATACAACAAACCAATGCCTCGCAAGCTGTCAAAACAGCTAGCGGTCTTCGTAATAAAAAACGTACCTTTAATCAAACTCAACCTCTTCAACCGCAGCAGTTTTTTCGATCAGGTCTGTCCTCTCAGCAGGGCGGTTACATCAACAACAACAACAACACCAAGACCAACAACACCAAGACCAACAACAACAGCACCAACACCTCTTGGCACAACAACACTCAGCATCGCAACATCAACGGCAACAACAAAGGAAAAGCGACCAACAACCCTTTTCGAAACCACCAACAATAAATTCGCCCTTACTCGTCAGGGGGCGTCTCACTCAGCACTATTCTCAGTGGATCACTCTTTCAATCGACGAATGGCTTCTCAAAACCATTCGTTTCGGTTTCAAAATTCCCTTCGTTTCACTACCTCCACTCCGCATGCTCCCTCAACCAACCATTCCGTACAATCACCAACAAGACCAACTTTTGGATCAAGAAATTTCACTTTTATTAGCCAAAGGCGCAATCGAAGAAATTATTCCAACAACGCCAGGGTTTTACAGCAGCATGTTTGTAATCCCGAAGAAAAACGGTGGCTCTCGTCCTGTTTTCAATCTCAAAAAACTCAACAATTATATTCAGGCACCACACTTCAAGATGGAAACTTTACAAGAAGTTACCAAACAAATCAAACGAAACAATTATCTCACATCCATCGACCTGTCAGATGCATTCCTTCATATTCCCGTTCATCAAGACTCTCGTCCTTATCTCCGTTTGAACTGGAAAGGCAAAACATACCAGTTTTGCACCACTCCCTTTGGCCTGTCATTGGTCCCTTGGTTATTCACCAAGCTCACGAAACCAATCCTCGAATGGGCTCGCTTACAAGGAATTCGTCTCAGTGCATATCTCGACGATTGGATCATCATCACGGACTCCAAAGCCCAAGCTACTCAGCATACTCAGTTAGTTGTCACGAAACTCGAGTCATTAGGGTGGATCATCAATCATGCCAAGTCAATTCTCAAACCGCAACAATCGCTCGAGCACCTCGGCTTCTTATTGGATACAACAAAAATGACAGCCCAACTACCAGGGAAAAAATTACGAGACTTACGCCGCAGTATACAACAAATCCTCAAGAAACCAATTCAATCACCACGTACAATTCACAGCCTTACTATGAGAATCCAATCAGCAACTTTTGCATTGATACCGGCTCGATTATACACACAACACCTTCTGCGGATGAAAAATCAGATGGTACGATCATCAGCAGATTGGGACAAACCACAGCAGCTACCAGTAGAATGTATTCAGGAACTTATATGGTGGAAAAACAATCTCATTCATTGGAACGGCAAAAGTATTCTACCACAAACACCTCAACAGACCGTTTACGTAGATGCCAGCAACAGTGGATGGGGTTGCCACTTACCTCTTCCCAACAACAAGCAACAAACAGCCTTCGGCCATTGGTCTCACCAAGAATCCCAAATGTCTATCAATTGGCGCGAACTCAAGGCTGCTTTTCTCGCTCTGAAGACATTCCCTCATCTCAAGAATATGCGCGTTCTTATTCGTACAGACAATACGACCTCAATGGCATATATGAACAAACAAGGTGGCACCCACTCCCTTCCTTTAATGGAATTAGCAACTCAATTATGGAAATGGTGCCTCAAACGAGGGATTACTATTCAATCTACTCATATTTCTGGAGTCAACAACACGATCGCCGACTTCGAATCTCGTCGCCCATATCGGAAAAACAATTGGATGATTGCTCGCTCGACCTTTGCAGCTCTTCAACGCCATCTAGGCCCAAACGATGTCGATCTCTTTGCTGACAGGATAACGAAACAATTACCAAGATACGTGTCCTGGCTTCCAGACCCGGGGAACTTATTCACCGACGCATTCACTATCCCTTGGACTCAATTTCACCACCCATATCTCAACCCACCTTGGAACCTTATCAGCCGCTGCCTGCAGAAGATCATTCAAGAGAATCTATCACAGGTCACAATGATCACGCCTTGGTGGCCCACCGCGCTTTGGTTCCCTACAATTCAAGCACTGAGCATCCGTTCACCTCTCATGCTCGAACCGTCAACAATTGTCCTACCATCACCAACAGCAATCTGGCCTATGACCAACAGTACTTGGAAACTCGCCGTTTGGAGCTTATCCGTTCAAAATATCAGCAATCAGATTTAAATGAAAATGCTCAATCGATTTTTATTAACCATCGGCTACAAGATAATTCCACTAATAAATCATACAAACCAGGACAACTTTTATTTATTAAATGGTGCATTGAACAACAAATTTCACCACAATTTTTTACTCCAGCTCACCTTATCAATTTTTTGAGTGATATGTATATCACTCACTCTTATGCGATTTCGACCTTACAACGTATGCGCTCAGCAGTAACAAATTTACATCACAACCCAAGCCTCTTACACGAAGATGATCGCCTTAATTCATTTATTACTACCCTTCTTCGACAAGCACCACCTATTCGTTTACATCGATCAACTATCAATCTTCAACCTACTATTGACTATTTACGATCTTTAGATAGTCGTACTATTACTCTCGCCACATTACAAAGCAAGCTTGCCTTTCTTCTTGGTGTTACTTGTTTTCTTCGACCCTCTGACTTACAACGTATACCACTTGCTTCTGTTTCCATCTCTGATTCTTCTATTCTTTCTTTTGAAGTTCACTCTCCTAAGGAAAAACGTAAACGACGTCAAATCATCAAGTCATTCCAAGTCAAGGCTCATACTATTCCTAGTCTCTGTCCGATACATACCTTCCATTTCTTTCGCGCAAGACGTCCCATTTGTCAAGCTACTACTTTGTTCGTCAACTCTTTACAACCGGACAAAGTAATTAGTACTCGAACAATCCACTCTTGGATTAAAAACTTATCAAACGGTCTACTGATGAAAAACGTGTTTCTTTACGTTCCATTGCCTCTTCATTAGCTCTTCAATCGGGTATTCCCAAAGAAGACATTGTTACTATGGGCAACTGGTCCTCCTCATCTACTTTTGAGAATCATTATCGTCGGGAACATTTATCTACCTTTGATTTTACCAATACTCTAATCACCAGCGGCGACCTTCTTGACGATGATTCCAATGACGAAGAGGTTTTCTATGATGCAACCGATCATACTATGGTTTCTGATTAAAAAAAAAAAAAAAAAAAAAAAAAAAACATTATCTTTCATATTTCAAAATTACTTGTATTTTATTCTCTGGATTAGCAAATCATATTTCATATTTTTATTTGAGTGTCTCAACCAATTCTGTTAGAATTTATTTCGACACTTGAATTGTATAGTTAGACATGAAAATAAAAAATATGAAATATGATTTCCCCACCCTACCCTTCCCTTTTCTGACCTCGCTTAGAGATCAATTATTATATTATAGCATTAGAACTCATTTTTATACTTATTATTTTTTCGCTGACATTAAATAAAAAGAAGATAAAGCAAATCATATTTCATATTTTTTATTTTCATGTCTAACTATACAAGAATCCGGGTTGTCGCCGAGTAAATACTTCTGACTAAGGTATTTACCCGTTGTTCCCTTTGCCCCCCTATCCACATTTATATTATTTATTATTATTACCTTCCATGTTTCCTCCATTTTTAATATTGTTTTCTTTTATGATATCATGGAAGATCATTTTAATGATCTGTATTCTATTATCTTTGTATTGCCTCTCATTGATCATATTGATCAATATTCTGTTTTGATTTATTTTGATTTTCGTTATTTCTTAATATTAGCATGATAACGATCATGCAGTTTTGCATAATATTATTATTTAAATATATTATCGTTTCATATTCTTATTTGAAAATATTATTATTTTTATTTTGTTTTTATATAAATACCACTCAAAATAATAATAATAAAAGAACGAACTTAACAACTAAAGTAATAACTAAATTATCAACGGAATTATCAGTTAGTCTACTTGTTTCTTATTTTACTTCCTCACCTTCTTTATAATCATTTCCCTTGTGGCATAATTTATTGTGTTTCATCTACCGAAGATCCTGGTTATTACTATTAATGTTAAGGTGTACCGACTAGTCATATAAGCTTACAATGGATCTGACATCTTTAACACATTGTATGGTAGTTTCGTTTGGTCAAACCAAAGAAAAGGTTCACATGATTTTGTGATCCTTGGCCACTTAAGTACGTTTAAATATGGGCGGTTTAACCACAAAATAATAAATCTTTCTCTATCTCTTTTTACTTTTGGCTTTTTCTTTTGATTGATTTTCGACAGACTTTACAACAAGGGAAACTCTACCACGTGTCAGCTCATTCTTTCAAGATAATTTATTCTAGTATAAGAGAAAAAAAAAAGAATAATAAAAAGTATATATTAATATAATAATTTTTAATTTGTAATCTTGAATAGGAAGTACGCAGAGAAAAAAATCTCTCCAAATAAAACATATTGATTGTATAAAGAAAAAAAGTATTTATTTATTCTTTAATTTTATAATGATTCTAATAAAATTAAAGATAATAATGATATTTAAATAAATAATAACCTTTAAAACAAAATTTATTCTTAAAAGTAAGATAAGGAAGAATGTACATAGGATTTTGCATTATTTCCACTTTATAATAGCAATTTTTTTTTCATTTATCACAGTGATAATTCTTGCTCATGATGGAGGACTGAAATTCAAAAGCAAAATAATAATAAAATAGTAACCATCATAAGGAAGCAAAATTGCTATCATAAGGAAAATATCACATATTATAAGCAAAAAAATCATTATTATAAGCACGTAACTAATGTATCCATTAGCAAATAGATAGTTATCAAGAGGCAAAACAAAAGTATGCTCGAATTATACAACACAACCATCACCAAAACGCCTACACCAGCGATAGCGCTATTATGAATATATATATTTTGAAGTACCCATCGGCATCTTCTCTGATTGTATTTCATGTTTAAGTTTTTTTCATTTGATTAAGCTATCATTTTGGCATAAAATGCATAGCTATGATAAAATGATAAGCTTATATGATCATGTATTTCTTCTGCGTATCTTTTCTAAATCAATATTTATCAGCCATAATTTTTTTTCCTCGTTCCACTGCATTAAAAAAAATGCTCTTTTGATATTGCTGTATTTATATTATATACGCTATTTTCTTTATAATCTGCTTCTATCTTATCAACTTTCATGTTCAAAGTGATATTTTATCTGTTCTTTGGTAATTTATTAATAATATATTATAGAACATTATTTTTTTCTACTGCCAAATAATACGATGAGCACCTGAGTTAGATTTTCGAGATTCTTCAAATAAAACTAGATATCTGACTGATGCTTTTTGGAACAAATATCTTAACTGATAACTAAAATTCCAGTCTCTTTTTCTGGCAGATATTAAAGTACTCACTTGCAACGAGAACCATAATAATGGTCATATCGATCCATCATCTTTATCAAATGGGTCACCGCTACTACAATTTATATAACAACTTTGCTTATTCTAAGTATAAAACATAATATTATACACGCAGATCCTTCACAAGTAGAGAAGAATGAACTAATATTTAAATCATAATAAAAAAGAATATTTCTAGAAAAAGTCAATTTGTAACAATCAGCTATAAATAAAGATATTGAACGATGATTATGTATTTGTAACACAATTGAGTATTGGAAAACACTAGAGAATGTTCAAATAAAGATAGGCTGAATTGCCTATGGTGAATGAGAGTCTAATAAAAAAGAAAACGGCAGCGACTGAAAAACACTCGCTTCCTACACTACCTTTTTTTTATAATTATATAAAAGGCTTAATAAAAAAAATGTACAAGACAATGATGAGAAGTAATACTTATGGAGTTATTATATTGTTCTTTCATATAAACGAAAATAATGTTTATAGAAATGACAACCATAACAATGACCGTTGTGAATATTACTTCAGTGACTATAGTAAAAACTTTATCATTTGTTAGCCTATTAGCAATGGATATGCTTTTGAGACAGAAATATTGATAATATTCTTGAAGCTTAATTTAATACTACTTTTCATAAGGGTGAATGGTCTTGGAATCAAAGAATCAGAACATATTTCAATCGATTGGAATTAGTATTTACTTCGTAAATAAAAGTGTTCAGAATGTGGATAAAATGAAAAGAAGAAAGATATATGTCTTTGTGAGCTTATAAAAACCAAAAATTTGAGTAAAAGTAAAAATTATTATATATATTATATATTAGATAACAAGACGTAATCTTTAAAACATCAGTAATGGTATTAATAAACTTTTATTTAGCTTAATATAACAGTACTTATGAAAATAACAATAGAAAAGCACAAAAAAACCAATAGATTACAAATTTGAATTGTAACAACGTCTATAAAAAGTAAAATGGGGTTTCAAACATACAGCTGTATCATGAACTAAATACGGAAAACAAGGAAATTGTTAATCAAATCTTATGTATGATATACTCTCAGGTGTAAACTATAATATTTTGTATACCAAAGATTTCGATAAAGAAAATGTCATTCATGACGCTTCAGTAATATTTGAGGGGTGTTGTGCTCTTTTTTCCAAATAATGAATTTGATGTACACGTTCAGCTCCTCATCATGACTCTTAAATAGTATATATTTAATAAATAGTAGTATGTTTAGAAAAAATTCACTTATTAGCTACAATCGTAAATTGAATAAAATATATATTTTTTATGCGGTAATAAAAAACAGGTAAGATTTGACATGTTATACAAGTACTTTATTAAAAATGCAAAGTTTATTTGTAGTATAGATTGTTTTCTGTAGCACACTCTTCTCCTTTAAGTTAAATAAAGACATAACTTACTCGATGGAACTCCTGAATTCAATCATAATAATGATCCCCAAACTACAAGATAAACCGGGTCTTGAACTAGATTATAATATGGTCTATTATATACAGATTGGATTTTTTTTAAAAACGATATTAACTCATGGATATATATATATTACACATGTAAAACGGAAACTAACATTCAAGATATGTACATTTTTTAAATTACAATTTTAAAGAATAAAATAAAGGGAACACATCCAGGATTTATCTAACTGACAGTATAAATTCATATGCAAATAAATGATATCCCGATATACTGATTATTAAATCGAGTATTTTGCAAATAAGAATAGAATTATAGTTCTTCTTATTTAGATAAGTTATTGCCTCATGGGTTTCATAATAATAAAATTATCCTCTTTCCCCTCCCCTGGAGGAAAGGTGGATGTTTGTCAATTATTCTTTACATGACAAAAAAATGTTTGGGGGGATTGTTTAACGTAGTACCAAAAAAGGGTAATGTTACTTTTTCTGTTGTTTATTCATCATTATGCGTAATTATTATCTGTACGATGTTGATCTATTATGGTGGCTAGCATTATTTAATGACATGTCAAATATGACTTTAAAGAAATAAAAAACATGATAATGATTTTTTGAATGTATAAATAACTGAGAAGATTTAATAAAAAATAAAGTCCCCTATTATTGTGAATTTAAAAGACACGATAGCAACTGTGAAAAGAAAGATCATTTCAGTATACAACGATGATCATTGATGGTGAATAAGAAAAAGTAAATTAAAAATGATCTATTTATGTACAATAATACAGAAAAAAAAAGAAGTCTTTCTAAATTGTTTTTTCGTCTTCTTTCTTTTAAAAGAAGGGGTGGGGAAACGGGGTAGATAGAACGAATAAGATGATACGATAATGAAGAAGATATAAGAAAATAATAATAATATTACAGTTTATCAAAACGTGTTAAGTCAACAAGGAGTACAGCGACGACATGATATTATTCTTAGATTCCTATTCTATTATTATCATTATGATCATCTTTTATATTTTGAACCCCCTTGAATATCTTTTGCGTTATTGAATTATTTTCTATTTTTGTTCTTGAGCAATTCTTTTGAAGCGTTCTATATCCTGTTGTTCTTGTTCTTGTTCTTTTGCTCGTTGTTTAGCTTCTGAAGCTGCCAACATTTGATCTATAGAAATCAATGGAACAAAAATAAATAATGAATATTTTCAGCAGAAAACGCGAACGACGTGTTGACTTGAATGAAGTAATACATACAATAATTACTCTTGATTAACATGAGCTCAACACCTCCTCCAAGCATTACTCCCAATCCAAATATTTTTGTGTAGAATTGTGCGTTACTCATTATAATAAGTTTATTGCTACAAGATTTACGAGAGAAAAAAAAACGAGGGAATAGTTTGTGAAAAATAAGAGAAGAAAAAAAAAAAACTATCTTTTTTTTTTGTGGTGTGTTGTATGTACTAGAATTATTAGATTTATTTATTTTTTGGGCTATGCTACTATTTCCGTGTGTGTGTGTGTGTGTGTGTGTGTGTTGTGACTATGCCTTATTCTCGACAAACGATGGGCTGGAAAACAGTTCCTTATCAACCACCGCTTCATGTTTTTTATTATTTTGTTTTTGTTGTTCCCGTTCCTTTGCATCATGAATCTTACGGTACCTTGGTGTCTTGACAAACTTGGGTACTGAATCGGACGCCATTAACCGACAAATATGTTCATTTACACGTTCCAACCATTTCAGCATCATACGTAAAGCTTGAGACGTAGAATGCGTAGAGATAACCACAGTGGAAGTTTTAACCTGACCAGCACTATAGTTTGGAACTAGTTGTACCATGGAGTTTACCACACGGGCCATTTCTTGACGTAAAGAGTGTTCAACGTTCAATTCACAACGTGAACCTGGAGCTAAATAGGTAGACCAAATATCATATGCATCTTCCAGGAGATCTTTTTGTTGTTGAGAAGGCATAGCAGGGCTTTGATTACGACATTTTCGTCGTAGCGTCGAATAATCGATCCAAAAATCCAAATTTTCTTCACAAAAGTTGGCTCTAAGGAAATCTTTGAAAAGTGATCGTAATTGAGCGTCATCTAGGATCAATTTGAGACGCGCAGCGTTGCTTTCCTTAGGATCTTCCTTAGATGATGATGATGGGGAGTGATGATTACTGACGCCAGAAGCATTATCTGGAATTGAATAATCAATGGCTGTACTGGGTGGGCGTGAAGTAGAAGACTGTGTACTTTGTCGACTTCGCGGAGGTCTTGCCGGAGGCGATGAAGCTGAAGATGACGATTGTAAATCATTTATGGAATCTGGATCTTGTGATATATTTCACGTAAAGTGGGTTGTTGTTCTTCTTCATCCACACTCGATGGTAAAGTAGATTGACTACGTAAGGATCGGGTACGTGCAAGACTAGATGCAGAAGGTGACCTTGCAACAGGCTGTGATGTTGATGTTGTTGTTGATGTTGTTGTTGTTGTTGCCGCTTTGTGTTCGAATTCAGCTACTATCTCTTTGCCTTTTCCAGTAACGATCAACATAATAGTCTTAGAGGCACGCGTAGGAACCATTTGTTTTGCATCTTGAAATTCGATCCATCCATATTTTATAAATTCATTGATGATGCTCTCAGCTTCCTCACGGGACGATACAGTACTGTACTCAGTTAACCAGTCGCAAGCTAACTGAGTCGAAAATACCGTTCGAATGTTCTTGGCAGATCGCGTGGTTACAACACCCCCCTTATTACCTGTACCTTTTTTGGAAAAAGTCAAAAGATTATTGGCCAGTAACTGGACTCTTGAATCACCATTGGAAATATTGGATGTCATGGCAAAAGGTGCTGGATTGGATGTATTGGTTGAACCAGAAGATTGTGATGATGCGCCTGAAAGACCCGATCTACCACTGTTCTTGATACTAGAAGAAGACGATGAAGTTGACGATGTTGCTTTGGTGCTTTGATTGTTGCTTTTTTCAAGATCACCCTCTTGTGGCAAATATGTCATCATGATATGAAAAACAACTGAAAGGTTTTGTCGACCAAAAGTTATCTGGTCGTCATCAGTGTGACGTTCCAGACGTACAAGTTGTATAGGTTCAATATGACCGAAATGTTTTCGTAGTCGAGTCATGTCAGCTTCAGTACGTACACAAAAATCTTGAAGTACACAAAGACCTTTAGGCGTTAGTTGCCAGATACCTTTGTCGCGAAAAGAACGACTTTGAGGATCAGTGGCGTTCTCTGTGAGTCGACACTGTTGAAACTGCTGACATAATGCTTTTGCCATATCTTTTTCCATGTTGAATGTTGTAGTTGTGGTTGTTCTCAAGAGTTTGGATGGATCGTTCGGATCTGGTGTACGTGCTGTATGAGAGAATCGTAATGATCCTAATGCTTGTATAGCATCATCTGATGTAAATGTATTGGGATAGTTACGAAATAAGTAACGATGTGTATCAAGGGGAATTTGAACTATCAGAGCTGCAAAAAGATCTTGTATATCCTGAATTTTGTATGTAATGCGTATATATTAATATAAAATCCCCACAGAAATATGTTTTTTCCCCTTTCATTGAGCATGCTTTTCTCCTAGAAAAAAAATCAATATAATAAGAAAATGTGAAAATAATACCTTTAGATACGGGCGTCCATCAATGGTGAATTTCATCATCGATGTATACGCCTGTTGTGAAACACCAGGATTCATTATTATTATTATTATTAAGAGAGTTGAAAAGTAATAAAGAAAATAAAAATGATCAAAAAAGTAAAGAAGAGAAGAGAAAAAGAAAAAAAGAAAAAAATAACAAGTTTATATTCAATAGCGCATTTTGATAATGCTTTTTTTCGTCTGTGTGCTGGTGTTGTACATATACGACACTCATACTCCTCTTTGTTGTTTTTGAATTATATATAATAATAATAACAAGTGGGGGTTGACTAAAAAATATATTGTGGTGTGTAGTTATTTGCTCAGTTAGGAGTTACGATAGTAAGAAAGGGGAATCATTTTTTTATAGCAATTGATCAAGAGCGAGAGAGAGAACAAAAATATATAAAAAATAGGGGGCTTAGAGAGACCAATAGAGAAAAGAAGAAAAAAAAAAGTT